>OX183137.1:37559018-38129018 GCA_945261195.1 Cryptosula pallasiana
CTTTGTCTTTGTTGAATCTGATGTTAGCTTCCTTGGCCCTCTGTAGTAGCTTACGGAGGTTCTCATCATGTTCTGCTTTGGTACGACCAGCTACAATGATGTCGTCAAAGTATACAGATGCTGGTATACCTTCAAATATCTGTTCCACTCGTTTCTCAAATACTTCGGCTGCCGAGTTGATCCCAAAAGGCAGTCTCAGGTAACGATAGCGACCAAACGGTGTGTTGAAAGTAGTCAGCATGCTGCTCTTTTCTGTGAGAGGTATGTGCCAATAACCAAATTTCATGTCCAGTATGGTGAAATGTTCCATCCCATTGAATCTATGAGCAATGTCGTCTAGTGTGGGTATGTGGTGGTGCTCTCTTTTGATAGCCTTGTTGAGATCACGGGGGTCTAGACAGATTCTCACTGCTCCATTCTTCTTCTCAACGACCACCATAGAGTTAACCCAGTCTGTTGGCTCATCTACTCGAGTGATTATCTCGTTTTGTTCCATTGTGTGAAGTTCCTCCTTGACTCTGTCCATCATGTTGATTGGTATTCGCCTTGCGTGGTGTATAACTGGTCTGACAGAGGGGTCAACTTGGATCTCATGCGCCTTGTTGAGACAACCAAGCCCGGCGAACACTTCAGGGTATTCATCCAGTATTGATGATGAGAGCTCATTTACTTGTTTTACTATCTCGAAGTCCAGACAAGTTGCCAGACCTAGAATGGGTGCAAGGTCATCAGCCACAACTTCGAATGATACATCGGCCTTCTTGTCATTTAGGCTCAATGGTACTGAGATTCGACCTACGTTTTCAATGATCGCGTTGTTGTAACCCCGCAGACGTGTAGGCGAGGGCTTCATTGCTGCTTTGAGGGTTTTGGCAATACGCTGTGGTATTATGTTGGCCTCAGCTCCAGTATCTATTTTAAAGTCTACTGTTACCCTCCCATCTAACTCAGCCGACATTGACCATGAATTTCCTTTAGACTTCTCCCCTGTGCCAACAGCCCCTATGAACAAATCCCTAAGACCTGGTGTTCCTTCTGTTTCACTCTGTTCTGTTCTGATCTCTTGTACAGCTTTTGAAGAACACTTCTTTTGGAAATGGTTTCGTCCTCCACATTTTCTACAGGTTTGGCCATAGGCAGGGCACTTACCCTTCATATGCTGGTAGCCGCAGTACTTGCAGCTGATCCTTGTGTGTGCATTATCAGTTGACGGCTCATCTCTAGCAATATGAGACACCGTTTTATCACCATTAGCCATTGAGGACATTTGGGCTCTTGTCACCTCAGCGGCTCGAATGTCGTCCATGGCACGACCCAAGGTAATATTATTGTCTCTCAGCAGACGTTCCTTGAGCTTGGTGTCTTTGATACCGAAAACTAATCTACAAAGCATCATCATTTCTTTTTTGTCACCAAACTCACACTTCGCGGCCTGTGTCTTTAGTCTTTTTACAAACATGTCTATAGATTCGCCTTCATTCTGAGTCATGGACATGAAAACGTACCACTCGTATAGCAAGTTTCTCCTTGGGTTGCAGTAACCCTCATATTTCTCAAGTACGTCGGGCAATCTATTCTTATCCTGCCCAGCTGTGAACTCAAACTGGTCGTATATTTCCGCTGCTTCCTCGCCGGCTGTATGCAGGAGAATTGCTACCTGCCGTTGCCAGATGGCCGTGTTCCCTGCCGGAAAATTACCATCTTCATCAGCTGGCCCAGCGATCAAGTTTATAGCAATCAAATAATTCTCAAACTGGCGCCGCCATTTTCTCCAGTTCTCCGAGACATTACCCTCAAAACTCAACTCCCCCGGAGGTTGCATACCTAGCGCATCCATAATTGAAGCCTAAAGTTCATCAAGAATTGGTCCAAAATTGTCCAATCAGTCGTGTGAAAACTCGGGGTTTTGGCGTGGAACAAGTCGATCGGTTACGCTGCCACCATGTTATACTTACCTCTTAGATGTTCCTTGTAGCTTAGATCATGAAGGGGGAATGACTGGCCAGTCCTAAGAGGGGGATTGCATCAGATTGTCAGGTTTGATTTCTGATTGTCAGAATCTTGATTGTCCTGCCTCGGCGTTTTCTCGTGATCTCCCGTCGTACGAGAATCGGCGTAGTAATACATAAACATATAACAGTACCCCCACCAATTTGCACACAAAAACGCATCCAAACAACGCTATGAAACACGATTGTGAGGCATTGAAACATATATAGTTCAATGCCGATATCAAAGTTCTGTTGCCATGGTAGTGAGTAACAAATGAATGTAAATTGGCTCGCTGTTACACATTTACTGTTCAATTATTGGTCAGTCAAGACAATGCTGTCCAATAACAGTGTGCTCCCTTGTCATTCGCGGGTGTTAGTTAGCAAAAAATTTAGTAGTAGAAGTAGCTAGTTCATTCAGTCATTCACTTCTATCAACATGAAAAGAACAAGCAATGGGAGAACCTTGTTTAGTTATTTCACTTCAACTGCCAAATCAAGCAATAGGTAAACATTTTTTTGTAGTAAAGTTGGATAAATTTCCACCAGCAGTGTGTCAATCACTCACTCACTGCTGTTGTTGTTGTTGTTGTTGTTGAGAATGAGATGATGAGGATTAGCTGTTGTTGTTGCTTGTCTCACTCAGCTGCTACTAAGTTTTACTACTACTACTAACGATAAATTATAGTAATAATATTAATAATAAAATAAATTATATGGATTTATATTATATAATAATAATAATAATAATGATAATGATAATGATAATGATAATAATAATAATAAATTAATCACTTCATTTATTATTAATTTAATAAATGTTATTACTTTAGCAGTTGTTGTACTAATAAATCAAATACTAATATTTTTATTTAATTATTATTTATATAGTTAATTATTAATCATGAATAACAATACATATTTTATTAAAAATTGCTATTTTTATATTATTATTGTTTATCTACTACATAATCTTTGCTTTTATTATGTCACATTTTCTTCTTGTATCATACCATTCATCATTTTGTAATGTCCTATCGTTCAACTCTAGTTAATTATAGCTGTTGACCTGATAAATATATACATATACAATACTCTACCTAATAAATGAATGAGTTACACGTGATCGACTTGCCGTACGATCGACCTGCGGCGGAGTGCGGCTCCCGCGTTGACATTGCACCACTTCATGCAGAGTACCCCCACCAATTTTTTTTCAATTCTATCACTGACTAGGATTAAAAGTAAAACCACAAATCCGTTTTGGTGGAAGGCTGTATCTATATTAACTAATATGTAATGAAACAATAAAAAACAGGAGATAGATGCAATCAAGTTCTCGTCCTTTTTAGGTTGAATTCGACCTATAATTCCATCATCTATGGATGTTTGTTGTTTTTGTTTTAAATAGAAATGGCATGATAATAAATAGTGCTTAGGTGTAACTAATGACTTTTCTCGAGCGACACACTTGATATTAAAAAGATCAAAACATATAGGATTAAGCGAGATGATGATTAATGTCTTTTCTGGAATGAGTTTATTAGTAAAATGACACTTGCGGGGCACTTGCGTTATATTATAATTAATTACTTTTTAAAAATGAACTGGTAACATTACGTCGACTGAAATAATACCTAAAACGTCTCGCATAAATTTTGATCTGACTGAAAATGGACTGAAAACCTTCAAGGTGCGTAAAAATTATCGTAACTCGCTATAGCGGATATTCTAAGAAATATTTATTTTCTCGTTGGTAACTTGACGTAAAATATTTTGTAACGGATGTCACACGATCTCAATCGATTTTTTTCAACTTAAACGCTTAGTTACTCGTAAACATTTGATACTCGCTTGATTTCTTTGATAACAGTAATATCCCAATTGTGTTTATTGTAAATATTTCAAAAACGGATATTGCGCGTTTCAGTTGGTTTTTCCTACTGAATCACTTAGTTACGCGTAAATATTTGAAATGCGTGTTTCAGTTGGTTTTTCCTACTAAATCGCTTAGTTACTCGTAAACATTTGAAAATTGTTTGATTTTTTCGCTGATAAAACATGTTGCAAGTATCTTTTACCAAATATTACCGTGATTTTCAATCAGTTTTCCTTACTAGATTACTTAATTACTCACCAACGTCCATAATTGTTTTTATTAATCATTGTTGCAAAGCAATGCTGTATTTAAATAATATTACTACGTTTCCAACCAATTTCCTTACTGAATTACTTAATTACTCGCCAGTATTTCATAATTTCTTTCACTAATAATTACAAATAATATTGTAAATAAATAATTTACCAGGAATATTTATGCTCAAGTCTCCTCTCTCTCTCTCCTCTAAACACTCTCTCTAGATATATACAAACACAGTTATTTTTATTGTACCTTGCACAAAAACACCCCCTAAAACTTGTTTTTAGGCTGAGCCTTATGGGTTATTTTAGGGGGAGTATCAGTCCTGGGAGTAGATACTAAATTGACACAAATTTTTTTCATATGAATTTAAAACTTAACTAATGTAGTTTTTTTACCAAACATCAGTACATCAAAAACATTATTGTAAAGGTATATTATATAGGAAGATTTTCCATACTTATTATGTAATAAATGTATATAATCATATAATGATTCATTTTTGATCAATATATTTATTCAATGTAGATATATCTCTTCTCTCCTCTCTCCTCTCTTTCTTCCTCTCTCCTCTCTCTCTCCCTCTCTCCTCTCTCTCTTTCTTTATCTCAAGATACCATATGTATGTATACATTGATTGTCATTACAAGTTGTAGTGCTTTGTATTACTTAGTATTTACTGACTCTAGCTATATTATATAGGAAGATTTTCCCTACTTATTATGTAATCAATGTATATAATCATAAAATGTTTCATTTTTGATCAATATAGTTATTCAATGTAGATAAAACTCCTCTCTCCTTTCTCTCTCCTTTCTCCTCTCTGTCTTCTCTCTCCTCTCTCTCAAGATGCCATATGAGTTCAAATTATGTGAAAAAAGTATCAAAACTTAAATGCCATACATTCAAAATCTAGCTGCCATATGAGTTCAAATCAAGTAAAAAAATAATCAAAACTCAAATGCCACTTAAATGCCACTCAAATGCCACTCAAGTACCCCTCAAATGAAATACAATATAAACTCGGCGAATTCATCCAACGTCGTAACCCATTGCATAACCCCCAAGACCAGAACCACAAAAAAACACTTGGTAGGGAGATCTGCTCATATATTACTACTCTTCATGTTTGCTCTTTGAAGTGCAGTTATTGACTGATATCTATTTCTAATGGCAAAACACTGAGCAGCGTATATTGCAAGTTTGGTTTTATTTTTTCAAAGTTCAGAAGCTTCTGATTCAGTATGATAGAATTTTATTTTATTTGTACGTCAACCTAGATTGCTTCTAATTGGTTAACTAATATTGTATTGCTTTTTGCTGCTACTTGGTCACAACTGCTTGTCACAATTATAATTGTGTATTTGCGACTCCCTATATAGGGCAACAACAAGACTAGACTTGAAGTTTGATCTTTGTTGCTAAGAATAAAACTGAGCTCTCTGGCTCAGTCTCTCAAATTTATACAAAAATACAACATATATAACATAATCTATGACCAATCACATTTCATTATAACAATAAGGTATATAGTGAATCACTTGAGCATATCGTTTATTTGTGGTCCTATTGGTTCTTGACAGTAAGGTGGGCGGACTCTTGTCTGACCTTTAACCCTTTGATACCTTTGCATTACACTTGTCAAGAATTGTCTTCCCTTGATACAGTTAGGAGGAGGCAACTTGTAACTTTCATGTCATCCTACACTTGTAATTATGATTAACTGCACCTATCTTACCCTGTGCCAGGTAAGCATGATTCGTCAGCAAATTCTCCCACTATATCATCATTTTTATTTGTTTTTTTTTCTTTGCATTCTACTCACAGACAAACATTCTTTAAGACATCTGAGTCCTTTAATCAATCAGTGAGAAATTAGGAAAATTGCTAGTAAATTAGAAAAAAGGCAGATTGAGCTGCATATAGGAAAATTTAATATTATAGCTGCAAGATATCATGACAGGTTATAAGTTTTAAACAATTTTGTTTAGGATTTTTTAGTCCAATATTCCACTGCCAATCGACAATTTTGTTAAATAAATATTCTACAAAATGCAAACTGTATATCATATACCAAAATCGGTTTACAAAATAAAACTCTGTTCATGGATGATCTTCACAGTGTGAAGTATTGTGATAGATTTGTACAGAACAGCCGTGCGTTGACAATGGACCGTTATTATTATTATGAAGAAGATGACCGTGACCTTATGGATACCTAGCAACCAGCCAAGACCAAGTTCCTATCTGATGTGAAGATGCCAGCCGTGTACAGGATCGTAGAGAAAGAAAGCCAGGCTATGGTAGTTGCAAGTCGCCATCTTTGACATATATCTTAGTCTTATTAAACTTTATTATTAGCGATGTCCTAGGGGCGCCAGCTTGTGCTATTACATTTATATATATTTTATGTCTGGCGCTGTACAAATTTGACTGCTAATGCGATTGCTTATATTTTACCAATCACTGTTGTATGTATTTATCCAATCATTGTATTCCGCGTTGTAGCCATTTCAACTGTTGTGTTTTTTTATAAATAGAAGGGCAGATCGCCCAGTGCCTTAGAGTTAGTTGAGTGTTTGCATTGGATACACCTTGTGCATTTGAAGATAACGTGTCCTGGGACTTGCTTAGACTGAATTAGTGGGATTTCTAATTATCGTCAAGTTTCTTATACACTTTGTGGACTTTCTCTCTTTATAAGGTTTTGTATATCTTCGATAATATACTGTTGTTAGCCCTAAAACTCTTCTCATTAGTGTGATTGCTTCGCCTACAGCACTAAGTTGTCTATAACACGTTATTAGAAACTAGTTTGCGTACCGTGAAGAAACCGGATCTGTCTGCATAAATACAGATCTCCCGTAGCAAAGAACAGGACATTACCGTATTGCTACTGCTATAGTCTACATTATAACCATTTACATTGGAGATTGCTACCCCCGTAGCGGTAGCCTTGATTAATGGTAAGCAACTGCCTTACACTGAGAAGCTCACACTACCACTTGTTTGCTCTCAGCAATCATCGTATGCTCTGTTACAACATACGGGCCACTCCCAACAGGTGTTGGTAAAGCTTCTGTCAGTATACTGCAGAAAACCTCTACAGTATACAGTAAGCCTTGGTTTGACCTACAGAGAGAAATTTTTCGTTTCTCTCACTTTTAAAACGTTTTCAAATGAGTTCAACATAACATTTATTTTTAAAAAGTTCTTGGTATAACTTTTGAAAAACATTCATAAATAATATGTAACAGGTGCTTGCAGGTGCTCTAATTTGTCAGTTAAAATGTGACAATAATTATGACGCTTGTACAGTGCAAAGTTAACAAACAATATTTTGTTATTAGGTAGCATTTATTGATATACTAAAAGCAAATAAATACTCCAAAGTTTTCAAAAGCGTAACAATAAAAACACAAGAAATTTCGGTATTGATAAATTGATATTTTAGTATTGTGAAAGCATTCAAGTGTCTTTTAAACAAGCTAATTGTTTTAGTAGATTGGAAAGTTGAACTTTTATGACCTCCACCGCATATACTAGAGTACAACATATATTAATAAAGCAAATTCAACAAAAGCTAATTTACCTTACATCTACGCTGCATTTCAGCTTTTTCCACTCTTTGTATTCAACGACACAATAGCCTGAAATCCCTAGCCCTAGGACTCCTAACAATATGTAGGCTTTGATGGGGAAACATAGGTGGCTCTGGTATCCATATGCAATAATGCATCCTAAAGACTCCCACAGTCTTTGGTTGGAGTACGCTGCCTCGTTGTTATCTTTAAACAGCACTCCGTACAGCGCTACAAAATATAACATTTTAGGAATGCGTCGTGCTTGCATTCGTCAGATCCACTTACTGTGTAATATGAAGACAAGGAACTTAAATTAATGCTATGCCATAACAATTGCATCAGAAAACCCTGGTGGTGTAATTTTTTTGATTTTGAACTTCAATTATCAATCACCCACAAGCAAAATAGTTTTTTTAATTTTTGTTGCAGTTCTTTGCTTTTGCTAACCCACAATCCGGAACCGGATACAGAGCTGTGCAGTAATTGTTCTTCTACGTTATTTCAAAAATTTGTCTCAAATAATCATGTGTCAAAACAGAAAGCAGCTTGTTTCTCCAAAAGTTCAGTTTGAAGTAGGAATCGCACTATTCTACACAATACTCTTGTATGACCACTTTTTATATACATAAAGTTTTTCGCAAAACAAGATATTTACCGGCACAAAACAATTAATTTGTTACAATTATTTGACACTCACCGTTATTTTGACCCAGCCAGATTGCATCAGACATCCCCCACAGGCCAGCAAATATAAAGTAGACATATACATTGTCTTGTGTGATGTCGTAGTTGAGAAATATTATAACTAGAGATGAGTGAATGACTGCACCTACGAACAATTATATCGCATATTGTAGTGAACTTTGGTCTGGTTACCACGAAATACTGTAATAGATTTGCCTCTTCTATTAGCTACACAACGGATTCTCTACCTCTCTCTCTTCCACTCCTTTCTCTCTATCTCCAACTGCGTTAACAACTCATGAGCCCTCGACTCAAACGTAGTAGAAATGTGTTTATCAGAATAGATACTTTATTATATTCACAAGTAAAAGGGTACTTATACTTCAACAACTCTACAACAACTGCCTGCCCAAGGCACAGCAGCTCTATTTATAGAGAAAAAGGTACAACTTCATTACCTTATTAGGCACAACGAATCACAATACAGAGTACAAGGCAATTGCCAATGGTAATATATAATACATAATCATAACAATAAACAGTCCAATCATGTAGCAAGCACATGGTGTTTTGCCCTGGGCACTTATTGCCGCTCCTTTTGGTAGCTGGTAACTTTCCAGTCCTTATAAGGGTAGACCATATCCTATCCTGTGATCCTGGGAGAAGGAATGCTCCGATTCTGATTCTGATTGTTGCATCGCGTTCAGGAGGCCTCAGGCTACCTGAATCAATGTGGTTGGATCCCGGGTCGGGGTCGGGGTAGGTTCAGGGTAGGTTCGGGGTAGATTCGGGGTAGCTAATTTTACCATATATAGGGGGATAGTGTTTGGGGACAACTGATATCCATTTTCCAGGGGATTCGGAGAATCTCCGGGGGGGGTAGAGTTCTGGTGGGATAATGACTTATGACTAAGGGCACCAGGGGTGTAAGGGGGAGTTTGGGGGGGGGGGTTAGCACTACCTATCACACAAATCTCCCACATACTCCGCTTCATTAGCGACGAAGTCTCTAATTAAAATATATATATAAACAAGAATAACTGAGGGGTGTGGGAGGGTGGAAGAGTTGTCTCTTACGCGTTTTCTCTCTCATTTTTGGGCGGCGACTGGGGAGACAAATGGGTTGCCCGGGATGACCTTTTTCAGGGTGGTCCACCTATTCCGAGCCATGGTAGATTCGGAGTCACTCTCTGAGATTTGGAGTGGCTTGGGGGGGTCTTTGATACATTGACTGTAGCTGCGCTGGGGAGGGGGTGTCAAGCTGGGGATAGTGTTGGTTGTTAGTAAATGGTTGGGGGGTAGGGGAAGAGGGGGAAACTCGTCTAGGGTGAGTAAGGGGGGTGACGATTCGTTAGGGGTTAGGGCCAGGGGATCGCAAGCAGTAGAAGGTTCCAAAACCCAGTTGTGGTGAGCAGTTAACTCATTATCTTGGCTGCTAGTAGCGACTTCTACTGGGGGGTTGGTAGGCAACAGCACCTCTTCTTGGTTACTGGGGAGAGGTTGACACGCAACTAAGCCGGCCTCGAGGAGTAAATCCTTATCCTCTGGCTCTAGTTGTAAGGAAAGTTTGTCGTTGCGGGCCGTCACTGTCTGTAGGTGGTGAATCAGCAGCTGCAGCAAGTAAGCGGGTTGCTCGGTAGTGGATTTAGATTGCAGAGGGGCTGCACTTTCTTGACTGTCTGACTCCACATCATCCCGTTCCACTTCTTGGGAGTGGTTACTCATGGCAGTGGGGACAGGAGGGGGTGTTTCAGGGGGGCTCTGTAGCCATGGGGTTTCGAACTTGGGTGTTAAGCTGTTCGGAGTAGGTAGAGCAGGTCTTGGCAATTCTTTTAAGTTGAGGCACGGGGGTGTGGGGTCCTCAGTCTTAGTGGTGAAGGCCGTTAATTCGGCTATCAGTCTCATCTTCTCCTGATATTGTTGTTCAAACAATTGCTCCTGCTAACTAGCTACTTGATGGCACCAGGGCTCTCCATAGCGTTGGGGTGGTCCCACGTTACGCCTAGGGCGGCCAGTAGGTGCAGGGGCTATGACAGGGGGTGGTGTGACTGGTGGGGGGGCAACTCCCACATTCGGGGTCTGGCTCCTATTTCGGCCAGTTCTTGGCCGATTTGTACGAAACTCGCTGGGGGTGTTGAGGGGGGTCTCTGGTAAGGGTTGCTGTAGGCGAGGGGGTGTACGTTCTTTTAGTAGGGGAAGTGGGGGGATGGCAATGCTGGGAGAAAGCGTGGTGGGATCGGGAGCTCTAGGAGGGGTAGGGGAATGTCTTGAAGGGGAGGGGGGGACTTCTTCTCCTGCGGGGGGCTGCGCCACGCATGTTGGGACGGCGAGCTGGCTCCATGGCTGCTGGAGCTTGGCCGTAGGGCTCAAGGCAAGCTTTATAGGATTTGAGGCGGCTACCATTTTGTACCGAACGTTGTCCATGTCGGTCGATTAAGTAGGTGTGGTTGCTGTAGGCCTCCTTTATGATGTAGGGCCCAACGAACTTGGGTTGGAGCTTGGGGCTTTCTCCCTTTCTTCGCCTCTTATTCTCTAGCCAGACCTCATCTCCCGGTCGGAATAACGACGGCTCTTCTCCGTCGTCTCCTCTAGTCTGCTTCTGCTCCATTCTCAGTGCCTCGTGGACATCCTCTAGTCTCTCTTGCAGGGCTCGGGCATATTCGTGCACTGGTACGCACTCTAGCAGAGGGGGGTGGTAGGCCAGTTGGTCAGGGAGGCGCAACTCTCTACCCATCATAAGAAAGTTGGGCGTTTCACCAGTAGTAGAGTGGGGGGTAGCGCAAAAAGCTCTCATGATTTGGGGAAGGACCAGATCCCATTCTTCAGAGCGCCTCTTCAGGAGGAGAGAACGTAAGGCGTCTCCGAGGACTCTATTATTCCGCTCCACAACTCCATTGGCCTGAGGGTGGTAGGGGGTAGTGCGGGTTTTGGCCACCCTCCAAATGGTACAGAGTTCCCTCATCAGGCTGGACTCACATTGGGCGCCCTGATCGGTATGCATTTGTTCGGGTAAACCGAAATAGCTAAACACATGCTCGTCTAGGGCGGTGGCCACTACTGGGGCTGTAGCATCTGGGAGGGGGAGGGCGTCCTGCCAGCGGGTAAAATGATCCGTTAAGACCAAAATCCACTTGTTACCACGCTGGGTCTCAGGAAGGGGGCCAACTAGATCTACCGCTAGTTTTTGCCAAGGCCGGCCGGCATACATGCGTTGTCGTGCGGGGTTGGGTTTGGTACCCCCATGTTTAGCACGTTGGCACGTCTCGCAGCTGTTGACCGCTCGCCGTACATCGGCTGTCATACCCGGCCAGTACCAGGTGAGATTCAACCTCTTGAGTGTTCGTTGAATACCTTGGTGGGCCATGACGTGGGTCTCCCACACGACTTTTCCACGCAGACTGGGGGGGCACACGGTGCACCAGTGAGACCGGGTTTGGCCGGCATGGTGTATCTCCAGTACACCATCCGGGCGGATTTGCATGGAATGTCTCCTCTTCTCCAATTGGCGCAACTCATTGCTGCCGAGCTCAAGCTGTTGGGGTCTACGGGGGTATTATTTTGGATAGCTTCATACACGACAGCTACGGGGTGACGGCCGGTCTTTTGAGCTTCCATCAGATCCTGTATCAGGGGGTGGTGGACGTGGACGGGCAATAGCAACTACCCGGGGGTCTGAGGGAGGGGAGGGAGTAGACAAGGGCTGGGCAAGGGGGGTAGGGGAGGGGTTTGGGAAGGTCTGTATCACCTCGTTTTTGGTGGGGCCACCATCTCTACTCTCAATGTGGGTACACTGTTTACAATCAGAGGGGCAACGCCTACTCAGTCCGTCTGCGTTCCCGTGCAAATGTCCACTGCGGTGTTCTATGGTGAACTTAAACTCTGAGAGGGCTTCCAGCCATCTGGCTACTTGGCTCGAAGGTTCCTTTTGCTTGCAGAGCCACATGAGGGAAGCATGGTCGGTATGGACTCTAAAGGTTTGTCCGTAGAGATAGGGCTTGAAGTGTTTCACCGCCTTAACTACGGCTAACAACTCCTTGCGAGTGACACAATAGTTTCGCTCTGGGGGGCTCAGCGTTTTACTGTAGTACGCTATCACCCGTTCTTCATTGTTCTGGATCTGGGACAGGACGGCGCCGACACCGTCGTCACTGGCGTCGGTGTCTAGGATATAGGGACTGTTGGCATCGGGGTAGCCTAGAATGGGGGCGGAGACCAGTCCTGCCTTGAGCAGCACAAACGCTTCTGCCTGAGGTTGGGCCCACTCTCAGGGGGTATCTTTACAAGTGAGTCTGGTCAGGGGCTTGGCTACGGTAGAGAACCGTGGGAGGTACTGGCGGTAATAACCTACAGTTCCTAGGAACGCTTGTAGTTCTTTAAGACAAGTAGGGGGGGGGGGGCCAATCACGTACTGCAGCAATATTTTCTGGGTCAGTGGAGACACCTCGCTCACTGACAACGTGGCCTAGGTAGCGGACTTGAGATTGGAGCAGCTCACACTTGCTGGGCTTTAGTTTTAAACCAGCCGCTTGGAGACGCTGGAGCACTTCGGACAGTCGGTGGAGATGGGTGGGGAAATCGGGGCCTATGACGATGATGTCATCTAAGTACAGGAGGAGTGACTTCCAGTGAAGGCCGTGTAGCACCCTCTCCATGAGTCTCTGGAAAGTGGCGGGTGCGGAAGTTAATCCGAAAGGGAGGACTTTCCATTTATACAGGCCGGAACGGGTGGAGAAAGCGGATTTGTCGCTAGCATCCGCGTCCAGGGGGACCTGACAGTATCCGCTCACTAGGTCTAGGGTGCTGAAGTAGCGGCTACCCGACAAAGCGTCCAGGCTCTCATTGATACGGGGCAGGGGGTAGGCGTCTTGTTGGGTCACTGCATTCAACCGCCTATAGTCTATGCAAAACCTCCACGAACCGTCTTTCTTTTTGACGAGTACCACGGGAGAACTCCAGGCACCGTTGCTGGGTTCGATCAACCCTCTCTCTAGCAGTTTGGACACCTGCTTCTCGGCTTCTCGCTCCTTGTGAGGTCCTAATCTGTGGGGGTGTTGCCTTATGGGCTGGGCTCCGGGCTTCAGGGGGATGCTATGTGCCACGAGGTCGGTACGACCCATGTCGTGATCTCCTCTACTGAACACCTCCTCGTAGGAGTGTAAGAGCTGGGCCAGTTGGAAAGCTTCACTGGGAGTGTGGCAGTTGTCCAGGGCTTGGGTATATAGTGCCTGCAAGTGCTCGGGGACAGGGGAGGGAAGGAAAGTGGGGGGAATAGAAGTAGGGGGGTTCTCCGTCAATGGCAACTCTATGTCACTGGCCTGTACACCTGTATACCGGCCTATAGTCTTTCCCGCTTTCAAATGTAACGGCTGACTAGTGGGGTTAAGGCATCTAACGAGCAGGTGGTGTTTGGTATCATGGGAGTTGAGACTGGCGGCGAGGGGCGGGGAGTCCGGGGTACCTTCTACTATACCGAGGGGGAGGTGTGAGGGGTTGGTAACTTTACAAAGTACCGTCGCCTCGGTATTCGGGGGAATGTGAGTGTCTTTTATGACTTGGACAGAGGTGGAGAGCATTCGTCCCTGTTGGTCAGTGCATGGAAGTTCTTGGCCATCTATTTCAATGACTGAACGATCAAATTTCATGTGACACTGGTGGGCAGTAAGAAAGGGCATGCCTAAGATGGCGTCTTCGTTAATCTGTCCGACTACGAACGTAGCATTCGTCTTTATGTCTCGCAGTCGAAGGGGCAGATGTAGGGTACCAAAGAAGGGGATATGGGATCCGTCCGCCAAAATGCCGTGGGTGTTGCTCTCTTGAAGGGCATCCCGGGTGGTAGGAGACAGCCGGTTGAACAGGTGCTGTGATAGCAAATTGGTGGTACATCCGGTATCAATGAGTATAGACACCGGCTTGCCTTCAATTCGACCGGGCAAGAAATAACTTGCCTTGTAGGGGCGTTCTGGCGGGGAGTAAAGAATGTCAGTGGGTCTGACGGCTGATGGTCGGGGGGTAGGGGGTTGTCTCTCCCGAGGGCGGGAGGGGCGTATTTGGGTTGGGGGAGTAGGGGGGCTTTTGGGGTGAGTCCCTCGGCTCAGAGATTGAGCTGGTTCAGAGGGGTAATACAATTTGTGTCCATGACTAACTGGGTGTTGCTGACGAGACGGGCGGGGAAGGTCAGCACACAGGGGGGCCGGGGGGTGGTATGGTTGGTTGTTATCCCAGACAGGCGGAGCAGACGGGTAGTAGTCTGTATCTTCCAGCTCTTGTAATGGCGCATACCGGTTGGCAGTAGGTAGCTGCCAGGGCTCTGGGGTTGGCACAGGATACCGTCTCTCTGGACGGTGAGAAGGGATCTGAGTCACAGGGTTATGTCGCTCTAGTCTTTCTATTGCCTTCCTATAATTCCGAGGGGCCCGGGGGCAGTTAGGAACCGGTCTCCCTACTGCGGGCGGCGCCCGTTTTTTGACGGTTGGTTAGGAAGGGGGGTAGGAGACGGCCAGGGTTTAGTAGGACAACTCCTCTGTAAGTGGCCAATGGCGCCACACCCCCAACACTGAGGGGGGTAGGTGCGACGGGGGGGTAGGAGGGGTGGGGGATGGCCAGTGGGGGGGTTGGTTGCTGCTTCAGTTTCTGGAGTTCTTCCGACTGGAGCTTGATGGCGTCAGTGAGCAACTGCATGTTTTGCATCAGAACAGCAAGGATGTCTGGGGACGGGGTAGCTGTCTGGTGGACTTGACTGAGCAGGGGGTTGGTTGGGGTTCTGTCACTGGGTGGTTCTAACATGTCGTCTTCCTCCTCCACTACTCTGACTCGGGAAGGTTTGTCTTCAAATCCTGTCTTGATTTGGAGAAATTCACTGCCTGCTCTGACTGCTTCCTCGACAGTGTGGGGTTGCACGGCTAATAAATGTCGTTGAAGGTACGCATTGCCTATTGTGCTAGCAAAGGTTTCCAGTACCATTCGGTCAACTCTTCGGGGGGGCAGGTCATCATAAGCAACACGGACCAGTTTTTCAACTTCATTAGCGTGTTGTTGCAACGATGTTTTGGGTGAACGACGCAGGGTAATCAACTGGGCTTGTGCCTCTTTGGGGGTAAGTCCAAACCGTGCACGTAGGGCAGCAAAGATACCTTCTACATGGGGAGGGCGGCCACACTCAAGGGCGTCGTCTCTCAGTGCCTCTCGTAAGTGTAGTAGGGCAGTAGCTTGGCCCCAATCATTTGCATCGGCTACTTCAGTAAATCGAGTGATGAAATATTCCACATCGGCCGTGCCATCGTATTTGGGGGGTTTGAAGGGGGTTGGGTTGTGTCTTTGGGGGGGTTGTACCAATCTTTGTAGGGCATCTGTCAACTCATCCAAGGCTACCGTTGGTTGAACTACAACGGGATTTCGGCCAGCGCTTCTTGCTCTCTGAGTGGCCATTGTTGATTGGCGAGTTATGGGGTATAAAATGATTGCTTGTAACAGAAATCAGTATTCCGTGGATCCCGAATCGGGGTTGGGTGGATCCCGAATCGGGGTTGGGTGGATCCCGAATCGGGGTAGCTTCGGGGTAGAGGGGGAATGGCAGTATACAGGGTCAAGGTAACTTTGGGGTAAGGGGGAATGGCAGTATACAGGGTCAAGGTAACTTCGGGGTAAGGGGAAGATGGCGGTAAGCAGGGCGAACAGGCTTGGTGTAGTTCCTAGCTCTTTCTTCTGCTTTATTATCTCGCAATCTTCTTACTTCTTACCTTCTTTCTTATCTCTCTCTATCCGTTGTGTCCTTGTTCTTCAGATATCCCACCGCTGCCACCAATGTAATAGATTTGCCTCTTCTATTAGCTACACAACGGATTCTCTACCTCTCTCTCTTCCACTCCTTTCTCTCTATCTCCAACTGCGTTAACAACTCATGAGCCCTCGACTCAAACGTAGTAGAAATGTGTTTATCAGAATAGATACTTTATTATATTCACAAGTAAAAGGGTACTTATACTTCAACAACTCTACAACAACTGCCTGCCCAAGGCACAGCAGCTCTATTTATAGAGAAAAAGGTACAACTTCATTACCTTATTAGGCACAACGAATCACAATACAGAGTACAAGGCAATTGCCAATGGTAATATATAATACATAATCATAACAATAAACAGTCCAATCATGTAGCAAGCACATGGTGTTTTGCCCTGGGCACTTATTGCCGCTCTTTTTGGTAGCTGGTAACTTTCCAGTCCTTATAAGGGTAGACCATATCCTATCCTGTGATCCTGGGAGAAGGAACGCTCCGATTCTGATTCTGATTGTTGCATCGCGTTCAGGAGGCCTCAGGCTACCTGAATCAATGTGGTTGGATCCCGGGTCGGGGTCGGGGTAGGTTCGGGGTAGGTTCGGGGTAGATTCGGGGTAGCTAATTTTACTATATATAGTGGGATAGTGTTTGGGGACAACTGATATCCATTTTCCAGGGGATTCGGAGAATCTCCGGGGGGGTAGAGTTCTGGTGGGATAATGACTTATGACTAAGGGCACCAGGGGTGTAAGGGGGGGGGGTTTGGGGGGGGTTAGCACTACCTATCACACAAATCTCCCACAATACCACTAAACTCGAGTTTTTCACCTCTCTCCGGAGGGGAGACTGCCAGTATTGACAGTGACAACTTGATCTTTTATTGCTGGATTAATTGGCAAACACAGAGCCCATGGCTCAGACAAACTACACAGCGTTTTAGCTTGTAAAAGGCTTTTATTGGCATACCACCAGTTTTAGGGAGGGAATCTTCTAGAGTCATTGCAAGTATAGGAATGAATGCAAAAAGTAACAGCTTGGTCAACCTTAATATTGGCTGGATGACAGGAAGTAATTTGCATAATCATATAGCGATGCATTGACAGGAAGTGACTTGACCAATACAATCAGATATATAATTAATAGGCAAGTAGTAATACAAGTAAAGGTTGAATGCACAAGGCGCCAAGTGGCCAAGAGGCAAAGCCCTGTCTCCATTGTCCAATTATGAGACTGCTAGCAGACCTGGGGCTATACCTAGCCTGGGGTTGATGGTAACTTCAGTCCAGGTAAGAGTACTTTCAGTAATTAGGGTAATGAAGCTCTCCAGGATGCTTTTGATATTCTTAGCTTAGGCAGTCATCTTGTACTGGCCGAGCACAGTACCTATCGGGTCACTAGCGGCCCAGCAGGCTGTGCTACCGGCTCAGCTGCTGTACTACCGGCCCATTACTTTGGTTTAGGGCTGGGGTAGCACTTTAACTTTTCTTGCACATGTATGGCTATTACCTCTACGGTAAGCGAAAGTTTTTACAGGTACAATGCACCAAAATCTACCACATACATGTACCTCTCTCTATTAATTCTATACCCTGTGTTTAATTATAATACATCAAGAGCCTTATGTGGGCGATATCTCCCTAAATAAAGCGCTATGTAACTGGTAACATAGCCCCTCTCTCTAGACACGGTCTCCCTTACTGGTGACCCCCTGCGGTGCTGTCCCTCCTGGGTCATAGGGGAAGTTGAGAATCACTCTAGTGGCGCATGTTGCTGCACAAGCATTTGTGACATAGAACACCTTTGAGTACGTGGCATAATGCTGGTAGCTCCTTTGGTGGGAACGGGGGTTGTAGCAATACCAGTGTTATCAGTCAACTTTACTGTTGAATTTTGCACCAACGCCACCTTCAGTTGGATCTCTTTTCCCAGATGTGTTGATTTTTAACAGTGGTGCAGTTTTCTGTTTAGTGCACATAAAAGTTCTGCCACCACTCATCAGTTGGCATAGACATCAGTTCTTTCTCTTGTTCATGCAAAGGGGATTTGGCTTTCAACTGTGGCTGGTCATGATTATCTTCCAGCTCCAAGCAACTGGTGGTGTTTCTCTGAAAGTTTTAATCAAGAGGCTTGGTAATGGCTGTGGCAAGGTGGCTGGTACTTTTTCTCTAACATTGTTGAGCAATGAGTGAAGATGGGTCTTACATGGAGAAGGTTGCAGAAGTCCTGATTTCTACATTGCCAATAAATTCAACAGGGTCGAAGCACCCTGCTTAAGGGGCTAGGCCATCTCATCTTTTTACTGACCTCGCCCGGTCCAGCATGACACAAAATTTCTTCATCCTTCAATTGTGAATGCTGGGTATTGGACAGGCATGCATGCTTTTTGATCGATTCCCTTGTTGTGCTGAGGTAATTCTGCTGTTCTGCTCTCAGCAGAA
This sequence comes from Cryptosula pallasiana, assembly GCA_945261195.1. NCBI lineage: Eukaryota > Metazoa > Bryozoa > Gymnolaemata > Cheilostomatida > Cryptosulidae > Cryptosula > Cryptosula pallasiana. The sequence continues at coordinate 37,577,633 of OX183137.1, forward strand.
ATCTTGGGAGTGAAGATGTGATGGGGCTAGTCTAAGACTGACCAAACTCCTGCTTGTGGAGGAAGTTTGCGTTAGTGCACGCGTAGGTCAAGGGGATCTCTTGAGGATCCTTTTGTACTACCCGGGTAGCCTGTGCCATCATGGTGCTTTGTAGGGGTTGGGTGGCTTAGGGGTTTCTGCCTCCCTCTCTATTAGCTGGGTGTCCTCTTGCCATTGTAGAGGCATAGAAAGTGGGAGAAATACTGTTTTGTTTTTAGCATCCACCGTTTTCCTCCAACTTGGCTGAAACTTGCTGTAAACTCATGGTTGAACACTCTCCACAGTCTGATGGGTCTCCCATACAATTTTTTCTTACTTCATGTGGCTCTGGAAAAACTCTCTTTGTCTCAAATGGGTGTAATCCGTCATTTTGTGCAATGAGGTAGTTCTCTACTGGGCTGCATGCATAAATCTGACATTATCTTGTAGCAGTTTACCATGGTCGCCCGTGCACGGAACCTTATGCTCATCTGCGTGCGAAAGCTTATGCATGTCTATGATAACTTTTGAGTCTTGAGGCCTCTTAGTGCGCCTGTGTATGGCCGGGAATAGCATGCCAATTATGGCCTCTTTGTGGATATCACTTATCACAAAGCTCACATTTGTCCTAAACCCGCCTTGCAGCAAGTTTACTTGCACAGTGCCATAGAATGGTATTCTTGTCTCATCAGGCAACAGACTATGAGACTCTTCAGGACAGCTTCAAGAGGATCTGGGTTGGTAGGTGTTGATGCATTGACAATTTGCTGCACGGAAGGTTTAGGAAAAACACTTGACAATGGATTCCTAGTAGCAGCTTGTGTCTGGTCTTCTTCATCAACTTCTTTCTCAATCATTCTTACATGAGCTACATGCTCTACAAAAGGTGGCTTCACTTGCAGATATTCATTGCCATCCCAGACGGCATCTGCCAAGGCCTTGGGCTGCATTGCAAACAACTTCCATCGCAGAAAAGCATTTCCAATCGTGGTACAGAACATACCCAGTATCATCCTCTGCATGGTTCTGTAAGGAAGGTCAGCATATGGGAAGTGTACCGGATGCTCTACCTCAATAAGGTGCTCCTAAAGCAGTGTTTTGCACTGCCTGAGCAGGCTGGTGAGCCGGCACATAGCTCCCCAAGGTTTCAGACCAAAAAGTGCTCTCAGTGTAACAAAGATACCCTGAAGATGCGGAGGCTCATCACATTTCAATGTCCTATCATGTAGTGCATTATGTAGGTGCAACCGGGCTATTTTCTGGCCATTTATTTACTTCAGTCACCTCTATGGACTGGATGATAAAATGGCTGGTGCATTTCCTGGGTTTAGCCACAGGATGGCTTGCAATACTTCAGTCAGTCTGTCCATCACTCTGTTTTTTTTCGGTTACCAGTTACCACACAGTGCCGGTTACCAGGCGCTACCGGCACTGTGTGCTATCTGGCCGGCCATTCCTTAACTGATGGAGAAAGAACTCCACCCTAATCTAGGTAATAGTCAATGAAACTGGATCCCTGGCTGGAATCAGTGGTTACAGTGGCTCTAGGAGTTTTAGAGGCTGTTGTAGGGGATACTGTAACAGTATTTGCCAACCTAAAGTTGTAACAACGCTTACTGGGTTTGTGTGCACTGCTGCAGAGTGGAGCAAATTTTACGAGCCTAAACTCAGTGGTAGAAGGGTACTGGATAAGGAAAAGTGGGTGGCCTGCAGTGCATTCATAGGGCCAGTTGATAGTGTGAAATAGCACAGAATGTGAAGGTACTGTTTATCCCAACGCTGCCACCAATGTAGCGGATTTTGGCCTGGTTACCACGAAACACCACTAACCTCAATTATTATGCCTCTTTCCAGAGAGGGCACTGCTGGTATTGACAGTGACAACTGTTGATCTTATACAGATGAATCAGTTGGCAAACACAGAACCCACGGCTCAGAAAAACTACACAGTATGCCAGTTTGTAAATGGCTTTTATTGGCATATCACAATTGTAGGGAGGAAATCCTCTAGGGGCGTGGTAAGTACAGGAATGACACACGGAGTAACAATATAGCCAGCCTTTATAGAGGTCGGATGACAAGAAGTAGTTTACATAATTATATAGCAATACCTTGACAGGAATGGTTTGACCAATACAAATAGACTTGTAATTAGTAAGCGAATAGGAATACAAGGAAAGGTTAAATTCACAAGGTGTCAAATAAGTTAAAGTTGGAGTCTTGCCTTCATTGTCAAATGCTGAGTCTGCTAGTGGTCCTGTGGCTATACCTAGCTTGGGGTTGATGGTAACATTGGTACAGAGAAAAGTACTTCCAGTATTCAGTGTAGTGAAACTCCTCAGGCTACTTTCAAGATCCTTAGCAAAAGTGGCCATCTTGTACCAGCTGAGCAGGGTGGCTACTGGCACAGCAGGGACTACTACCAGCCCTGCAGTGGTCACTTCCAGCCAAGCAGATTGTGCGACTAGCCCATCACCTGGGTTTTGGACTGGGGCAGACCTTCAAATTTTCTCGCACATGTATCGTTGGTACCTCTAAGTTAAGTAAAGATTTCTACAGGTGCCATACACCAAAATTTACCACAATGTTACATATCAGCATATGGAGAATTGTATTACCTTTATATTGAGGTATGATAACTTCAACAAATTGCTCAACATAAGACAATAAGTAGAATGTTCCCCCAAAAGTATACAAATAACAAACAGCTATGACATGCGGTTTTAGATTAAACATAAACCAATATCATCGCTGAGTACATCTTTCTTTTACAATTTATTATAACTTGTTTTGGCAAAAACCTTTCTATATCTGCTTATTCCAACTGAGCAATATTTGTTTACTTACCGAGGATGAAAATTGGCACTCTGCCAACAAACTGCACAAGTTTACCAAAGAGTAGAGAACAAGAGGCATCCACCACACCATAACATATAAGTATGTATCCAACCCACCAGCTACCCAGTGGGCACGTGATGAATGCCTGCAGGAAATTACAAGTTACAAGTAACTTAGAGTTGTGCTTCTCCAATTTAGCGAGCTGATAACTTCAACACAAAGCATATCAGTCGATAAAATCTGTTGACAAAGTGAATTGAAAAAGCATAAATATAGAATGTGACAAAGTACATGTATTTAGTGAACCAATGGTTTTGTTTTTATTTTTTAATGGTGATGAAAATCAGTTAGGACTAACTCAAATAGAATTGCAGCAATCACTAGCTTACTTGTGTGAAATCTGCAGCAAAGAAAGCTTGTTCTAATCCAACGTATATAGTTAAAGGAATTAGTAGGAGTTGTCTGTAGTCTCTCATGTGTAAGAATGTGGCTACAAGTTTGTTTGGATTGCAGTTAGCCTTAGAGCACGAAGCTTTAGTTTTGTTCTTCTCAGATGGCAGTTGTTGTAGTAGAGTGGTGATTATAAGGACAGCAACACATCCGCAAGCTGTGTATATCCCAGCTAGCATGTACAGCTGAAAAACCAACAGGTCATCTATTAAATTGTGGTCGAGGTGTTATTTGATAATTGTAATTTGTATGAGAATGGCAGCTTAGATGTAGGTTCACCTGGCTCTTTCGTGGTCCCCCTAGGTTGGTGTTGTTGTGACCTTGCAGTTGAGGACAAAACCCTTTACCACAAAATTTCAGCTCCTGGAAAACCCTAGACTACATATATGTGCTGCATATATATATATATACATAAATGATTTCAAGTTAACAGTTACAGCGGCTCATAAAGTTAGACTCTTTTTTCTCAATGCCTATGACCAATTTTGAAATAGTTTAGAAGGTTTGCAAAGCATCTTGTACATTGAAAATAATTGGGTAATTGTAGTAAAACAGCCAAAGAAACTATATTTAAAAACTGACTCATTGACTATAACAATTAAACTGTCAGCCTTGGTAGTTGCAGGATTTCATACAACAAAACTATATTTCCTGTCTAACAGTCGCAAATATTGCCAAACTTATAGTTGTTTTGCAAATAATTAAGACGGCCCAAAAATGGCCAAGATGGTTTGCAAAATTATAAACCGTATAAATGCTCTAGAAATAGTATAAACTATGTTAAAATAGTCTAAGCCGTTTTAAAATAGTCTAAACTATTTTGAAATAGTCTGAAAGGTTTGCAAAGCACATGGCTTTCAAACCAAAAGCGATCGCTATCATTTTCTTTATAGCCTCTCTGCAACTTTACTAACAGAAGTAGATCAATAGACATGGAGCAAATCAATTAACGGTATAAACAATCGCTGAATATAATCTCTAAAATTAGTCTTTCACAAGTATATTTAGGTTGCATATATGATTTAAAATAACATGAAACGAATAATGTTTAATAAATGAAAACAAGTTTTCATTTAATCAAAGGAAATTCAACTGCTCAGTGTTTAGTAAAAAAATTATCGATCTTAAATAGACTAGAGGTCTATGATCGATAAAGCAAACCAGCAAATCGGTTTGGATTTTCAAAGCGTATGAATGATTTCACAAAGAGTTCAGAAGATTTGCAAAATTTCAGATTATTTCAAAAGCATTCTAAAGTCTCAAACACAGTGGAAGCGAATCTGCGCGGCGTGGCAGGTTTTACCACCAACGAAGCCGCCTGCCGCGGCGGTGCCAAAGCACACTGGTGGACGCCGCTAGGGACTTCAGTCGGAGTTGTCTGCTCCCAAAGTGCAGATAACTTTTGTTTATAAACACTGTTTTCATTTATTATTATCATTTATTTATATTTGAGAGGTTTGCAATAAAGTATATAATCTAGGAGAAAATAGCTTGTTGACATCTATCTACACTACAAAAGCAGATGAAAAATAAAAATGAGCAAAAAAATATCTATTCATTTCTGACTATTAATAAATAATATTATTTTATAATAATTTGTGGGTGATAAATCACAAAAGCAACGGTCTTTGGCGAACTTAATTTATATATATTTTTGATTATTATTTATTAATTATAATTTTATATTACACATTATGAACTGAAGTATAAGTAGTAGTTAGTTTAATAATAGTCGTTTATTTTTTTTTTCTAATGAACGATAATAATCTTTATTATTATTGCGTTTGGACAGCTGCAACAACTTCTCTACTGTTTGGAAACGCAAAAACGAAAAAGTTAGCTCGCTATCATAAAAGTTGGCAAGTTACTGACCAATCAGCGTGTTTGCCGCAGTGAAATATCAAACATGTTTAATATCTTGAGCGTCTATATGATTTTTGGCAAGCGGCATGCCGCGGCGGATTCGCTAGCGAAATTCGCGCTTGCCGCTTCCAGTGTGTTTGAGCCTTTATGGCTTGGAAAGCGTTTAGACATTCTAAAACACAAAACACAAAACGTTCTTAACCACCATAAACAGGAAAAAAATTCAGCTAAATTTTTTTCGAAATTTTCAAACAATATGCTATAAATTTCAAAAGTGCATTAGAGTTTCTGAGTAACAACTTATAAGGCATTTTCGGTATTAACCGCATATAGGAAAAAGTTTTTTTTTATTGAACTTATTATTAAACTGTAAAACAATACTGACTTCAGCAGGAAGTGATGTAACAGATAAGTTGGCATCAGCTGGAGTCAGCACTTGGCTGGATATTATGTTTCCCCAAATTGATGCTGGAAATAATATAAAATCACATCTGACACAATGGAAATACCAGCGACTCATTAGCAACTATCCAAAAACTGCAGCCATTGCTCCTCTATCATAATTGTTGGTTAGCTACTTTCTCTATGACAAAAAAAATAGTATTAATAACATGGAACTAACTTACACGTTTGAAAAAAGCAGAAGAAAACTCCAAAGAAAAGACTTGCTGCAGCTTTATGGCATTTCTTTTCCTTTGTGGCGTAATCAACTGCTACCTAGACATAAAGCCAGTACTTATAACATAAGGTTACTGATGTATATATAAATGTGTAAACACACACTCTTTTGCGAGATTTTCTGACGAATTAGCAGAAAAACCTTTTGCCAGCAGTCAAAATCTCTTTTTCATGTCAAGGAGGAATTCTAACATTGAAAGTTTTTGAGTTTCTAATGGCACCAGGATTTCCGATGAATGTTCTTGTATTAAGATACAATTACTCAATGAATCTGTGCATGAACTTTAGTTGAAACCATAAAAGCTGCACTCACTGTGTTTATATAACAGCTGTATGCAGTCCACAGAGGTGATGCAGCAAACCCAAGGAGCGCTGCTGTCGGTATAAATAGTTCCCAGCTGGCATAAAAATGTGCTGCCATGTACATTATGTAACAGGCCATTGATACTGCTATTGTCCATTTGGATCCTACAAAATGTGAAATATTGTTATCTGTAACACTATCAACTTTTGCTTGTCAGGTGAACTTCTTACCACAAAAATTCATTGCCAACAGTTATCTAACATTTTTCAAGGTGTCGTTGTTCGCAACCCTTGTAGCCGTTCCTGGAATTGTGGTACTGGGGCAGGCCTTGTTCTATTGCTTATGATTGCCTGCCTAAGACAATGGTGATGGTTAAACTCATTGTCCTAAGGGCGCTTTCTAAGACAGCTTGTTGCCTGGTTGGCTGTCCATGGGCAAGATCTATTGTTGTGGGGGGGGGGGGGCAGACCATTCAGTGTAAGTTCTTCTTATGAGAAAACAGAACTTTATTTCATTCTCACAAGCTTTGATAAATTGAGTAATGAAGTTAGTTTTTCTATTAGTCTTTTCTTTTTTTTCATATGTAATTACGAATATGCTACAATGCCAATATTACTGCTTTTGTTTACAGATTCACTCGTTGTTCACTACTCACTACTCCGCCCCGGCCCTTGATTAAAGCGTTTGTATCGCTAAACCAGTCCCTATCCCTTCACACACTGCGGTAAGCCAGTGTGGACCTACTCTTACTCGTAGTACTGGATGTGAGCCTTTGCTGTATGACCGAGCTAATTTTGGTTCTAGCCTGAGAGACACTCTTAATAGCATTGTTTTTCATCCCGGGTCTTATCAAATTGTTCGAACAAATACCCCCTAGGCCCTTATGAGTAATTCTGTCAGTTATGATGCAAAGTCCTGCACCAGGTGTCAGGTGATTCAAACCCTTCAAACTTTTGTGCAATAGCCATGAATTTGATAGAGCACAACGCCAAAACTCTAGCTCACACAATACAACCAACTAAAATGCCTGTACCAGAGCCAAAAGTCTTTTCTGGCAATGTATTGGAATACGATGATTGGAACAAATCGATGATGCAAGATTCTACACCAGGTGTCAGGTAATTCAAACCCTTCAAACTTTTGTGCAATAGCCATGAATTTGATAGAGCACAATGCCAAAACTCTAGCTCACGCAATACAACCAACTAAAATGCCTGTACCAGAGCCAAACATCTTTTCTGGCAATGTACTGGAATATGATAATTGGAACAAATCAATCAATCGTTTTGTTGATAATATTGTGACACATTCATCAGCTGATAAGTGCTGGGGAAGTGTGAACTATTGTAAATACAAATTATTTTTCTGATGACGAGGGTACTTGTGAGTGTATAAGGGAAATAATTCATGACTGGTATGGTAACCCATACAAAATATCTCAAGCTTTTCAAACCAAACTAGCTATGTGGGAGAAAATTCCATCTGGTGATCCGAGATCTCTTCAACAATTTGTTAACTATCTGAAGAGTATCCAAACAGCAATGATATCTATTCCCATCTTATCATGTCTCAATCACTCGCAGGAGAATGAGAAAATGAAGCAGCTTCCACCTAATTGGTTAAAACATGCATGGAACAGTTATGCTGTCAACTCGTGTCGTAAAAAAAGCATTATATTTCCGTCATTCGGTGAGTTTGTCCCTTTTCTTGAGTTTGAATCTGAATTGATAAACTACCCCATTGCATTTGAATGTGATATAGCCACTAACAAGAAGCCAATTACCAAAGCAGTATTTCATATCATGACCCTCCATGATCAATCTCAGGTGAAGAGTTCGTATCAGTACCTGCATGTAAATAATCATGCTATTGCCCACCATAAAATGGATTGTACTGCCCATTCTGCAAGGTATGTGACAAATTTCAATCCAGTTATTTATGCTCTTTGTTTGAAGAAAATCAAAAGCTGTTGACGTGATTTAAATTCAAGAAATTGCCTGTTAGCTCCAGATATGATGACGTTCTTAAGAACAAATTGTGCATTAATTGTTTGAGTATGCACTCTGATGTAGCTTGTTAGCTTAAACTGATATGTAAGCTTTGTGATGGCAAAGTGGTTGGTCATAATCGGTTACTTCATGGTGAAATCATAAAAGTAAACAAGCAAGCAAGTTGAAATAAATCTAATATTGTATCGCATAACACAGCTGAAAAGGTCTCTATCTCAATCCCAGGAAAATCCTCATATGTTATTTCTGTATCATACTCATCTAACCTTAATAACAAGGTTCTTATTTTTGTGATGCTAGACACCAGTCAAGTATATGATTTATCACAGATGGTTTGCAAATCAAATATTAAAACCAGTTCGTAACGTTACTCTACCAACTTTAACAATGCCTAGTTTGAACACTCCATTTAAAAGTAATGTCGTCCCCGGTTTGAGTTTAAGATGTTATAGCTGTACCAAAAAAATAAATATTGCAATGTTGTATGGATGCAGTTCGGGTCCCTAATAATTAAATTATTACATCACCGAAAGTTTTGTTTCAGTGGGACCATTTAGCTCATATTTCTGATGAGTTCCCTGCTGTGTTTAACTATGGCATTGGTATGCTGATGGAGATAGGTTGCCATTATGTTATGTTTCCAAAGATTGTTGTTCACCCAGTCAGTCCAGAGGGCCCCTATGCCATCAGAACTCCTTTAGGTTGGTGCTTAGTTGGTCTCGTTAAGCAGGATTATGGTTTTGAGCATGTGGGCGCATGCAGTTACATGAAGTCAAATTTATCGGTTGCCAGCTTGTAACGTTGTTGACTTGGTCGGTGCAACACCAGTGGACGTTATTAAGTGGTTAGAATTTGGGTTTGCTTTACCAGGCAACTCTGACCCCACATGTTGCGCACTGAAAGAACTTGTATTTTTGGATATTATGCAAAAGGAAATCAAACAGGATGGCGATGGATTGTTCTTCGTGCACTTCCTTTTACTGAGGGAAGATCTCCCGAATTCTCATGCAATAGAGTTCAGGCTGTGTCCACATTGAAAGCATTAGATTGTAAATTCAAAGATAAAAAAATGTTTGAGCAATGCCCAAAGTTCAAGTCAGAGCTAATAAAACATGGGATGCTGAGCCCGTTGCATCAAATGAGCTACTGTGTGACAACAACTGGTATTTGCCATTTCACAACGTTGTTGACTTTAAGAAACCAGACAAACTAACGGTTGTATTTGATGGGAGTTGTCACTTTGAGGGTATGTCTCTGCTGACTGGTTCAGATTTGATTAACTCTCTTGTCTGTATGTTGTTCAGGTTTCGGAAAATTAGGTGGCTGTTGCCTGTGATATCGAAAAAATGTTTTATAGATTGAAAGTGCATCCAATGCTTCGAGACTTTCTACGATTTTTGTGGTATCCCCCCTTTCCCTTTCTCTGTTGCATGCAATATTAATCAATTAGAGGGGAGAGGGACAAGCTTTGAGTGAGCGTTGGGAATTGACTGTTGCCTGTGGGCTGATATATTAGCTTTCTCTCATGCGTCAGCAACTATGAACAGCGTGCATACCCACAGAAATATGTTGGCTAAAGTGCCAAAGATTTTTGATTCCTTGGGTTTTACTTGTCCTGTCATGCTGCCCACTAAGTTAATTCTTCAAAAGTTGTGTGACATCCAAAACTAGGATGAGCAGCTAACGAATTTGTTAAGTCATCAAAGGGTGTAACAGACTTTAGATTGAAAAACCTCCTTCGGACAACAATTGTGAGTTAGTTTTCAATAGCCCATTTGCCTCCCACACTGGGGTGCATGGGAGAAACAAATTTTAAACATTAGAAATTTATTCAATGGTTTGTTATAAAAAGCCACAATCTTGGACTATTCGTCTATCAGGACTCTCGTCGATAAGTGTATAAATATAGTAAACAGCCGGCCCCTTTCAACTGTGGATTCATCAGGTCTCGAGTCACTCACTCCAAATCAACTCATCCAGACGAAACCCTCCATAGTTATGCCCTCACCTGGAAAGTTTGACAGTTATAACCAATACTCCCGGAAGCATTGGAGGGAGGTGTATACCACTGCAGACTTATTTTGGGACTGGTGGCCCTTCGAGTATTTGGCTTCTTTGCAGAAACAACAGAAGTGGTTGGATCATACAAGTTTTTGTACTAATGATATTATTTTACTAAAGGATGAAAGCCTCTTTCGAGGTCAGTGGATGATGCGTAGAATCACAGAACTGATAGATTCTAAAGATGGGCTTGTCTGAAGAGTAAAAGTGGGAGAGCGGGATAGGTCTCCTGGCCCTGATAGAAACCTGTCTTGTATGGAAAGACCAATACATAAGTTGGCTTTGCAGCATTCAGCTGGCCAATAACTTTTTGTGTACTTTCATCAATATTATGCCCGTCAGAAAGACTAATGTTGAGTTGTTTCTGGCTGGTTATTGTTAATACTCACCATTTTTGAAAAGCATTCTTAATCATCATTTCTGGTTATAATTCCTAATCATCGCTAACATCAGTTTAATTTGCATATTCTCTTTGTAAAATCCACCATCTCTAGTTGCGAGGTTTCCATATTGCGACAAATTAAATATTCTAACAGTAAACTATACAGTGACTTGACAGTTTTTCGTCATTGATCTCAGAGAGTTAGTCCTTTAGAAATGAATATCCTCACAATAGACTTGTAAAGGAAAATGTTGATTGTGGTTAGTGCAATTGATGGAAAACAGTCACTGTAGAAAAATGGTGCCATTGTTGCCGGGGTTAATTTCAGATCAATTTTTGATGCATTGGCATGGCTCTGGTGCAAATTGTCAATTGGTGGGGGGAGGTTGTAGCTGTCGCTGGTTTTGTGGTGATTGGGAGGGCCTTGTTCCCTTGCTAATGATTGCCTACCTAAAGCAATGGCGGTATTTAGTCCCATTGTCTGAAGGGTTCTTTCCCACAGTAGCTGCAGATTGGTTGTTGGCTGGTTGGCTATTCACTGGGCAGGGTTTATTGTGTGTGGGGGGTTTGCCTTCAGCGTGAGTTGCTTTTATATGAAAACAGAACCTTATGTCAGTACATACGCTTTGATGAATGGGGCAATGAGATTAGTTTTTTCTATTATATCTTGCTTTTTGTTTATTTGTTATATACAATTACGAATATGCTACCATCCTATTATTATTGCTTTTGTTTACAGTTTCACCCACTGTTCACCACTCAACCTTTAATAAATATTTACCAACCACCTTGTTACAACCACATTGGAAACCTTGAGTTTCTATATTTACTACTTTGAGGCTATCAATGATGTAGAGCTATGCTCCAAGAAAACAATACCATTTTAGCTGCCTCTGGCAGCTACAACCCCACCAATAAAACTTTCACATTTTTCTCCCAGCAAAATCTTCACCGAACTAACAGTCACCATGCTTTACTATCCAACAAATCGCCTGGACAAAAAACAAGAATAAAAACTATAGCGCTTAATTGAAAATCCTTGCTTTTAGATTTGTTGGAACCTGCTAATGCTGGAACCAACAAAAAGCTTTCTGAACATCTTCATTGATCATTGGGTCTAAGATTAAATCTTGAATGTAGTCTGACTCATAAATACATGATAAAAAATATTTTTATTCCTTGACAAACACTACTAATGAACTATATATTACAGTGTCTTACCAAGGGAGGCAATCATAGGAGATGGTACAAAGAATGCGGACACTAACATTGAACCATATATCACAGCAAGGCTCGTGGTACCCATTCCTTGGTCAATAAACAAACTTGATTGTAGAAACTGTAGTGACTGGAATGCAGTAAACAGTAAAAGAAACCCCACACAAATGACCAGAACATTCCTCCAAATCTGTAAACAGATAACATTGGACATCTGAAAGTTGTAAAAAAAAACTTCTTTTAATGAAGTTATAGATTTATATTTCATTACTGAATGTATCAGTTCTGATTTCTACCAACGAAAGAGCAATTGTGTAACTAACAGAAGAACTTTTCTCAGCATTTTACCCCCAGCTCGAGTCAAAAGGTTGAGTTGGTGCAAAGCTGCGCCCATCTTTGTGATGTGTAATGATTTGGGATGTATTTTCATTGCTCAGCAGAGTTTAAAAAAGTGTAGCTAACTCAAATTAAACTGCTATAGACCCTTAATCTATCAATCAGACTTAGTCTAATATTGATTGTTAATGGATATATTCAGTTCACCCACCTGAGTAGTTGTCCGAAATACCATATCAGAATCATTTAATTCCTTTGAACCACAAACGCTTTTTGTCACTTCAATGTCTGCTGTCATCTTGAGAGCTCGTGTCGTACGGTTTGATCAGATGTGATACAAAGTATGGATTAGCAAATAGTTGATCTGATTTAATGTCAACTGATTAGAAAAAGTAGAAATAGGAAACGTCTGCAATACTGGTAAATCAAAACAGCTGTCACCCACTAAAATGTATAGAAAGCTGAAAAGTATTTTTAGGTGAGAAACTGGAATAAGCCAGCTAAGGTGCTACCCTTCATCTGAAAAAATGATTTATTGGAGTCTCATGTTTGATTAATGGGATGAATGAGTTACATTCAGGTATCAATTTAACCATCACTACCCACTACCACTGGTAGTGTAGTGAGTCAGGTGGTTTTCACTGTTCAACTCGGCCCAGAATGCTCCGACAGCTACAACGGTATTCTGAAATGTCAGTAAAAAGAAAGCTTAGTGAACTCCATTGCCGTATTATAACAAGCATACATTCTGAGCCACCGTTGCGAAAAGCAGAAGTGAAAACTTTTGTGAATTTTTTCTATTGCTTTTTACTGCTTTATTCATCACTGATTCATCTAAAAGCCTGAAATGTATTGAATGTATGAAACAGGAAAATAGAGCCACGAGTTGTCAATCCTTGAAGATGCTTTGAAAATGCCTTGAAGATGCCTTCATGATGCCTTGAAGATGCCCTAATAAGCGTTGAAAGTGCCTTGAAGGTGACTGAGGGATTGTTTTGAGATACCTTGAAAATATCTTGAGAATGCGTTGAAGATGCCTTGGGGGTGCCTTGGGGGTGCCTTGGGGGTGCCTTGGGGGTGCCTTGGGGTGCCTTGGGGGTGCCTTGGGGTTACCATGAAGATTCCTTGGAGATGCCTTGAAAATGCCTTTCGAATGCTCTGCGGATGTTTTGAAGAAGCTTTAGGATGCATTGAAGATACCTTGAAGATGCATCTTAGATTCCTAGATGATGCCTTGAGTATACTTTGAATATGCCATGAAGATTCTTGAAGATGTGTGGAAGATGCCTAGAAATTAATGTTGCAATGCACATTCCCAGGCTTCTACCATCTCATTAGTAAAACTAGTTCGTCTGACTCTACTTTTACCGACACTAACATTACGCTACATTATAAAATAATAGTAAAGCGACATGAATCCGAATCCGTTACATTTTGAGCTTTCTTAAAAAATGAAATGAAAAATTTCAGATAAATGTTTAATTCAAACAGTTGTTTGTGTGTATGTTGTGTGTGTGTATGTTGTATGTGTGTATGTGTGTATGTGTATGTTGTATGTGTGTATGTGTGTATGTTGTATGTGTGTGTGTTGTATGTGTGTATGTTTTATGTGTGTGTGTTGTATGTGTGTATGTTGTATGTGTGTATGTTGTATGTGTGTATGTGTGTATGCAGTATGTGTGTATGTGTGTATGTTTTATGTGTGTGTGTTGTATGTGTGTATGTTGTATGTGTGTATGTTGTATGTGTGTATGTGTGTATGCAGTATGTGTGTATGTGTGTATGTTGTATGTTGTATGTGTGTGTATGTGTGTATGTTGTATGTGTGTATGTGTGTATGTTGTATGTGTGTATGTGTGTATGTTGTATGTGTGTATGTTGTATGTGTGTATGTGTGTATGTTGTATGGGTGTATGTTGTATGTGTGTATGTTATATGTGTGTATGTTGTATGTGTGTATGTTGTATGTGTGTATGTTGTATGTGCGTATGTGTGTATGTTGTATGTGTGTATGTTGTATGTGTGTATGTTTTATGTGTGTATGTGTGTATGTTGTATGTGTGTATGTTGTATGTGTGTATGTTGTATGTATGTATGTATGTACGTACGTACGTACGTACGTACGTGCGTGCGTGCGTGCGTGCGTGCGTACGTACGTACGTATGTACGTATGTATGTATGTATTTATGTATGTATGTATGTTGTATGTGTGTATGTTGTATGTGTGTATGTTGTATGTATGTATGTGTATATGTTGTATGTGTGTATGTGTGTATGTTGTATGTGTGTATGTTGTATGTGTGTGTGTTGTATGTGTGTATGTTGTATGTGTGTATGTTGTATGTATGTATGTTGTATATGTGCATGTTGTATGTGTGTATGTTGTATGTGTGCATGTTGTATGTGTATATGTTGTATGTGTGTATGTTGTATGTATGTATGTGTATATGTTGTATGTGTGTATGTGTGTATGTTGTATGTGTGTATGTTGTATGTGTGTGTGTTGTATGTGTGTATGTTGTATGTGTGTATGTTGTATGTGTGTATGTTGTATATGTGCATGTTGTATGTGTGTATGTTGTATATGTGCATGTTGTATGTGTGTATGTTGTATGTGTGCATGTTGTATGTGTGTATGTTGTATGTATGTATGTGTATATGTTGTCTGTGTGTATGTGTGTATGTTGCATGCGTGTGTGTATGTGTGTATGTTGTATGTGTGTATGTTGTAGGTGTGTATGTTGTAGGTGTGTATGTTGTAGGTGTGTATGTTGTATGTGTGTATGTTGTATGTGTGTATGTTGTATGTGTGTATGTTGTATGTGTGTATGTGTGTATGTGTGTATATTGTATGTGTGTATGTTGACTTACAAGCGTAACTATTATTACAGCCTCTGTTAAATATGAATGTATGATTTCTGTACATGTGTTTAGTTGTACTGCAGTGCTCTGTAAATCTTTTAAAGTTGTGGGTGGTGACTCCATGCACAATGAACTTGAGAGACATAAGCTTCTCATGGCGTTTCAATTGTTCCATTTTGTTGATAAACTTTTGGTCCATTTTCCATGAGCAGTCAACCTGATCTTCTTAAATAGTTCATACCTGACTATGGCGAATGCTATCAGTTTCTGTACTGGAGTAATCATTAACCACACCACTCAATATCAAAAACCACTCCACATGGAGATGCTAAAAACTGGTCATTTTGGTTCATGATATTTATACTGCAACTATATGTTAGATAATATTGCAAATCCAAAAATAGGATGATAGTTTTTAGCAGTTTTGCAAGGGTAAACTTTATTACCATTATTATTCGGATCTTCAAACTCAATAATAAAAAATATGTGATATATGATAGCAGATGATTCATAGTCATGAAAAACTTATCTCTCTCTACAAACTGACAGTGAGGACAGTAGAAAGGATTTGGAATCATTTATATTTAGAAGGCGTTGAATCCTTAGCAAAAATGATATTGAGGAGTAGACGGAGTGAAGTGGTTTCCTAAATTAAATCTAAGTAGTCAACAAAAATTGTTTTATCAATAACAACTGAAAGCAACGCTAAAACTTGGGGATTCCGTCAAGTTTGGTACAAAAAGTCAGCTAATTTATGTTTATGCTGCCTGATCTGTTTTTCCTTTCCTTGTACTCTACAATACCATAGCCCAGCATTCCTAGCCCTAGGAACACTAACAGAATGTAGGCTTTGATGGGGAGACACAAGTGACTCTGCAACCCAAACGCAATAATATAGCCTAAGGACTCCCACAGCCTGTAGTGCGAGAATGCTGCTTCACTGTTTTCTTTGAACACTACACCGTACAACGCTACAAAATATTATCCACAAAAATTGTATGTTACAGATGGTTACATAAAAATTATATGTTGCAGATGATTGGCTAAGAACATATAATGGATGACAAAAGAGCAGAAAAAGTCAGTATAAGCCTGCTAGCATGCTATAAAAGAGTACCATTGACTTTTCCACCAATTACACATATAAAAACATAAAGACCTGCTGGCATCTTGTTGTGTTTGTAACTTCAGACTCAATAAAAATATTACTTTTACTGCATTGCATATTCCGTTTGCAAGCTGTTTTTTTTATAATAGATGTGTATGAGATAATACTTGATAACGATGTTTACAAACCAAATTAAAATATATATGAAACAATATTCTTAACAAAACTCTCAGAACTTTTGCTTTTACAATTAAACTGTTTTGCAACAGTAACGTACTCGACAGTATGCATCAGAAGACAACTCCATTATAAAAGTGTATATATTATTCATAAACCACTCACCATTATTCTGTGTTAACCAGATTGCATCAGCCATTCCCCACAGGCCAGCAAATATAAAGTAGACGTATAAATTGTCTTGTGTGATGTCATAGTTGAGGAATGTTATAACCAGAGATAGGTTAATGACTGCACCTACAAACGATAATATCATGTGTAGAAACAAAAGGAGTTGTCTTCCTTTGTGGAGGAATGACAACTCCATCAAAACACAAAGTTACTCAATAATAGCTAAATGAGGAGTTGCCTTACACTTGTAACAGTAAAATAACTGAAAACTTCCAAACCAATTTATGACATAATGAGAAGAAGTAACGAAGAGCCACAGACTTGGTTATGACATCATTTCCTAGAATAAGATTGTGGGTAACACGCTGAACTAGGCTCATCCAAAATATATGTTGATTACTTTTTATTCCTTGAATTGAGTGTTTTTGTTTTGTTCAAACAAATCATACTCATACTTACCGAAAATGAAGATTGGCACTCTGCCAACAAACTGCACCAGTTTACCAAAAAGCAGAGAGCAAGAGGCATCTACCACACCATAACATATAAGTATGTATCCAACCCACCAGCTACCCAGTGGGCAAGTGATGAACGCCTGTATAAAAAAACATATTTACCGCTCAATCGGAGTTGCGTTACCACGACTTTTGCCAAGGAAATATTGTATTGATAAAATATACTGTGTTGTCAAGCATTATCTTAATAATAATTAAAAGTACCAAACATATTTTTGTGGGAATAGTAAATGAATTGCTATGAGCAATGCTTGTATTTCAGTTTTTTCACTTGTTTTATTCTCTTGATGTTTTTTCTCTATCTTTAACGTAACAATGCAAAAGTCTAATTTGCAGCAAATACTAACTCACTTGTGTGAAATCTGCAGCAAATACTAACTCACTTGTGTGAAATCTGCAGCAAAGAAAGCTTGTTCTAGTCCAAGGTACATGGTTAAAGGAATTAGTAGGAGTTGTCTGTAGTCTCTCATGTGTAAGAATGTGGCTACAAGTTTGTTTGGATTGCAGTTAGCCTTAGAGCTCGCAGCTTTAGTTTTGTTCTTCTCAGAGGGCAGTTGTTGTAGTAGAGTGGTGATTATAAGGACAGCAACACAGGCACAAGCTGTGTATATCCCAGCCAGCATGTACAGCTGAAACATTCGCAGTTTATTTATTAGACTGTGTTCCAGTCGGATTTGAGTATATAGATGTATTTGATCATTAGATACGCAGTCTATGATAGAACTAGCATCTGTTTATTTCATTACAGCCACAATTACCTGGTGTTTTGGTGGTTCCTGCAGGTTGGTGTTGTTGCTGCCTGTTATTTGAGGACAGAAGCCTCTGCCACACAATGCCAGCTCCTAACAAATGAACAAAAAAAAATAATCCACTCCCAATTTGAAACTTAGAGTCATCTTTTCTTAGTTATTGTATAATAAATAACTCTCAAGTTGCAGAGCACTTTCATTGATTTGTTTCAAGTTTTCTCACACCAATAATGACAAACAGACAGACCAGGAGTTATAACTTGGTATAGATTTGAGGAATCATCACAATGCTCACCTCAGCGGGAAGTGATGTGATAGAAGAGTTGGCATCAGCTGGAGTCAGTACCAGACTAGACACTATATTCCCCCATATCAATGCTAAAATGGCGAAAATGAATTACATACACCACAACCCACGGAGGTGAAACTTATCAACTTAGTTGGTAACAGCAAATGGTATGCAAGTGTATCTAAAACCAGAAGCCGGAGCTTCTGACATCAGAGCGGTAGGTTTGCTATCCTTTATGTAACATCATCGCATGCTGACAACTTACATGTTTGGAAGAAACAGAAGAAAACTCCAAAGAAGAGACTAGCAGCAGCCTGATGAGATTTGTTTTTCTTCATAGCGTAGTCACGTGCCACCTGGACAGTTGTACAAAGACAGTTTGTTATGGTATTACTGTACATTATGTATAAACATAAATAGACAACTCCCAATTGAATGCTCGTGTATAAAGTTACTTTGTGATGTGCAAAAACCTTCCACAAATTTGATACTAAGTTTTTAGAAAATTGATTTATTTTTCTAGGATCTTTTATCCGCACAACGAAGAATACCTTGGTAAGCACCATTACAATGAAGTCTGGACTAACAAATAATAGGGAAGAAAATCAATGTTTGTGTTCAAATTTTTTCAGAAATTTCGATTAGTTATGGCCAAGCCAGGTGGAACTACAAGCTGACTGTACTCACAGAGTTTAGGTAATGACTGTACGTTGTACATAATGGGGCAGCAGCAAACCCAAGAAGTGCTGCTGCCGGTATAAACAGTTCCCAGCTGGCATAGAAATGCGCTGCCATGTACATTATGTAACAGCCCATTGACACTGCTATTGTCCATTTGGATCCTACAAACAACTCATACTTGAAAAGCTCAAAGTAGAGAAACTGCTGGACCCTATTTTTTTAGGAGTATTTGATAGCAGAAAATACTTTTGTAGATAATTTGAGTTAAACGTCAATGAGTGCTTTGAAATTTTTTACATCGATGCATTCACATAGATTTTTATGGCTAAAACCCCTCCTCTCATTTTTCCTCCAGTCTTTACTACAATTTTTTCTTTGCACCCCCCTACCCCCCCCCCCCCCCAACCAAGGTATGGGGGGGGGGGTAAAGGACCCTTACAGCCCTCTTCCACTACCAATCACCCTTCACTGTTTTTTAAACAGCAGACCATGACCTCATTTTGTCGTGAATGTCTTCTTTAGAGGGAAAACTAAGGCTAACTAAGAAAGCTCCGTCAGCAATGCTTTTATTTACCCCTTGCATCTGCTAACAACCATCCCTACTTTCTCTAGAATTCCCCTTTCATGACACACGTTGTCAGCTTCCATTGACAGCCAATCACATCACTGCATTCTATTATGGTGCAGAAATGAGATAAGAATAATATTAAAAGTCTCTGCTTTTTCTGCAGCCATTTCTATTCAATGTTTGGCACTCCAGGCTTTTTTCTATCTAAATTCAACTCAACAAGTTCTAAAAGTTACTTGCTAAAAAATTAAAACAAAGAGACACATATTTTTAGGAGTTGTCATTTCTGTACTGGATTGAAAACAGCTGTTCCAATACCGAGGGCACCTCAAAACTCTGGAGAATGCTCATATAAAGTCATAAACTATAGTTTGAAAGAGGGTGAAACTTAATTTAAAACTACCTCAATGAGGTGCATGGTTGGAGCTGGAGAAAATTCATGGTACAGAAAGGACTTGGTAGAAATTGCAAGATGCAAAATATCATAGGAGGAGGTACAAAGAATGCGGACACCACCAATGAACCATATGTTACAGTGTCTTACCAAGCTAGGCAATCAATAGGAGAGGGTACAAAGAATGCGGACACCACTAATGAACTATATATTACAGTGTCTTACCAAGCTAGGCAATCAATAGGAGAGGGTACAAAGAATGCGGACACCACCAATGAACCATATGTTACAGTGTCTTACCAAGCTAGGCAATCAATAGGAGAGGGTACAAAGAATGCGGACACCACTAATGAACTATATATTACAGTGTCTTACCAAGGGAGGCAATCATAGGAGAAGGTACAAAGAATGCGGACACCACCAATGAACCGTATATCACAGCAAGGCTCGTGGTGCCCATCCCTTGGTCAATAAACAAACTGGATTGTAGAAATTGTAGCGACTGGAATGCAGTAAATAAGAAAAGGAATCCCACACAGATGACCAGAACATTCCTCCATATCTAAAATATCAAACATCATATAAGAAAAGTTGTCTTCACAATGTCAGTACGATTCTGCCACTAAGCAGTTGCTGCTCTCCCAGATTATGAAGTGTCATAAAGATTACATGTATGTGTAGCTAACTTTGTAGTCAGCAATCTTTGATAATGCATCCTGACAACGTAGTAGAGTCTCTTGATACCTAACACTCAGAGGTAACACAATGTTTAAACCAAGCAGCACATGCTGATATACCAACCTGTCCTGTTGTCTTGAACACCAAACCAGACTCCTCCGAAAATTTCGTACCGAGTTTCATTTCTGGCATTTCAACATCTCTAGACATCTTAAGGGCTTATATTCTATGTCTTTTATATGGCTATTCTATGTCTATTCTATGTCTTTCCAGTTGTAAAACAATTTGTATAATAACAAAGTTTTTCATCAACTCATAGAAGGAAGTGGGGCTAGAAAAAAACAGCAGTACTGTATACTCCCAAATAACTGTTAACCTGCCTTCTTTTTCCATAAAAATAAATGTTATCTTTATGTTTTTTACCAAGTCATAATATTTGAGAAATATATACAGACAAGGTTTAACTCTTCATTTCAGTCCAAACAAAATTCACGCATTGTTAAACTTTTTTTGTTTTACCAGTTGTAAAGTGCAGGGTCAAAAACAGCACTTTATCATCAGAAGGTCACACATTTTGCTCATTCAGACTTTGTTAGTGATTGATAGCACAAACATATTTCTAATAGAAAGCACAAAACAAAACATTGGAAAGTTAACTGATTAGTCATTTGTGCCAAGAATGCTCTGTGTCTACCTGCTGAGGCAAAACTCTAACCACTGCGAGGCTTACAAGGTGATACAAAACTCTAACCACTGCGAGGCATACAAGGTGATACAAAACTCTAACCACTGCGAGGCATACAAGGTGATACAAAACTCTAACCACTGCGAGGCATACAAGGTGACACAAAACTCTAACCACTGCGAGGCATACAAGGTGATACAAGACTCTGACCACTGCGAGGCATACAAGGTGATACAAGACTCTAACCACTGCGAGGCTTACAAGATGATACAAGACTCTGACACCTGAGACATGGAATCGGTGAATAATTTCTGGACTGCCAGTTCACCTCTCTCAACTGTTACAGATACAGAACAGCTGACGCTGTCGGAGCCACAGAGACGCCGCTTGATCATTTGACTTAATACCATTGCCTCACCCCACATTATACAGTATACCTACTACCTACAAGTCAAGTCACAAGCTAAATGAGGCAATGTTATTGATACAGAGTTTATAGTGTCACATTGGAGAGATGATACTGTGTGTCAGGTAGATCAGAGTATGGACGTCAAATGTTTTGTTTCCGTGTTTACACATGTTTAAATGGTGGATGCAGTGTGGTGACCCACATATTCGTTTCTTGGTTTCAAAGGCATGACATTTTTCAGTTGTACATGTTTGCTCATAATGTCGTCAGTGTTTTCCTCATTGTTCTTCATAATCACACATTTATCCCATTACCAAGTTTGAGGCCTCACACATTCTGTCATCATCATCATTGTAGAGATCTATGCAGATAAATGTTATATTATTCTCTTGTTATTGGAAGCAATGATCCTACTGTATATAAAGCCTTTTGATACTTGAGTAAATATTAACTTGGCATTTTTCTTATAAGACTTATGTCAACTTATAGCGCAACAGATGCGCATCACTTGCATAGCTTATTGTTTTCTTGTGATCTGCCATCATGACTTTAATAACGATAACAGTGGATTCACTGAAGTTTTACTTGCTTGTCACATTTTGTTATCACATTACATCACGTTTTCACTCTTTTGTTATATTTTATTTCAGGATTACCAGTTAATAACATCACACAACACACACATACACCACTGCGTTTGATCACATGGGGAGAATCATTGCCAGCCAATACACCAATGCAAATTCAACCAATTCAACAAACATCCTTACAATATTTTCAATCAAAGAATAGCAGAAATAAAACTTATAACTTTGTATCAAGTCAACGACCATAGTTAAAGTGAAATTTCTCATTTCATAAAACAGTATTACAGTTATTGGTAACTGACGATTATGTTATACAGTGCATTTTAGCAGATTCTTGCATATATATTTCTGACGTTGCACGTAGTTGGTAATTGAGTTTGCAGTCCATACTGCAGACACCATAATCCACAAACAGGAAAAATGCAATAGCTGGAGTAGGTCAGCCGCGTGACAGCACAGCAGCACCAAGTGATAGCCAGGCATTTGTGGTTAAAGCAATAACTGCTGTTTGTGTTTAACGCTTCAGCTGTTTTCGATTCTTAAAATTACATCATCAGCAATAGGTTCTATTCGCCAGGCGAAATGTATGAAAACATCTACATTTTTCCTGTTTTCATGTTGTTAGTATTTCCTTGTAATGGTTTCTCTGTGATTCATAATCGCTTGGAGTTTATTTCAAATGAAAAATATGAGACTTGGTTTTCGCTGAAAAGTCACATCTACTAAATTAATCTGAAACTGGCTAAATCTTTTTCATCTTTCAGCTATAATAAACAGGAGTTTTATAAACTGTTGTGTACACATCTTGTTACAGTTTTCATGTAGCAGAAAGTCATTTGTGGTTTTTAGTACAAATTACCACAGAGATCTCAAATTAATTTCAGCGAAGTTCTTTCACAAGCAAAAAGTTTTTATTATGTAACAATGTACCACAAGTATTTGTTTCATGAGCTAGCTTGTGTTGTGTTGTGTTCAATTGTGCATATAGATATTTGATCATAGTCTATGGTGTATTTTAATATTGAAAAACCATTTAATAGCTAGTACACCTCAATCGGGCAAAAAGCCAAAGAAAAATGTTACACTATTGAAAGTTGTATCAGGTTAAAGAAAATTTTTTACTTATTTTTTTGATACATGGTTTGTTTCCAGAGCTAATATTTCTGAATTTCAAAATATTTTTTAAAATTGTACTTTTAGCTACAAAAATACAATACATTCCTGTCCAACCGCGAGCCAAAAAAGTGTTCAACCGCACGTAGACTAATTGTCAAAATAAACGGCTATTTTTCAAGGCATCTACCGCAAATGATAGCCTAAAAAAACCCTCAATTTTATTTTGCCAAAACATTGGGCTGTAGCCAATTGCACCCGCAATACCGATTTAAGTTTTTGAGTTACGTTGTGGAGTATTTATAAACCGCTCACAAATTATTAGTAAGCTTTGGAAATAAATTCTAATTAATTAGAAATACTGAACTGAATCAGCAAAACAATACATCACTGAGTAGGTAAGACATTGGTGTTTCATTTGTAATCGTCAAAACGTATTAAAATTTTCGGGGGAATTTCCACAGGTGCGCCAAAGTTGTGTGACCTTGATGACTGGTTATTAGTGAGGAGAGCGCATCTCAGAAGTCTATTGACAGACAATCAGAGGCAAAATTGTACTGGCTGCTTGGAGAACACATTTCTTTCTGATTGGTGGATTAGTTGCAAAGTTGTTAACAAAACTGTAATTTGACAAATAAAAAACTATATCATCTACAAATTCATATATGAATCCTTTTACCGCATCACATGGTAATTATTGGTTGAGTTGTGCTAGCTACATTTAACAGTACAAGTAACTTCTGAATCTCGATACTGTTAAAAATGTAACTGACAGCTGTCATTGCAGTATGTAATGACGTAGCTCATAACAACTCATTGTAATTATGCAAGCAACATGTGTAACATTTCTCCATCTTTAATGAAGGTGAGATAACTCCAAATTTTATTAGTTACGGCTGTTTAAGAACTTGTTACATTTTCTCCAACGACGAGGGCATCGAGGTGTAGGTGTTTGGTTGTTCTGCACTTTGTTGTCTGATCTACAGGTAATGTCTTCTCTGTCGCTACAGGTATTATGTTGCAGTGGCTTACTTGTTTGGCCAGCGTTATATAGTTCATCCATTCGTAATTCGTTGGTGTGGCGCTTCCAAATGTGTTTGTGGGTTTGCGCAGTACATTGTATTGCCTACTTGACTAAGTATCCTACCAGGCACCCTTTGAGCTCCCATGATGTAGTTCTTAGCATAAACAAGTGAGTTTTCGGTGTACTTCAGGTTGTACACAGGTTGTTTGACTCGTGTATTATTTGGTTTCAGCAATGACAATAAATGGCCCAGTTGTGTGCCATGTAACATGAAGACTTCCAGTCTAAGTTAGGGTGAAGTAAGGCAAAAGTAAGTGGCAAGGAATGATTGCAAAGCAGATTTGTGATCATCTCCTCCCATGCAATTCTTTTCTATGCATTTCTTCATTGAATTTTTAGGTTCTTTACCACCCTTGTCAATGACATGGCCTAGTTATTTCACTGAAGACTTGAAAAACTCGGATTGTTCCGTTGAATGCGAAATCCATATTCCAGCAGTCTTGCGAGTAGTCTCTCAAGATTAATCCAGTGTTCTGCTGTTGCATGTCCAGTTATGATCCGACCATCCAGATAAGCAGCAACACCAGGCAAAGCCGCTATTACAAAGTGCATGCAACGTTGGAATGGAACAGGGCTTGATGTTACACCAACACACATTCTGTTGTACCTAAACAGATCAAATGAAGTGAGTATGATAATGTTTTTGCCTCATCATCCAACTCTAGCTGTAAATTAGTGTCAGCTAGGTCCAACTTCAAGAAAAGTACTCCACCTTGTAATTTGACCATGATTTCATCAAGCTTAGGTAAAGGGTGCTGGTCAACTGAGATCTACTTAATAAACATTTTGAGGTCTCCACAAGTCCGGCCTTTACCCGTTAGTTTAGATACCGCCACTGTAGGTGCTGCATGATCGCTGTGATCTATATGCTCAAGCACTTTCTCTCTTACCAAGTGGTCCAGTTTCTCATTTACAGCATGGCTACGTGATAATAGAACTTCTCATGGTTTACAAAACACCTGCAACGCATCAGGCTCTTTGTGTATACCGTCCTATTACAGCAACCTGCACTTTCACCTAATACAATTTATCTATTTATTTATGTCTCTGTGTCACTTGAGAGAATAAGCAACAAAATAATAAATAAAATGTGGTTAAAATAAGTTCATATGGAACCAGAAATTATTTGGAGCTATGAATTAGAACTAGCACTGAACATTAAATGGAATTTATGGCACTTCTACATAGACATTATGAGTTGGTGTGCTGAAGGTTAATGAGATTTATCCATTACTTTTTCAATGTTATAATTATAGCATAGCACAAGTACATGTACCCCACATTTTGGTTTTCTGCAATTGCTTCAAATAGAAGTCTCATGGGCTCAGTGATGGCAAGTGGGAAAGTTAAAAAAAAGCAACTTAGATTTAAATACAGAGCAAATTTCAAAAAGCCAAAATACTATATTATTTTTTTTCTTCTTTTACGACGAACCTTACAAAACCGTCAAACTTTGACGCGATTGATACGCATTGGGCGTTAAAGTAAGTTAGTTACGCAATTCTAGAGTTTTCCCGAACACAGCAATGCAACTGCGAACACAGGCAAAGAATTGTGTTTTTCAGCCTCTAAATGGCCTAAAAAACTTAAACCCGATTGATTAAAAAATACAAAACTTCGGAAGGTTGTGCATTTTGCTCATTTCCTGATATTCGTTGATGAATCAACATTAAAACTCTCTGCGGAAGCGACTATCTTGGATTTCGCTAAAGAAACTCATCTTTTTGCATAAAAATCTTCCCATTGGAGAACCAACCTGCTGATTTAGCTGAAACTTACAATACAGGCGTGCAATGGTGTATCGATGTCCCATTATGGACTTTAAAGCAATCACAAAAAACTGTTTCAAGTTTTTCCATTTTCTGCCTTTGAAAGCACATGAAAAACAGCACTTTTCAATGCTTTCCCGGAGTAATAAAAAACAAATCAGAGAAAAATGAAAATTTTAGGCACGTAGTCCAAAAGATTGTCTCTTAAAAATTTGATCTTTCGTGTTTCTCGGAATATTGATAACACAGCTATTCCATTTTTAAAATGGTGCTTCAAAATCAAAGTTTGGCTATAACTCGTCAACCACTACTCCGATGGACTTGATTTTTGCACCAAAAAGTTCTCATTGACATGCTCTTTCAGGTAAATAATCGTTTGAAGATATTTCAAATTTATAAAAGTTCAAGGTAGGGCAAAAACAAAAATTGAGAACCGCTTCAGCAAACTTTACTCAGTAACCAAGTTTTTGAATGAGAGAAATTTTTGTCAACGTTATTTATTTTTGAAATGGTGTTTAAGTGGCTAATGAAACCAATCGGGAAAAAATTATAGAAATTTGAGTAGTATTTAGCAAAGCGAGTGCGCTAAGATATTCTTCTGTATGTAGGCGAAACATGCTTCTTTTTATTAACCGCTGTTCATTTGCGGATTGCAACACTGTTTGATGGCAAAACGGTTCATGCTGTGACCCGCTGTTGAGAGGGTCTGGGATTGATTCCTAGTGGTTGAAATCTTTTTTCATATAAAAAGGCTTTGCGAAGATGTGGCTACTGATTAACCTTATAATTAGCAACATTCAGGTTGTTTCCATAACTCTTTATCAAGGGAAATATGATAGCGTAGTTGGTAGGATGTATGGTTAAACTAACCACATTCCACTGTTCAAATCTCCCTAATCAGTAATTTTTTTTATTTATTCTCTAAAATACTCTTGTTTTTGCTTGAAAACACAAACAATATCTAGTTATCATTTTTTTTTCTAGCACATCAAGAAACTTCAAAACCAAGTTTTCCAAAAGCAAATATGAACAGATAGAGAAATTATTGTGCTTGTGAAAAAATGCAAAAAAGTTATAGGTGAATTGACACTTAACTCCAGCAAAAAATCTCCCATTATTATCAACCATCCGACCAGGTACTGTCACTGGTTGTGTAAGAGCATTTGACGTCTGAACGGTTCAAGACTACTGGGTATGAAAGAATCAGCATTCAATGGAAATCCTGTGCTGTTGGTTTGATTGCATCACTAAATTGATAGAGAACTAACTAGTTACTCTTAGCCTTATTTGCATCAACAAATGGACTACCCACTCAGTCAAATTTTGTTATAAAAGCAGATTGTACTGTTTTATATGCAGCAATGTGGTGTGCTTGTTAGATTGATGATACTAGCTCTCTATGAGTAAATGGATTGACAATGCCGGAGTTAACATAGCCAGTGCAGATGTACCTAGGGAGCCTGAGGACGTAAACCTCGCAGAAAAATACGGATTAGGGAGTCGCAACATTATATTCAAATACAACTGCTTGCAGTGAACCAGTGAAAAGCTGTTACTTCAACTGCCCCACACTCTATAAGTAGCAGCCCAATGCCCATTACCGCCAGTTGATGGCAAGCGTTTGTACCTAAATGTTCTATATTATGGTTTTGCAGGGTTTACACATGTAAAACTTTATATATACTTTTTCCATCGATTGGTCTGTCCCGTCAGTTGCCATGGTAACATCTGGTATTTGGTGGTGGGTCAACTGGAGGTCAAGTCCAGGTTTAGTAAAGGTCAAGTCTAGGTCGGCCTATGTCAAGCGTAGGTTGAGCTGAGTTTGAGCCTAGGCTGAATCTCGGATAAGTCTCGACCGAGTTCAAGCCCAGTCTAAGTCGCGTTTTGTAAAATACTGTCTAATTCATACAGCAACCAGTAGTTGTTATTACTTTCCATAATACAGATTTTTCCAGGGTACAGCGCCATTGCCTCTACCCTAATACAGTGTGAATAGCTAGAGGAAAAGCTAATATCCTATACTATATGTATGTGGGAAGCTCAAAACCACATCACTACTCTGAGAGTCAGTGGTGTATCATGAGAAATGTCTTACCTAGAGTGTCTCAGCCTCAGAGGGCAGTTGAAGTAAGAGCTTGTTACTGGCTCACTGCCAGCAGTTGTATTTGAATATGTTATTGTATATCCCTAACTCGTCTTTTTCTGTGGGCTTTACAATGTAAACTCCACAGAAAAAGACGTAAACTTTACATCCTCAGGCGCCCTAGGTACATCTGCACTGGCTATGTTAATTCTGGCATAGTCAATCCATTTACTCATAGAAATCTAATATCATCAATCTAACAAGCACACCACATTGCTGCATATAAAACAGCACAATCTGTCTTTATAACAAAAGTTGTTTGAATGGTTAATCTATTTGTTGATGCAAATAAGGCTTAGGGTAACTCATGAGTTCTCCTTCAATTTAGTGATGTGATCAAACCAACTGTAGTGGATTTTGGGGGCTGAAAATCACTAGCTGAGGTTGGTAGCGTGCTGCCACCAGTTGTTAGTTTTACCTGTTACAACAACAGGGTCGGTGATGTCCCAAATAAATATAAGACACAGTATTTCTACTCTACAACCTGCCGTCAGCCCTCGGCTCAGACGCATAACCCAGTGCTATTGAGTACATATGCTTTTATTCCTCCAGAATAAACGAGTTAATAAAAGTTCCAGTTACAACTGACAAACATGAGCAAAGTTCTGCCTTTTTATAGACAGTGCACAGGAAGTAACTATCCAATCACAGAGTGACAGTACAATATGCACCAATGAACGAGGTTATATAAATACATGACAAATAGGGTAATCAGAAAGGCGCCCTGTAATAGTAGGTGGAGTTAGAAGCTCACGCACCAATCACAGTTAGTCTCTAGGTCCTTGGTCTTTGTAGCTTCAGTCCTTTATCTTACGTAAGGGTTAAGGGTGGAAATCTCCGGCAGCTGGCTCCCTGCTTCTCCCAGGCTACTTTTAGGTCCTCAGGCTTCATTGACGCACTTCCTGCCGACCCGTTGAGTTCGGGATAGCTGCATACAGGGTCGGTATAGATCGGTATAGGTCGGTATAGGTCGGCATAGCTTCTTACAGGGTTGGTACAGCTTCATACAGGGTCGGTCAATCCGGTATTGATGATTACACTTATTCTGGCCATCTAATGGCTATACTGAGGATGCCAGAATGTGTATAGAGTGTGTGCGCAGGTGTAAGTGACATAAAAATCCACTACACAACACCACAGGATTTTCGTCAAATGCTGATTCGTTCATGCCCAGTAGTTTTGAACCTTTCAGACGTCAAATGCTCTTACACAACCAGTGACAGTACATGGTCGGATGGTTGAAAATAATACGAGAGTTTTTGTTGCTGGAGTCAAGTGTCAATCCACTCATAATTTTTTGGCATTTTTTCAAAGGCACAATAATTTCTCTATCTGTTCAAGTTTGTTTTTGGAAAGCTTAGTTTTGAAGTTTATTGGTTTGCTAGAAAAAAAAGATGAAAATAAAAGCTTTTTGAAATTTTTCCTGTATTTTGAGCTAATTTGCTCCTTTTTAACTTTCCCGCTTACCATCGTTGAGCCCATGAGACTTTTATTTGAAGCAATAGCAGAAACCCAAAATGTGGGGTACATGTACTTGTGCTATGGTATAATTATAACATGGGAAGAAATATAGACAAATTTCATTAGCCTTTAGCACATCAACTCATAATGTCTATGTAGAAGTTCCATAAATTCCCGTTAAATTCACAGTGCTAGTTGTTAACTCATACCTTCAAATAACTTCTGGTTCCATATAAACCTACTTTAACCATATTTTATTTATTATTTTGTTGCTTATTCTCTCAAGTGACATAA
The DNA here is from genome assembly GCA_945261195.1 of Cryptosula pallasiana. NCBI lineage: Eukaryota > Metazoa > Bryozoa > Gymnolaemata > Cheilostomatida > Cryptosulidae > Cryptosula > Cryptosula pallasiana. The sequence goes on from OX183137.1 coordinate 37,607,527, forward strand.
AGGCATAAATAAATAGATAAATTGTATTAGGTGAAAGTGCAGGTTGCTGTAATAGTACGGTAGAGCTGTACCTGCAATACCTGATAGCCTGGTCATTGGTCGATTTTATACTGTATTCCTTATACATTTACATCTGATCTTACAGATGTTTACCAACAACAACCTGCTGTCAATTTGTTTGTTTGCTTGCTTGCTTGCTTGTTTGTTTGTTTGTTTGTTTGCTTGCTTGCTTGTTTGTTTGTTTGTTTGTTTGTTTGTTTGTTTGTTTGTTTGTTTGTTTGTTTGTTTGTTTGTTTGTTTGTTTGTTTGTTTGTTTGCTTGTTTGTTTGAGCTGTGCCTCGTGTGCAAACCTAAAGAAGGGTCTCAGTTTTAAAGACTTGCAGGAGATGAAAAGCTTTTCTGATAATCAAACCACCTTTTTAGTAAAAACAACTAACCTAATTTTTTTACACTACGCAGAAAGTTTACAGCCTCAACTTAAAAAAAGACATAGAAGGTAGAAGTGCTAGATCTCAGTCTTTGCTGTTTTCTCATGTGCGGTAGCAGAGAACGAAGCAGGTGAAACATAAAGAGTGTTTTGTTTTGCTTGACTTGTCGCCGACGAAATCCTATGTTTTTACAAGCTTTCAGCTGTCATTTGTAAATGAGGAATACTCTAACATGGTTGGTATTTAGATAGGAGCTGGCTAACTCTCTTGTGAAGCTGTGTGCAAATATATTTCTTCAGTTCAGAATTCTGATATTTCATATTTTAGGCGTCAATAAAGTGTGGTGTGTTATTTTGTGAGAAACAAAAAAGATTGTGTTACAGATGAACAGAATAGCAGTACTGGCAGCACTGGTGCTCATGGCTGTCGCTTGGCAAGTGGACGCTGTCTGTAGAAAACCACCAGCTGGCGATTTGCTGATCAATGGCCCAACTCCTAAAAAAGGAAAGTATTTTGTAAGTAACCACATTTTGATTAAACACCAAAGTTTTGACCTTCTACATTTCACTTACATATATCGTATGTTTGCTCAATTGTTCTGGTAATAATTTATTATTCTTGTTAGGTTCTAAATGCCTTTAGTTGATTTCATGCTTCGAGTTTTAACACTAATCTTATTGTGATATATTTAGACTTCTGTTTTTTATTTACTTCAGTAAATGCACGCTAGATATTTATATAGATGATTTTTCTATCAACTTTTTTACTCTGCTAAGCAGTGTTTTGTACGAATTTTTTTCAGGTGGAATGCAAAGTTGACAATTTTATATATTTCAATAAAAATTTATTTATGACTTTTAGACAAATGAAGAGGTAACATATGAATGCAAAGAAAGTGGCTACAGAGTTGCTGGTCAAAACGATAATACAAAGACTACAGCATCCATTACATGCACTGGCAGGAAATGGTCAGGACCTCGGCCATGTTGTGAAAGTGAGCTAAAATTAAAGGTTTTCCATGAAAATAATTATTTCATCAGAACCTATGTTCCATATTGAATTATTAGGCAGAATTTTTTTCACTACAACCTAGAAATTATTTTTGCTATTTATGATTTTTATAATTGAATATGTGGAAATGGATTTTTTGTTATATGTAACTATTAAAATTTTTCTAAAATTCTAAACTTTAAAAGCAAACATTTGCACTTTATTACTTTGGTTCTAATGTCGTTGAATAATAATTACAGAAGTGGAAGGCTCATTACTATGGGTGATAGGACCACTGAGTGAAATAGACGATGATGCTCCATCAGTTGTCTTCTGTCCTGGTAACATTGTCTGATTGTACTGACTGTTAAATTGACATCCTATGTACATATGCTTCCTAAAAATGCCCCGCCCCACCCCGCCCCAACCTGCCCCGCCCCACCCTGCCCTGCCCCGTTCCACCCCGCACCGTACTGCACTGTGTATAATTTTTAGATGGGTACTACGCTGCTGCATGTGTTTGCCATAAGGCAAGCATCTGTGATGGAACTAGGTTTTCAGCGAGCAATGTGTCACAATGCACAGCCCTCCTCAGGACTCGTCAATCTGAGGGTGTCATGGTTAGTAACTACACAAAATAATTTTGATGTTGCTTTTATATGAAAATTTCAACTTTTGAAATTTTCAGTATACACTAAGTGTATTTGCGACACAAGTCGAACAAATGAAAAAAGATGTTACGCGTTGGTTAGTCAGTACACCACATATGATAGAAAATCAATAGTTTGATAAATTCTTTAAGATTGCCAGACAATTCATAGAGAAGAGAACTCCAAATTTGCAAAATGTTCAAGAAAAAATAAAAGCAAGGTAGCCATGATCAAATACAGTTTGTAAATTCCTTATTTTCTGATTGATTTTTTTTTGAAATTTCAGCTCTTTGATGACTTTTGGGGGATATGAAACCAGTTTATTACAATCAACAAACTACACATGCTTGTTATAATTTATTTAGTGATCAGTTTTATTCGCGACCAATGAGCAATATTTGCAATCAATAATCAACCAGAGCCTTCACGACCTATGTTTATGAAACAACACGCAATAAAATTATTCAGATCAGCTAAGAATTTCATCAATAAACAATCAAATTGTTTGAGACTTGAGAAGCTCATTGAATAGAAATAACCAACAAACAAATTCTTTTTTTTGCAAATAATGCTCAACAATAAATGAACTAAAACAAGAAAGTATTCATTTTAATCATGGGTTTTGCATCCTCAGCAATGTCATGAGATAGCAGATATTTTGAAAAAAAACAAACGATATGAGAAGAGGGGCTGTGCAATTTGCTTGTAGTTTTATTATTTCTCAAATACTTCACAAATTACAAGTTATTTTCTTTATGATATTTTCTGAAATGTATAAGGCGTTATCGATTTATTATGAAGTTTGAAACTAAATTCTTTCCCCACGCATGATGTACTGATTTACTATCACCTATCGTTTGGTGTAAATTTTGTTTAATCTGCTATAGAAAAAAACTACGTATCATTGTACTTGGACTAGTGTAAAATTTATTTTAATTTGGTGAGAAATAGTTGAATTTACTCTTTTCTCATAAATAAACACATTTCATTTGATACATTTTTGCTTGGTGATTGTTAATAATGCATGTGTTTAAAACATTGGTTTCTGTTGGTAGGCTGTAGCCAGATGTGAACCGATCAGTGGAAAAGACATCATGGTTGTAGGAAACAGCCTCGACCCTGACACGGCAGCAGTTCTGTGTCCATTAGGGTAGGTAACTTAAATGTAATTTATAGATAATATAAAGTTTAAATCAAGTTTTCTAATCCTCACTTTCAGGTGTAGCATAACTTGAATTTTTTTATTTAGCTTCATTGAAAGATTTCATTTCTACACAACTGCGTAAGTGTAAAAATACAAAACTTCATTGGAAGTTGTCTTACATTTGCCGCATTGTTTTATGTGTCGCTACGGTTGGAATAACCTTTGTGTAGGAACCATTGCAAAAGTTTCTAAATGCTTTTGATTACAAAAGCTCAATAATTTCAGTTAAGTAAGATTACATAGACTAAACTAAACCAAAGCTTAAATGGTTTTAATGGATTATCACCTCTGAAGTAGAACTATTTCTTTCCTTCAGGTACAACATGGCAGGCTACACTTTCCTAGACTATTGGAGCCAAAATAGAAAAAGGCATCTTACCCTTAGTGTGTCAGCAGATGGCATTCCTAGCCTGAGCTTCACGGTTACCAATCTCTTTTCTACATTCATTTATGTGTCTGTTGTGTGTATTGGTTCCTAACTGTACAATGTTTATTGTTACATAACGCAAAATGAGATATTGAAATAATTCCAACTGCAGCTTGAGACGACAAATGTTTATTTTGTAATGCGTTTTAAATTTCCGTTCCTTGATGTTTCTCCAACATTTGGTTTTCATTTAGACACTCTTTTGACACTTTTGCAGCAACTCCTTTTATTCTATCTATTTTTCGTTCTTTCAACTTTGCCAGCTACCTTTACCTTACCAGTTAAAAAATAATGATTATCTTTCAAAATAATATAATTCAAATAATGTTGCATATTGTAGTAGATTTTAGTCTTGTTGCCACAAAACGCTACATAGCTCGAATGCTCTACCTCTTTCCAGAGAGAACACCACCGGTATGGTTGTTGCCACTTGTAGTACAATGAGTTTACCAACCAGTGCCGAGCCCCTCAGACATACTAGTCTATTAGTATTCCGTACCGCTCTAGGGTGGTTATCTACTAGAGCGTAATGGCAAGAGTAAGAGCAGTGGAACAAATGCAGAATATATGAAAAGTCTAGCCTTTTATAGGCTGGAGCACAGCAAGCATAGTTTGTCATAACCAATGGAATGTCCAGAATACAAACACAACTAATCAAGTATACAAGAAGTGATTAGACAAATCGTAGCAACAGGATAAAAATACCAACCACTGACAACAATTACGCTGTTAATTAAATGGCAAAAATATTTAATAAATAAGGGTGAGTGGAGTTAATGCTTTAAGGTACTGTTTCATCTCTTCACAGAAGCTCAGGCTCCTCTTAGCTGATGGTCTGCTTGTATCAAATTCTCAAAATTTGTAGTAGTGGATAGGCTGTCCTGGATCTCCCAGGCTAAACTTCAGTTCCTCAGGCTATACAGCCATCTTTTGCTGGCCCAGTAAAGGTCACCACTAGCCCTTCAAGGTCACTGCCAGCACTGCCGGGATCACCATCGCCTCTGCATCATATCTAATACAGGGAAGGCAGCAACGATCACTTCAGAATTAGCAACAGAGACAACCAGCTGCCTGTTGGTAGTGTTATTTAATGCCGCAGAGTGTCTTTGACCCACGGAGACCCTGCCTATTTAAGTAATTGTCTGTAGGAGCAAGTTACTACAGGCTTTAGTCTGTAAATCTAGCACGATATAACCAAATAAAATGGTCGAAAAATTATAGGTTGCATAAAATACTTCACCACATCTTCAACAATAACGTCTCAACCATGCAATGACATGAGTCTAGCTAGGACATCTTGTTATTAGAACAAACAAATTGTCTGTGCATGTTGTGACAAAAGTTATCAATGTACATTCCTCCTCATAAAATCTCTCAACCCCCTTGCTTTTGGTTATACCCATCGCTTGTCCACAATTTCCCTCAATGTCGAACCCCACCAAATTTTGAAAAGGTGACTGAATGCAAAAGCAGATGGTTAGTCAATAGTTTTACTAGAAAAGAAGACTGTGGGTATCAGTGTAGTGGTTTTCATGACCACTAAGTGCGCGCGAAGGTCCCCCTGACAACTGTAGAGTGGCAGGCATGCCTTAATTGAGCCTGACACTGCCAGAAGTCTTGTAGGAAGAAAGATATCAACCCTATCGTCCCTGCTGCAGTCACTACCGGCCCTGCAGTCACTACCGGCACTGCAGTAACACTACCGGCACTGCAGTAACACTACCGGCCCTGCAGTAACACTACCGGCCCTGCAGTAACACTACAGGCCCGACAGTGACACTACCGGCGCTGCAGCTACTCTATACCGGCCCCGCAGTGACACTACCAGCCCTGCAGTGACACTACCGGCCCTGCAGTAACACTACCAGTCCTGCAGTAACACTACAGGCCCTGCAGTAACACTACCAGGCCCTGCAGTGACACTACCGGCCCTGCAGTAACACTACCGGCCCTGCAGTAACACTACCAGCCCTGCAGTAACACTACCAGCCCTGCAGTGACACTACTGGCCCTGCAGTGACACTACCGGCCCTGCAGTAACACTACCGGCCCTGCAGTGACACTACCAGCCCTGCAGTAACACTACAGGCCCTGCAGTGACACTACCAGGCCCTGCAGTGACACTACCGGCCCTGCAGTAACACTACCAGGCCCTGCAGTGACACTACCGGCCCTGCAGTAACACTACCAGCCCTGCAGTAACACTACAGGCCCTGCAGTGACACTACCAGGCCCTGCAGTGACACTACCGGCCCTGCAGTAACACTACCAGGCCCTGCAGTAACACTACCGGTCCTGCAGTGACACTACTGGCCCTACCAGGCCCTGCAGTGACACTACCGGCCCTGCAGTAACACTACCAGGTCCTGCAGTAACACTACCAGGCCCTGCAGTGACACTACCGGCCCTGCAGTAACACTACCAGCCCTGCAGTAACACTACAGGCCCTGCAGTAACACTACCAGGCCCTGCAGTAACACTACCAGCCCTGCAGTAACACTACAGGCCCTGCAGTAACACTACTGGCCCTGCTGCTACTCTATACCGGGTCGGTGAAGAAAGAACGAACATAGCCTGAGAAGCCAGACTAGCTTCAAAAGATACAGAAGCCCAAGTGTAAACCTAACCATCATTGGATTCACCAGAAGTCATGGACCATAAGCTATAACAGCAAGGAACTCTAACTATAATACACCATCACTTCCTGGACTATGACTCAGCAAGATTACGCCTGAACCTCCGCCCTCCACTTCTGGGCGCCTTGTTTGTTTAACTATATTTTAGCCAATCTCATACCTTACTAATTATAACTGGTCTGTTGATTTGTATATTTACTTCCTGCTGATCGTGATTTGTTATGTCTGAACTAGGTCTATAATTTCGTGTACCTCTGCCGATAAAAGGCAGAGCTTTACTTACACTCCTTGCACTTGTATCAGAATACTGCTTGTGATTGCACCAAGCAGCGAGATACTTTTTCACTATTATTTTACACTGGGTTGTTGTGAAATAATAAAATGATTATTACTCTGAGAGAATGAGTAGTGAGTCTGAGCTGTGGGCTCTGTAACAGTTGTAGAGTTGGGATACTCCTTTGTTGTGTTGATTGCTAAAAAACCTCTGGGAAAGAGAGGTTTTAATGGTGGCATTTTGGCAGGACCCCCATGCTATGATCGGTTGTGAACATATTTGGTAATGCATTTTCCTAGGGAAATCTCACAAAAACCAGACTACTTTGTATGCTCTGGCAAAGCAACTTTATGTCTCAGTTAGCAACTACTGGATTTTTTTATTTATCAGGGATGAACCTTATTATCACTGGAACACTGCGTAATCTGTTGAGACTGCTGGCTAACACTAGGGGGAGGAGTGGAGGAGGGAATTACTAAGGAGAAATCTTAGTGCCAGACTCTGGAGCAGCCTGGAGCTGTGAGTCTGAGGATAAACGGTAGAGTTTAAAGGGAACTCTGTCAAAGAGCTAGTGGATTAGCTCTGATGGCTGATTGTGAGATGCTGTGTTATCGTTGCTGTCTAGTAACACAGGTAGTTGTGCCCTTGAAGCTGGCAAAATGCTTCACAGCATTACTAGATATAAAACAAAAGCAAGTAGTAGTAATGTAGCCTGTGTTCTTTCATTCTCCTATCAGGTGATCAAAGGCACAAACAAGTGCTTCGTGTTTCAATCATTCTGAGTTCCAGCAATTTTTTGTTTCAGTGATTTTGGCTCTACGTTCTGGTGAATTAACTTCTACAACAGAAGGCTACTGTGAAGGGGTCAGTCACAAGTGATGAGGACATGGTTAAATGCTTTACCACTAATTTTACTATTAGTTTTGTACTCGGATTGAAGGTAACTTTGATGGTAACAGCTTTATTATTATGCAAAAAAATAATAAAATAATTAATAAATATATAATCTATTACAAAACAAAATTGCAAAAATAACTCCTTGGGTTTAGTATTCTATGGAAATTAATTGACTGAAATGTAGAACCACAATTGGCCTAATACAGACCCAGTGAAACACAGACCCACCAGAACATAGACTTACCGGAACATAAACTCACCAGAACATAGAGCTAAACACATCAATTGCAGAGAAAATATAGGCGATCACTCACCCATAATCATTTTCTGGATACACCAAAACATTATTTTGGCTATGAGGTTCAGTTGAACACTGTACACAGTGTGTGTGGTTACATGGTAGTGTCCTTGGCTCTGGCAAGTCTTCTTTCTTACCTAAACAAAATCCACACTCAATGTTGTCTTGTTGTTTCTCAGCCATTGTTGTTCTACTGCTAATGATAAATAAAACACTACTGATTAGTGTAAATACAGGCAACAGCACAATATCACAAATACTGCTGTACCACAGAGTCCATCTAACTGTACTTACAAATATTCTCTCGCTCCTACTTCTCTTCATCCATTTTGTACAATAAACATCTGTTTCCTGTGTAGCTTGTGTCTAAACTTTACATAAAGTCAAAGACATAAAAAGCTATGATACAGTGAATAACATTGCTGATGTCAATGCTTACTGTTTGATTCAGTGAATCAATTGGTGAGGGCGGCTAGTATAAAACAAGCATAGATCTCCATAGCCAAAGAATCTACTTTTTACAACAATAGTCAATGGAAGCTAAACCCAAATAATGCAACCATAGATCAGCTTCGTTGCCCAGTGCTAGACACTAGCCCTGACAAATAACACCTCAACGCCTTGTTTTGCTATTGTATGCATTCACAGAACTCAAAAAATCAGTGCACTATTTTGGTGAGATAAACTTTCCTGATGAAGACTAAATTTAGCTAATTATTTCATCAAAAACCTCTAAGAAGAGTTTTCAAACTGCTTATGCAATTCTCTAGCACTACTAGGGAATCAAACAGTTCTGTACTTGGAGAAAAACTAGCCCAACAACAAAGCTTACACGATCTACGTCAAGTTTTCTTACACAAAAGTAGATCTACTCACTGCTGGCTCACACCATGAGACACCAGAAGTCCGCACTCAACGACAGAATTAAACAGTTTCACGGTGACAAGTTATCTTTAAAGCCACAAGCAAGTGCATTTGTAATAGCTACCGACCGTGGAATTGTTAAAATATGAAACATATAAAATAGAACCAGTTATGTAGTATCTTCAAATATATTTTTGTCCATGACAACAATAGAGATTAATCAAATATTTGTCTCCGCTAGCAATCAAACACGAAATTGTTCGACTCAGAAAACAGTCTCACAATGTTTTACAACAAAAAAAACTAATGCATCATCACTGGCTTCTTTTTAGAATCTCAAAAATCTTTCACAACGTCAAAAATATTCTTTGAAATTGTTGAAAATTTTTAAAAAAAATCATGGATGCTATGCAATTGTTTTGATATACAAACTGCATTTTTCCACTGCATATGTTTACTCTCTTGAGATTTGCTAAAAAGTTTTTAACATTTGTTTTAAATAATCAAAAAATTTACTCAAAGACAAAATCAACCAGATTTAACAGTTTTAAGAAAAAATCGTCCCTGCCAATTAGCATGAAAGAATTGTGGGAGATTTGTATAAGTATTCCCCTCCCCCTTCGGTCTAAACACGAATCATCCCCTTGAAAGTGGGCCCCAAAGGCTCAGACCCCGTAGAGAGAGAAGGTTACACCTAAAAAACTACCCCGGGTTCCCCGGGTCTACCCCGAGTCAGCTACCCCGGGCCGGGATAGAAAGGAAGTGGAAGAGGTAGCCTGGGATCCAAGCTACCTAATATCCCAATCAGGGATCAAATCGGACCACTACGAAGCCCAGGAGGACAAGCCAAGTACAAGCGTGCCCTAATAAGGACTGGAAAATTACCAGCTACAGAAAAGAGCGGCAACAAGTGCCCAGAGCAAAACACCATGTGCTCCAGACTGTGATTGGCTAACTTTGTATATAATCTTGTATGCTATATTGTGATTTGTTTATATTTACTATTGTATTATGTGGTTGGCTCACCCAAATGAGGGGGTGAGTGTTCCTCCTCTTCTCCTATAAAAGGAGCTTTTTGTGTGATTAGAGGCAGAAGTCTTGTGGAGTTGCTAGCTAACATTATATCTTGCTAAATGGATTGTGCATAAATAAAGTATTATTAAATAAACCTTTGCCGTTGTGTGTTTGGGTCTAGGACCCCGTCAGTTAGTAGAATTGATTCGGAGTGATCCCGAAGTAACATACAGAAGTCGATGCAGTGACCCCGTTGTGTCTAGTAGTCAGTGTAAAGACTACTACAGAATATAAACACTAATAATTAGTACAGTCTAGTCAGTCTAAAATAGTTACTTTCGTTGCCTTATAAGCAATATGCGTTTACTCTACTCAAGACCTTGTGTAGATGAACGAGGTAAAAAGTTGGCTGTTTCTGCAAAATTATTGATAAATAAGCATTGTTATGTAATTGCAAAAAAACAAAACTAGTCTCAAAGGCCTCAGTGACAGCTACTTAGATTGGTGATATCCTGAGCACACTTTTACCTGTTGACACATGCCAGGGCTGATGTTAGCCAGCCCACAAAATATGATACCACTTGTATCAAATAAATGTCTCTCCTATATTCTGGTTTGCTTGCACAGCTATAAATAGACACTAAAAAGATTTTGGCTGGTCATAAACACAATATATAACAATAATAATATGTAGAGTGTCTTATCCACAACTTCAGAGAGAGTTAGTGACATCAACCATTATACCCATTATGAGTAAATAAATTAGGCTTTGTCTACCCTTGCTTTGCAATAGTTGTTAATTATAACGGTTTTACTTGGTGACACACTCGCAGTTAGTTTTCTGTAAATGCGCTGCTCCAATTGATTATTTTTGTTGTTGAAAAATGTTAAATATTCTTAATGGTTGTATAAAAATTCGAACTTTTGGCACTTCAATTTGACATATACTTGGAAGCTCGAGTGTTTTGCATTGATTGATGCACTGACATCTTTGCGCAGCGGCGGTACCATAGCCAGTGACGTAAATCGGAGGCGTGGTTATTGCTAGTTGAAAACTTATACCAATACCCTGCACTGACGACGCGAAATATCGTCGGCACGTGCAATTTATGGAGGCTCTTTCGGGAGCTGATTTTAAACTAAGTCAAGATAATAAAATTATCATGCTTTTTAATTTATCCCCTTGCCTTTGTTGTGGTGAAGCTTGTGAAAACATTGGGTCAGTAGAAATGATGTAAGGCATTAGCTCTATTACTTGTATCAGCAAACCTCTAAGGCCATGTCCAAAAGTGAACTGCTGTAATCTAGGGGAAGGCAATATGGCGATAAGTTGTGGGCTGTGATTCCTGTGTCTAGCCCCAGCTTAAATGTGTTGTAGTGGATTTCTATAGCACCCTTATGAGCACACTTACCTACAAACAGCTCTGACATCAATCTGTGGCCAATAGATGATCAGAGCAACAGTTATAAACAATAACGAACTGGTCGACCCTGCATCAGTAGGATACCGATCCTACATCGGTCAAGTACCAACCCTGTATTAGTCATTGCCGACACTGTATGAGTCTTTACCGACTCTGTCAGAGCCACACTGGGCCTGCAGCAAGATGGCCATTGTAGTCAGAGAGATCAAAATAGCCTCAGAGGACTCTGGAGCCAAGATCTACAATAGATCTACCTACGTATGCGAGGAAGCTAAGGGCCAAAGCCTGCAAAACCTGTTAGACCTACCACAGGAGGTAGAAATGCCTAGGATTGGCCTGTGAGCCTATGACTCTGCCCACCACTTCTGGGCCCCAACTACATTCAACTCTACATGTATTGTTTCATTTGTCTGTATTTATATATGTTTGCTCATTTGTCACATTATGCCTTATTTATGTAATATTAGTAATAGTAATATTAGTTAATACAAAGTAAACACATTGCAAGCGACTAGTAATCTACAGAAAAAGCATTTATTGATGACCAGCCAATCATTTCATAATAGGCAATGCTTAAATCTGCAGAAGTGCAAAACGTAATCACAGCAAAACTTTCTGACTTACATCTGGTGGTATGGTAGCTTAACTACAAACTGCTAACATAAATATTGCTGTTATAAATGGCTGATGGTAACTATTAAATTTTTTTTAAAATCAGTATCATTAATTTTTTTTAAATATTTCCTTGCTGTATTTATCATGTATGTTAAATCTTTTCCAAACGCAATAAGCTGTGAGCTATTTAATTTACTGCGTGATTGTAAGATATCCTGTCTACAGCATGAGTGACATAAACTATAATATCCAATGTGGGTGAGTAATCAAAGCTTTGTCTCCCCTTACTTTCTGCAATTCTCAAAAATACTTACTTAACTGTGTTGGTAAAGTTTAATAATAAGATTTTGTTTACTTAAATTGCTCTATTGAATAGATCACTGTTCACTTTGAATATTGCAAAATAATGTTGGTAGTTAATCAAAGATCTAAAATTTTAGCACTTCAATTTTATCAAAACTTAAAGATTTCATTGTTTTGGATTGATGTCTGATTAACATCTTTGCGCAGCGGCGGTACCATAGCCAATGACGTTTATCGGAGGCGTGGTTATTGCTAGTTGAAAACTTATACCAATACCCTGCACTGACGACGTGAAATATCGTCGGCACGTGCAATTTATGGAGGCTCTTCCGGGAGCTGATTTTAAATGAAATAGCAGTTAACAATTTTTAGAACATTGAGCACCTCCTGTTTTCTTTTAATGATCAAACTGATTTATATGAATAGATTATGGCAGGGCTTTCATTTGTTACTGTTACAGACAAGCTCCCTAGGATTATCCACTCACAAAAACGAAATTGAATTGACTTATGCAACAAAATTGTAGAAGATTTTGACAATTTGAACAAGCACAGTGACTCACTGTCTGCATTCAACAGTTTCATTGCTCACTGTATAATGAGGCAAATACTAAACTTGTTACAGCGGGTAAGTTTTAGGAAGAGCCTCCAGCCAAGGAACAGAAAAGTTATCTCCCCACTCACCAGTTTACCTTGGTATGGTAGTTTTCCTTGGTATGGTATTGCTGATAGGTCTGAAACTAGTCTGTTGTTTTATTAGAAATTTTTAAAATGACTTTAGACTAACACAACAACTTTTTACTTGCTGCTACGGTTGTCTAACACTTCCAGGAATTGAGCATTGTCAAACCCGAGGAACAACAACCAAAACTTTACATTAACAAGTTTGTTGATTTAAAACTTTCTCATGTCAACCCATTCAATGATCTTTTGAAGAACTTACCTGGCTACCTGGTCACCATAACCAAACGTTAAAGGTCTGTGCTAAGAAAACTAACTCGTAACATGTTGACAAAATGTCTCGGACAATTCTTAAGGCACTCTGCACTATTATTATGTAACATCCTCTGATATTTTTTGGTTAGTGCCAGGTCTTTTTTTATAATTAAATAAAAATCATCTGTTAATTGTTTTATTTATAAATTAAATTCAATTTTTTCTCTTAGATTAAAAAACTTCACACCATGTTCTGAAAGATTTTGCTCATCAAATCATTTTTGTCCCAGAAATCAATCAACTCCACACAGACTTGCCAAACACTTAGTGAGAAAAAGCGAGTGCACTTTGGTACTACCCAGCAATTATTATTTACTGTAGAAGCAGCACACACTTCTTAGACCTTTGTTATGTCATCAAATCAGTGATTTTTAAAAGATTTTAATCATTATAGAATGACACTATTGTTTAGTACTGTAACAGTTTTCCACCCTCAACTATCGACACAACGGCATCAACTCCACTTGACTCTGACAACTGCTTCGGGGTCCGTGCCTCAGACTAACCACACAGAGATTATACGAATAAATAATGTATCGTACTGATTCTGTTTAGCAACATAACATGTTTCCTACACAAACATACACTAGACTTCTATCTATACAATACAAGAGCTCGCTTTTATAGAAGGAGAAGAGGAACACTCACCCCATTATTAGGGGTTAGCCAATCACAAACAATAATACAATATATAGCAAATAAACACATAGAATACAAAACATATAAGCAACACAGGCCAATCAGATTGTTAGCACATGGCAAAGCAGCTCTGGGCTGCCTTACCGCCATTTTTACAATAATGGAAAGTTTCCACTCCTTATAAGTTCCCTTGGTTCCGTGATCTCTGTTTCTGCATCTTCTCGAATCTTTCTCTAGTGGTGGGTATCGAGCTCCTTGGGTCCCAAGCTATCCTAATCACCCATTTTTCTGGACTGACCCGGGGTACAGACCCGGGGTAGATTCTATATGTATATATGCATGGGATACAGGGTCTATACAGGGTCGGAGTAGGCGATATCTGAATTTCGGGGAAATATGGGTAAGTACTAAAAGGGGAAGATTCTGAGGATACTTTAACTTCTGTAGCTGACAAAGTAGAGGGTTTTAGGGGGGGGGGGGAAGGGGCGGGGAAGGGATCTGGCTCATCTGATCATATATGCAAATCCCTCACAATCCTAGTGGTCGTGTGAAAGTTTAATACACTTAATATTTGCTGCTACGCAGCTGTGTATATCCACTCACTCGGGGTCTGATAGAAACTTCTGTTTGCGAATGGATACAGCAGACATTGCAGCACGCTAAATGAAACCACAGCCACTATCTGAGCAGTTTCTTTTACAAACGTTGTCAGCGTCAGCTTGTGTTTATTATATTGTCAACTATTGTTATCAGCATCCAGCAGGCAGACCGACAGATAGAATATCTTGTAGAACTTAGTCGATGTTTACTTTGGTAATGCACAATCTTGGCGCTTTTCTACTAAACACTATTGGTTGTTTTAATTCTAGAAGTGTTCGTAGATCTTGAAGATTAATATAATAGTTGTCAATACCACACACGCCTGATGAATTGATTTGATGTATTATTGCGATATTCTGGGCAAAAAAGTATATATTCTATTTACTTCCCTTTAATATCAGCCAGATACGCTCACAGCTGACATGTTTGCTATGCCTGTGGTGACTGAGAGATGAGTCATGTTAGTCTGGACCAACATCGACCAATAGCAGTACACGACAGTTGTCAAACAGCATGTTTTACTCATTAAACTCTTGTCAAAATCAAACCATAACAACAATTCATAATCATGAAATTAAATGAAAAAACTTTAATCTAGTTTTGAGAGTTGGAGAGCTGTTGGAGATCACCCGTATGAGACTCTTTGTAGATTCAGGGCTAAGACTTCCTTATATGTTTAGCAAATCATTGCTTTTCATAAACGGCTCGGCTGAGGAAAGGAAATGTGTGCTACAGTTGCCAACTTTCAAATTATTTTATATTTATTGAGTTTTGGCTGTTTTATTGTGAAACATATAGATGGAGGCCTTGTGGGTAAGTCAGCAATAGTGTAAAGCAATATCATTTAAAAATACATATTCGTTTTTATATAAAGTTTCTGTTGTTTTTGCCAGTTGCCAAGAAGTTCAATGGAATTAGCTGTTTTAGATTCAGTGTTGCGATTTATAATGAGAAGTATCGTTGCTTAGTCGATGTTATAGTGCCTGCCAAAGATTTTTTCCATTGCAATGTTTTTTGAACAAACTTTTGTATTCAATTTTAAAATTCATAAACTTGATTAACCTTTGAATGAACACCTTTTGTTCCCACAGCAATGTCTAAAGATACCAGTTTATTCCCATGAAGGCATCAAGCTGCTAAACATGTGTCTTTTGATCGCAGCAGACGTCAGCGAGTATAAAGACATTTGTGACTTAAACTATTGGAGAACGGTGAGGGACTCTGAACAGACACCCATTCTACCAATACATATCAAGTCTCCCAACTATCCTAATGACTACCGCAATAGTCAAAGATGTACCTGGGTCTTGAATCTTGTGGCGTTCACTAATATATCGGTAGGCAGTATAGGTTCTTTTACTGATTATATTGAATTGAATGTTCAGAGTTCAGCGGTAACATAAAATATCTTCTGCAGATTTACATAGAAGACTTATCTCTGGGCAGTGTAGGAACAAACTGTAACTTTGATTACTTACAAATATTTGGAGATGTAGAAAACAGGCGTTGTCAAAGCGAGGATGAAGGACTAGTTCGAGTTGTTACAGAACCATATGGTGGCAGTTTACTGATCGCTATCGTTTTCAGATCAGATATAGCTAGTACAGACAGAGGCTTTGCTTTAACTGTGTATGGAGATTTACTTCCCACTACAACTGCTAGTACTAGTACTACCACCACTACACCAACTGTTACCACTACTACACCAACTACTACCACCACTACACCGACTACTACCACCACTACATCGACTACTACCACCACTACACCGACTACTACCACTACTACACCAACTACTACCACTACTACACCAACTACCACCACTACTACACCAACTACTACCACCACTACACCAACCACTACACCGACTACTACACCGACTACTACACCGACTACTACACCAACTACTACACCGACTACTACACCGACTACTACCACTACTACACCAACTACTACCACCACTACACCAACTACAACCACTACTACACCAACCAATATACCGACTACTACATCAACTACTACCACCACTACACCAACTACAACCACTACTACACCAACTACTACACCAACTACTACACCAACTACTACCACTACTACACCAACTACTACCACTACTACACCAACTACTACCACTACTACACCGACTACTACCACTACTACACCAACTACTACCACTACTACACCGACTACTACCACTACTACACCAACTACTACACCAACCACTACACCGACTACTACCACCACTACACCAACTACAACCACTACTACACCGACTACTACTACTACACCAACCACTACACCAACTACTACCACTACTACACCAACTACAACCACTACTACACCGACTACTACTACTACACCAACTACTACACCAACTACTACCACTACTACACCAACTACTACCACTACTACACCGACTACTACCACTACTACACCAACTACTACCACCACTACACCAGCTACTACCACCACTACACCGACTACTACCACCACTACACCAACTACTACCACTACTACACAAACTACTACCACCACTACACCAGCTACTACCACCACTACTACACCGACTACTACACCAACTACTACCACTACTACACCGACTACTACCACTACTACACCGACCACTACTCCAACTACAACCACTACTACACCAGCTACTACCACCACTACACCGACTACTACTACTACACCAACCACTACACCAACTACTACCACTACTACACCAACTACAACCACTACTACACCGACTACTACCACCACTACACCGACTACTACCACTACTACACAAACTACTACCACCACTACACCAGCTACTACCACCACTACACCAACTACTACCACCACTACACCAACTACTACCACCACTACACCAACTACTACCACCACTACACCAACTACTACCACCACTACACCAACTACTACCACTACTACACCGACTACTACCACTACTACACCGACTACTACCACCACTACACCGACTACTACCACTACTACACAAACTACTACCACCACTACACCAGCTACTACCACCACTACACCAACTACTACCACCACTACACCAACTACTACCACCACTACACCAACTACTACCACCACTACACCGACTGCTGCCACCACTACACCGACTACTACCACTACTACACCGACTACTACCACTACTACACCGACTACTACCACCACTACACCAACTACTACCACCACTACACCAACTACTGCCACTGGAACTAATACTAAAAAACTGGTAACCATGTCATCCAAACCTATATATCCAACAAAAAAAGTCTCTATGTCCAAGACAACAGCTGAGACTTTTACATTAAATACCAAACCAACTAAAACATCTACCATAAAGACTAAACAAGAAACAAAAGACTTAAATACATCCAAGGATAAAAGTGAGTAACTGTACACATTTATATATGAACTGCACACCACACAATATCGCAGGATTAATTCCTCATCGCTGCAGTTTCTATCAATGCCGTTGTGTAATCAATAAATGATTTATATACAAAACCACAAAATTAGCTGTTGATATGTTTTAGTGACAGGAGTTGACACTGTGCCAAGTTTTATATGGATTATAGCAGGAGTGTCATCGGCAGCAGTAGTTGCTGTTATCACTCTGGTGACCCTGCTAGTAAAACATAGAAGGTGAGCCAACGATCGGGCTGACTGCCTAGTGCTTTCTTTGAGGTGATGGCAGCATGTATTTGGATGGCTGTGCGTTTCGTGATACACCTTGTATTTGCTGCTTTTACAGGGAACAAAAGAAAAAGCAGGAAATGCAACGAAATCTGCTGGAAACTGATTTTGATAACCACATGAGAAAGGTTCGTAAAATAATGGAATGGGACGACTCCATATTTTAGTATTCTCTATAGCTTGTGTGCCAGCAATGCTACATCTTTTTATTCTTGTTGTTAATAACGAGTATTTATTTTTTAAAAACGACAACTATAGTTAGAAAAGCTAGTTTTAGTATAATGATTAGAAAATATAAAAAGTCTTGTATAATATTGTACCAATCACTGCTAGCTAAACAAGGTATGTAACCAATAAAATCTAGCCTTGGTTCAAGGTACAAAATCAAAGGTTCGCAAACGAAGTACAAACATGTTCATCTATGAGGAAACCTGAACTAAAACAAATTTAATAGTTTGTTCCAACACAAGCACACAACTCCAAGTTTCTGTTTGTACCATGTTTGATTTCAACACAAGTATATAATACATGTACAGAGTCGGTTGCTGAATCTGTCACGATCAATCGTTCATTCTGTGACTAAAATGTTATTATAGCTTTTATAATGTATAATAACAAATTATCACAAGGTTAAAGTATGCTTATAGCCGCGCACTTGGTTCTGTTTAACCCGACCCAAATTTGGCAAAATTGATTGAATTTTACATCATAAAACAAGAGAACATAGGCTAAAGGGCCCCCTGCCCCCTTCCCAATAGTAGTCATCAAAGCTGCCATATTACTAAAGATAAAATTACTCACCCAACTATCTATCACAAAAAGTTTGCATTAAAACACAAAATACTACAAAAGATTCAGTTCAAGCAATGCATGTTTAGAGAAGTGAAAAGGAGTTGTCTCCTCAAAGTCACTATGTTTACAAAATCGCAGGATTGTTTGTGCACCCATTTTGAGATTAAAAGGGGTGCATCTACAGTCTACTCAAATGACTAATGTTACCGAACTGCAAATTCGCGATATTGTGATAAAACCATTTCAATCCCACAAGGAACTCGAGGGAATACAAGAACATAAAATTGTTATTTTTTTTCTACAAATGACAAATACGAAGTTGAGCAAAGAGATTGGCTATATTTGAATATATTAACTAAACAATAACAGCATAATACGGGATGAAACAGGTAGTAGATAAAACAAGAGCTCTCACGGATTAACTAGATCCACACCAACACCAAATATCAAGCGCAACAAATGAATTCAACAATTCAATCAAAACAAACAGGATGCCTGAGAACAAGGTATGATTGCTTAAGAAGACACAGGGACTGTCCTGGTAGATGGCCTAGTTAATGAATGACTTGGTACTTGACCTAGTAAGTCGGTAGTCTAGTAAATGACCTAATTAGCACCGGACACATGACCACTCACAGAGAGCAAAGGTCCCTCATAAGCCCTGGGGAAAGAGGGACCAAATGGGAGAGTCTTGAGGTACGTTAGACATGGCCATGTGGAACCGCTCTGGCTCCGTGTCTTTCAAGTCTTTTATGACTAGAGCAAGTTTGTCTGAAGTAGCTACAACATCGGTATAGCAAGCTGTTACAGGTGCTATGTGCAAGCCATCACAAAAAATGGGAAGCATAAATATCAGCATAATAGCCAGTCAAAGAAGGCTGGCCATAAACAAAGAGTATAATATACGGGTGATGTATGGCTGCTGCCTAGGAGTTGTCCTGTCACTGATGTATGGTGCGGATGAACCAGGTAACAATAAACAGAGGGAGCAAGGCACTGCATTACATGGAATCTTCTTGTCTACACTGCTGACTTGTTAAATAAACTTACCTGTACGCAGTTTGTCTGATTTGAGAGCATCTGTGATAATCATTAGCACCCGTGGCATTGCTTCCACTATCTGCAATGTTAGTGTACCATAGACTTACACATGTGTGTAACGTATACCACTGACTTATATATAACACACACCCTACACATATATATGTATACAGTGAAACCTGCAATATGCAATGATGAAGGGCCCAGAAAAACCTCTAATTATAGACATTATTGATTTGGTCAAACATACCTTGGGGGACTAATAGATATAATAATAATTCATAATGTAACAAATAATATGATAATATTATGAATAATGTGGATACTTCCAGAAAATTCTTTCACTTGACTTACATTGTGAATAAATTTTAATAATTGATGATGACTACTTTATCTATCGTTATTAATTTATAATAAATGATAATTATTTCAATAATTATTATTTTGATTTTGGTGCAATGTTTCGTCAATCGGTGTAGTGTTTTGTCAATTAATGGAAATGATCATTAAAAAGTACCAATAATAATCTGCTGCATTTTTGTTATCCGCTGCAATAACATGCTTAGATCGAAATGACTTGTTAAAGCATGACTGCATTAAACACTTTTAATTGATTTTCTGACTATTCAAGTCTTCATCAGCAGATTGATGTATTGGATGACACTCCAGGCCCACTCAGTCCTCAACTACAGAAATGCTTGTAAAGTTTTCCAGTGCACAAAATTGACATCTCCGGGCCCGAAGTATATTAATTGCCTTCCCATAATGCATATATTTGGCCAACAGGATCAAGCTATTTCTTTTTATTATTATTTTATTTATATCATTCTACACACTACTGCCTATTCTTGTACGACTACCATTCATTGTTCCCTGGCTCGGCTCACCAAAATGAGAAAAAGTTTTTTATTTTGTTTCGATGGAGAGGGTATTAGATGATCCTTGTGATTGTGATCACATTGGACTTGGACCACCTGACAAATCCTGCAGTTGTCTCTCGTTGCCAGTTCACATATGAAATTTGCATAAGAAACAAGCACTGACTTCATTTACGATGTGTATACACCCATTGCGTTCATTTATACCGAAACCTCCAATTGCGATTTTATGTGTGCAGTGTGCAAATTCAAGCCAGATTAAAGATGGCGCGTAATAGACACCCACACCAGTAAATCTTAATAGCAAATCTTGATGGGGCGTGTTCATTAGGATTCTTTATTCCTGCTGCAATGGCCTTCATTAGACTTAGGACTAAATGAATTGCCCAAACAGATTGCATTTTAAACAAAGATGATGTAACTTCATCGATATAAATTTGAGCAAAATTTACTATGATTGACCACGCCCACAACCCAAAGATTACATAGTTGTCAATCAATGGAAGTTATAGTGAATCAAATTTCAGCTGATGCGACGAGCTTTTGAGGCCAATGGGTTTTTGACAAGCTTGTAGACAGACAAGGACTGAGTAGGTCTACAGAGTCATCCAATACACCAATCTGCAGCTTGAGAACTGAATATCCAGAAAATCAATAGAGAAATGTTCAATGCAGTGACGCTTTAAGTTTCATGGTTTTATATTGGTGGTTGATGGATAGCCTTGGATCCTCGTTACATTCCAAGATTGAACTCATTTCAATAATCGAAAACTCGCGCGTTGAAGTGACTCTGGCATTGTAGTGAGTGCATTTAGATTTTTTTGTTAGTCACAAGCGCAGAGAGACTTTTGATTGTATGATTTAAATAGTGCGCGATCTATGGTTGACACAATTTCTGCCATTTCATGCAATAGCAATGTTGTGTGCTGCTTGTAGACAAAAAGTTTTATCTAAGGCTTATCACGGAATCAATTACCTTTAAAAATTGAAAAGCTAGAAATTTTTTCTGTTCAATTGGAGACGACAATATTGAAACATGTGAAGCCATTTTCAATGGCTGCTGATTGGGACCTTCACTATCACACTGAGTAAATTGGTTCATTGATTTCTGCGGGGTCGATTTACATGAGTTTCACTGTATATAACACATACTACAGACATATATATAACACATACCATAGACATATATATATCTATATATAACACATACCATAGACATATACATATGTATATATAACACATACCACAGACCTATATATAACACTTACCATAGATTTAGATATCACACAATTATATGCCCAGAAAATAACCAAAGATATTACGTACCATAGACTTATAGTGAGGAAGCACACAATCAATCACACACTGACATACAGTCTCATACTCTCCAAGATCCTGAGTCAATGGAAGTAGATCAAGGATTAATCCAAACACCTACAACGAGAGGGGAGACAACTAACCTAAAGACACATGTAATAAGATGTAACAGAATGCGAAGTGCGTCAGTAATAATATAGCACCAACACACAATGGAGTTGTCTGCTCAATAATGTAGATGATACAGAAAAGATGGAGTACCTCTTGCACAGGCAGTGCTGCGTGACCTGCTGCCAACACCCTAGCAGTGGTAGCACATATGTTGTCTCTCACCCTGGCTGATGGTTCACCTTTCACCAATGTGTGCAGGTTTTGTAACATCTGCATGTACTCACTACGGCCTGTAGTCAAGGACTGATAAACCACCATACAGACAAAATGTTCACTGAAGGAGTTATCTCCGCAATGTTTGTGTACAAAAAGAGGCAAAGAGTGAGTGGTAAGAAAGGATACGAGGCTAAGGCCCCCGCACTAGTGGTCACCAACACCCCCAGTGCAAACACTGCATTGTTTCTTAGTTCATCATCTTCACTCTTAATAGCTAGAGTGAATATAGGCGTTAGTTTAGCTACATAAGGAACGGCGGCATCACCCCCCATCACGTCTAGACACTCAGCTATGGTTCCTATAGCAAATGACCTCTCAGTTTCAGTGCATCTCCCCTTCTACAACACAATGTTTTCTTTCAGCAGGCTAAAAACTTACAGTAAGATCACAACTTGTCCACTTTTGTCTCACCAGAGCTGATTCAGACAGCCACAGGCTCACAAAGCTGCTGACAATGCAGACAACGCACTGCTCACAAAGCTGCTGACAATGCAGACAATGCACTGCTCACAAAGCTGCTGACAATGCAGACAATGCACTGCTCACAAAGCTGCTGACAATGCAGACAATGCACTGCTCACAAAGCTGCTGACAATGCAGACAACGCACTGCTCACAAAGCTGCTGACAATGCAGACAATGCACTGCTCACAAAGCTGCTGACAATGCAGACAATGCACTGCTCACAAAGCTGCTGACAACGCACTGCTCACACATACAAAAAAACTCACACATTTCTTGAGCAAGTGAGGCATGAACTCGGTGAAGTATGGAGTGAACACTTGAGAGCCGACTATCCTGGCCAGTAACGGCAGCGTGCCGACAGCGTACTCTAACAGGAAGGCATCATACTCTGCTTGCTCCTCGTCATCGTCCTCTTCATCCTCATCTTGGCAAGCTGTCTGTGTAACATTACATGATAACGTGTACTGTGGGAAGTGTGTTCCTAAATTGACATCACAACCCCACCTCACCCCTCAAGTCCCGCTATCACTAGACTACAACAGTTGGTTCAGATTTAGCAGAGCCGTCTGGTAGAAACATCATAAAATGCAGGAAGTCAACACGCTTCATATCAGAGTGCGGCTGTTTTGAAAACAGATGCTTAAAAAATAAATAGTATGAAGACCATTTTTTGAGGATGGAATTTTCGAAATCTGACATGACGAAAAACTGTGCACTTTTGAGAAAATTGTTGATATCATATACTAGATACAATTATTGATACGTGACAAAAAATTATCATAAAATATGAAATAATTATTCTGTTACACTAATCCCACCCCCAATTCACAATCACTCTATCCACAATCACTCTATCCACAATCACTCCATCCACAATCACTCTATCCACAATCACTCTATCCACAATCACTCTATCTTCAATCACTCTATCCACAATCACTCTATCCACAATCACTCTATCCACAATCACTCTATCCACAATCACTCCATCCACAATCACTCTATCCACAAATAAACAGAAACCTGATCAACTGACCTTGCCTCCAATTACATTCTTGATAACAGACAATATCGTAGTAAACGTGTCCTCATTGACTCTTAGCACAGCCTCTCCAATGCTGTCTAACATCTCCTGTATACAGTGCAATGCTGTCATAGCAGAACTCCTGTCTGTGTTGTGTGATACAGTGTCTAGGTACATGGGTACCAGCACGTCTAACATCGCCTTCAGAGCTGTATCATACCATAGGAGTGACTCAACAGTAATAAGCAGCGGGTGAACACAACTACCAACACATGCAAAGAGTTCGTACCTGCAGCACTTTGTTCATCCTTTAGCTTATGATTGTAGTCATGGACGGCAATAGCAAAGTTAGCTAAGGCTTTGTGACAACTTTTGGTCACCTCTGATGAGCCATACTCTGGTAGCTTTAGCGTTTCAGTGTAACATTCCTCAATGTGAGGCATGAAATGTTCGCTACAAGCCGACAGTAGTTCACTTTCATTTAGGCTAGTAGGTACACTCACTAATATTGTACACTCACTAATATTGTATACTCACTAGTATTGTATACTCACTAATATTGTACACTCACTAATATTGTACACTCACTAATATTGTACACTCACTAATATTGTATACTCACTAATATTGTATACTCACTAATATTGTATACTCACTAATATTGTATACTCACTAATATTGTATACTCACTAATATTGTATACTCACTAATATTGTATACTCACTAATATTGTATACTCACTAATATTGTATACTCACTAATATTGTATACTCACTAATATTGTATACTCACTAATATTGTATACTCACTAATATTGTACACTCACTAATATTGTACACTCACTAATATTGTATACTCACTAATATTGTATACTCACTAATATTGTATACTCACTAATATTGTATACTCACTAATATTGTATACTCACTAATATTGTATACTCACTAATATTGTATACTCACTAATATTGTATACTCACTAATATTGTATACTCACTAATATTGTATACTCACTAATATTGTATACTCACTAATATTGTATACTCACTAATATTGTATACTCACTAATATTGTATACTCACTAATATTGTATACTCACTAATATTGTATACTCACTAATATTGTATACTCACTAATATTGTATACTCACTAATATTGTATACTCACTAATATTGTATACTCACTAATATTGTATACTCACTAATATTGTATACCCACTAATATTGTATACTCACTAATATTGTATACTCACTAATATTGTATACTCACTAATATTGTATACTCACTAATATTGTATACCCACTAATATTGTATACCCACTAATATTGTATACCCACTAATATTGTATACTCACTAATATTGTATACTCACTAATATTGTATACTCACTACTCACTAATATTGTATACTCACTAATATTGTATACTCACTAATATTGTATACTCACTAATATTGTATACTCACTAATATTGTATACTCACTAATATTGTACACTCACTAATATTGTACACTCACTAATATTGTACACTCACTAATATTGTATACTCACTAATATTGTACACTCACTAATATTGTATACTCACTAGTATTGTATACTCACTAATATTGTATACTCACTAATATTGTACACTCACTAATATTGTACACTCACTAATATTGTACACTCACTAATATTGTATACTCACTAATATTGTATACTCACTAATATTGTATACTCACTAATATTGTATACTCACTAATATTGTATACTCACTAATATTGTATACCCACTAATATTGTACACTCACTAATATTGTACACTCACTAATATTGTACACTCACTAATATTGTATACTCACTAATATTGTATACTCACTAATATTGTATACTCACTAATATTGTATACTCACTAATATTGTATACTCACTAATATTGTATACTCACTAATATTGTATACTCACTAATATTGTATACTCACTAATATTGTATACTCACTAATATTGTATACTCACTAATATTGTATACTCACTAATATTGTATACTCACTACTCACTAATATTGTATACTCACTAATATTGTATACTCACTAATATTGTATACTCACTAATATTGTATACTCACTAATATTGTATACTCACTAATATTGTATACTCACTACTCACTAATATTGTATACTCACTAATATTGTATACTCACTAATATTGTATACTCACTAATATTGTATACTCACTAATATTGTATACTCACTAATATTGTATACTCACTAATATTGTACACTCACTAATATTGTACACTCACTAATATTGTACACTCACTAATATTGTATACTCACTAATATTGTACACTCACTAATATTGTATACTCACTAGTATTGTATACTCACTAATATTGTATACTCACTAGTATTGTATACTCACTAATATTGTATACTCACTAATATTGTACACTCACTAATATTGTACACTCACTAATATTGTACACTCACTAATATTGTATACTCACTAATATTGTATACTCACTAATATTGTATACTCACTAATATTGTATACTCACTAATATTGTATACTCACTAATATTGTATACTCACTAATATTGTATACTCACTAATATTGTATACTCACTAATATTGTATACTCACTAATATTGTATACTCACTAATATTGTATACTCACTAATATTGTATACCCACTAATATTGTATACTCACTAATATTGTATACTCACTAATATTGTATACTCACTAATATTGTATACTCACTAATATTGTATACTCACTAATATTGTATACTCACTAATATTGTATACTCACTAATATTGTATACTCACTAATATTGTATACTCACTAATATTGTATACCCACTAATATTGTATACTCACTAATATTGTACACTCACTAATATTGTACACTCACTAATATTATATACTCACTAATATTGTATACTCACTAATATTGTATACTCACTAATATTGTACACTCACTAATATTGTATACTCACTAATATTGTACACTCACTAATATTATATACTCACTAATATTGTATACTCACTAATATTGTATACTCACTAATATTGTATACTCACTAATATTGTACACTCACTAATATTGTATACTCACTAATATTGTACACTCACTAATATTGTATACTCACTAATATTGTATCGCTAAGTCTGATAGTGCTGTGCATGCGTCTTCTTTTTCCTCTAAATATGCATTTTCTATTGAAATTCTGCAAGACAAAACCAGTTAAAAACATGAATGAGTGAAAACTAACACGAACAGAGAAAACAAACTTTGCATAGATACAGCTGCTGCAGCGAATCCTTCTGATGAACACGTTCAAGCGTTGTTAGCAAGAATCTAATCAACCACGAGCAGACAAACCCTACAGCTAACGATAATAAAACAATTCATAATAGCAATAAATAAAAATAATACATACAAAAATAACATGAACATAATAAAATAATAAACAAAAAAGCAGAAGCAATCACCCAGCGAAGTCTTCATCATCTGTGTCCAGGTCTTCCTCCGCTGTGTCGTCGATATCAAAATTAGCCAGCAATGAGTTCTCCTCCTCTGTGTAATGTACCTTGACTCCCTCAGTAGACCTCAATGACTGTAGCATATAGCCAACTATAGCCGGTAGCTGTGGTACCATGTCTGTGGACTTTAACGTTGAGAGGGCAGAGAATAGACTGTACCTGTAAGCGAAGTAATAATTATGTACTAATGCTAACTAACAGTGCCATAACCACGCCCACATAAAACGTAACCACACCCACATAACACGTAACCACACCCACATAACACGTAACCACACCCACATAACACGTAACCACACCCATCTAAGACATAACTATACCAGAATAAGACGTAACCACACCCATCTAAACTTAAAGATGACATATCTAAAACTCGATAGAAAACTTACACACATCGTCTCACATCTGGGTCATCATATGCTTTAATAAGTGATAGCCCGAGGTCCACACACATGTTGGCTACATCAGTGGTAAATGTCTCCTCATCCATTTCCCTAGCTAGAGAACTAAGCGTCTCTAAAGCAGTCAAAAGGCACATTCAACGAGGGCAGTCAACGAACCAACGGATATAGTACATGATGCACGACACAAAGAGCTTCCTTACCCAGCGCCTGCAGCTGTATCTCCTGCACCTCCCCTGCGTCTCCAAAACCAGACAAGTAGATCTTGAAGTGTTCCATTATTTGAGGGAAGTAGGCATTAAGGTTGGATTTGGCTGCACAGGCTATAAAATATATTACTGACGTCGTACAACAAAACTGTCATTGACAGAGGACGAGGGAAAGTTGATGAATTTATGTCAGCCCAAACAAACAAACAAACAAACAAACAACTCACATAAATGAGAATTTTTCCAGGTTGTTGATATTTCTTAACATACCAATAACTCAAAGAAAACAAGAAGTTAAAGATGCTGTTTCGAAAATTTTTGACTGAACTAAACTTGATTCATCTATTTCAAGTGATTAATTATATGCCAAAAATTTCTTGCAGATTGGTGGAATGGTATAAATATTTTTATACGTAACAACTTACGTAAAGTCACAAAGCGAAACTGCAAAAAAATTGGCTTGTTTGTACAGAAGGAGGGCATCCCAGTAATAGTCGTTGTGTAAAGACTTTTAATAGCATAGAAAATTAGGCTTGCAATTGTTTTGGTAGAGTCAGAGTTTCAATTTATCGTTGGTAAATTTGTTACGATGTACACAATAGCATCAAGGACATAGACTGCATGGCTGATATCTCTAGAGCAATATTACAGTCAACAAAAATTATTTTTTAATCAAATACTATAGACAGAGTCAAATTATCATACCCTGGAATCTATTTTTGAAGAAGAAACACCAAGCTAGTATTTTTAGCGCTGCTGCTGTATTCAACAACAACAATAGTTTTCAAAGCTGAAATACAGATTACTCGCCGGAGAAAATTGCGCAATATAGAACAAAAATGGACGATCATTGTCAAGTATATTAAAAAAATAAATATGATCTGGTCTATGGCTATTTTTTAGTAGAGAGGTTGAAACTTTTTAACAAAATTTGACACTAGAAAAAATACTCCGAGAAGTAAATTGCGTAAAAAATTTGAGACGGAGCACCTTAAACATAAACACGACAAACGCACCTATTGAAGCGATGCACGAGAATGAGAGCTCCTTCAGTTTGAGAGTTGTCTCATCTGTTTCAGGGTTTTGCAGCAAGCTAAGGAGATGTTCCATCAGGTAGGGCAGGTAAGGGAACACATCTTTCTCTACAAGCACTACTGGCTATAAACTTCTGATATACAACAATATCTCTACAAGCACTACTGACTATCACTTTCTGATATACAACAATATCTCTACAAGCACTACTGGCTATCACCTTCTGATATACAACAATATCTCAACAAGCACTACTGACTATCACCTTCTGATATACAACAATATCTCTACAAGCACTACTGACTATCACCTTCTGATAAACAACAATATCCTGTTGATGGTAGTTGAGTTATTAGACATAAGCAGGTGCCGAACTTCAACTTCCTCTATTATGCAATAAAATCTTTGACCCAGGAAAAATACACTTTAATGTTGTTAACAAGAAACCATCCCATGAAACATTCTACATTCTGGCATCAACCCTGTGATGACACCCACAAAGCATTGTTGACAGTTTTTGATGACATTAGCAGGCGGCAGCAGGTCAAAGTCAGCTGATAGGTTGGATAGCAGCATATAACAATAATTAAATTATTATACTTGGGATCATCAAACGTCTTACAGCGAAAAGTTTATATTACTGAGTGGAACCGACCAAAATATACTTGCGCTCGATCGTTTATATAGCGCATCAGTTTCGTACCCGCATAAAACCCTTTGCGCGCCATTTCACTTTTAAGATGAGACGGAGCTCGTATTGATGCAAACCTACTTGAACAGCAGGTGTTTCGCTACAAACACACGTGTCCATATTTGTAGGGAGTGCGCACTTACGCTACTTGCTGATTATCTATATGAGCCGTGGCAATGAGTAGAAGACAACTCCAGAAAGTCAAAGTTGGGGAGAGGCAAATGTTATATCGGTTGGAAGGAGTAATAAAAAATGTGCCTTCATGCTGGAGAGACCGCATATAGTAGCACATGTGGGAGGAGATATAAATGAATTAGTTGAGAACTAGAAGATACACGATGGACATTGTAAATCTAAAACAATAGACATGATATGAGAATCCCACAGAAACATGAGGAAACAACTACATACGTTAGAAAATGAATCTATTAAATAGAACAAGAGAAAACAACTCCACAAATACCAGATGGTATTGTCTGGAAATCAGTACTCACCAAGATTTTCAACGTAAGCCTCAAGAGCATAGTAAGTCCTGGTAAGGGTGGCAATAGAAGCTTGGTCACTAGCCCTTACCTGTAATACATGCACAGGCTAAGCATCACATCACAGTCTAGGAGAAGCTACTACAGGAAGAAAGCAATTAGCACCCACTTTCTCTGCGTAATTGACTAGTAAAGGAATCAACTGGTTGGCATATTTGACTATCTTTGGTTGTAAGTGCTCGGAAAACTGGCCGAGGGCAAAGAGAGCTCCATTTCTAACTCCAGAATGTGGGTCACTGAAACCAGCCACAACCCTCTCCAAAAACTGCTCCAGGTATCTACAACAAACAAGCTGTCTTTGCCAATAATTGAACTGAAAAACTTTCATTGGAGGAGCTACTGGCCGGAAGAGACACTCACTTGCTAGCTATGTGTTCAGAACAACCTTCAGCAATGATACCCAAGGCTACATAGCCTGCCTTCCTACCACTTGGTTTGTCACTAGTGAGGGCCTGTGAGGAGCTCCTAACAACTTGAGCTACAATCTTCTCTGGAGGGAGATGTAGAGCCAGAGAGTCCAATATCTACCGACATGACAGAAAATAGACAGAAAAGGAAGACAAAACCAATATTTTTCACATAGTTTACAGGTCTATGGCTGGAGTAGCAAAGTTGAGCGATCGCGAGAATATTCAGTTCATTGCCCATCCCTCTAGCACTAAAACGTCAGTGTTACGAATCACTTCATCGATGAAATACGAAATTTTTTTGAAAAACCATGTTAAAAAACAGATGCCAAAGAGTATTTTCTCAGCACAACCACATGAGACCAAAAAACTGACCCTGGCAGCGTAGGAGGCAGCCTTCTCCGTCTCTTCACTGTCTTCAAGGTCATCATCGGTGTCTTCGCAGTTGCACATCAGAGAGAAGACGACATTCAATATGGGCTCTATGAGATTCATCTTTTGTAGCGCTTTCTTCTTCATGGACACGAGCCAGCTGATTCCTTCTAGCGCCTTCACTCTTACTGAGTTACCTACCTGCTCTGTGGCAGCTACCTGCAATGTGCAATCTGATAGGTTATAACTTATTTGCCTCGTTACAAACTATCATTCACCAAATGTGTCTGAGAAAAAACTGTAGCAAAATGTCTGCAATTGTCTATTTTGTCTTGTTGGATTGGGAGCAGATGATCTTGTATCATACAGATATAGCGAATGGAGATTTATAACAAGGGAAAGAGTTAACTAACCAATAGAGCCTAGTGAAACTAAAAATAGACAATTCAGTGGGTCAGACATGATCTCAGGGACATGTATCATATTATCCAGGAATATCGTTAAAAAACCTCAAATATAGAAATATCGAGTCACTTTTGGTACGTACAAAAACAGAGCAATCTCACACATTGTCACGTTATAACAGATATAGCAGTAGTCCAACACACAACCAAACAAAGAAACGAGCTGCACACAATAGAGCTGCCCGCAATAGAGCTATTGTACTGACCTTGAGAAAGAAATCGACCACTTTTTTGACATGTGGATGTAGAATGGGTATTTCACAGTTGACCAACATGTCGAATATACTCATTGCCTCACAGGCCTTCTCCTTCAACAACAACAATGTACATACAACAGTGTACATACAACAGTGTACATACAACAGTGTACATACAACAGTGTACATACAACAGTGTACATACAACAGTGTACATACAACAGTGTACATACAACAGTGTACATACAACAGTGTACATACAACAGTGTACATACAACAGTGTACATACAACAGTGTACATACAACAGTGTACATACAACAGTGTACATACAACAGTGTACATACAACAGTGTACATACAACACTGTCCATACAACAGTGTACATACAACAGTGTACATACAACAGTGTACATACAACAGTGTACATACAACAGTGTACATACAACAGTGTACATACAACAGTATACATACAACAGTGTACATACAACAGTGTACATACAACAGTGTACATACAACAGTATACATACAACAGTGTACATACAACAGTGTACATACAACAGTGTACATACAACACTGTACATACAACAGCGTACATACAACAGTGTACATACAACAATATACATACAACAGCGTACATACAACAGTATACATACAACAGTGTACATACAACAGTATACATACAACAGCATACATACAACAGCGTACATACAACAGTGTACATACAACAGTGTACATACAACAGCGTACATACAACAGTGTACATACAACGGTATACATACAACAGCGTACATACAACAGTACACATACAACAGTATACATACAACACTGTACATACAACATTTTGCACACAACAGTATGCATACAACAGTGTACATACGACAGTGTACACACAACAGTACACATATAACACTGTACATACAACAATATACATACAACACTGTAGATACAATAAATGTTCATACAACCAGATGAATCTCACCTCGTCTTCTGTGGCCAGACCTTCAATAACCTCAAGAATCCGAGGCAGCAGACTAGAGAACTTCTCCTGCAAGCACATCAGCGTGTCATTACATAACATCACTGATGCTGTTATGTAACCTAATTAACGCTGACATACAACATGATAGCTGCCCATAGTTCAACCTGGGTGTTGGAGTTGCGGCTAACACAAAACCAGATACACTCAGAAGTACTGCATTGTACAGTAAAACATAGAAGCAGTTTATATATATATAAATCTCACCTTTTCATCATCGGAGACTTCATCCACCATATTGGTGAGAACTCTACAAGTTACAGTATCGAAAAAGTTACACACTATATAATAACCACAGCATTGCATAGGTACACCTTATTCAGTAGGTACATTATTACATGAGTACTCAATAGAGAGCATGTCAGCATTACACGATAACGCATTACATAGCAGGTATAGTATTACATGGGTACTCGCTTTATAGTAGGCGAAGTATTACAAGGGTACACATTGCATAGTAGGAATAATATTACATAGATACGCATCAAATACTAAGCATTTTCAGCTATGCTAAAATAGACAAGACTCTTGTTTTTTTTTGGCCAGTTTCAAAACTTGTTCTTTGAGCACATGTAACGCAGGCTCTAGCACTTTGGGGGTAGTTAATACCCTATTATGTTTGTAATCCAAATCCATAGAGTTCCAAGTTCTGGTGAACGACTTTGTCGAAACTGAACTCTTTTACGTTAACTACAATGACAAGAATGTTGAGGCCTCATTTCTAATGATTGTAAATAATAACTTTTTAAAGTTTAAGCATGTTAAAACAATCTTTGGACAAATTTACGATGGTGGATTATAACAATATAAGAAAGGATAATAATAATCATTAGAAATATTATTATTCGAACTAGACAAAATTATTTTCTTTGTAGAGAAAATATAGAAGCAACACTTTGAGTAAACTTCAAGTTAAGAGTACAAGTGAACTTGGCAGTTTGCCAAGCTAGTGTGTCTTAACCATGGATGAAATATACCAGGATTGCCAGCAGTGCCCAATCAGGTGAAGCAATTTGAATGGCCAAGTTCGTACCGGATGTAGATTGTAACTGCGACTTTTACAAGGGATTCGTGACATACGCTATAGTAAGGGGCCGCAAGTTATGGTAAAATCTTTTTATAGCAGCCACCGCAATTTTTTAAACACTCAAATTGTACGAACGTACCGGAAATACGTCACTTTTCCCTTGGATTGGCGTAGTTGTCTTTCTTAATGAAAAGACAACTCGGTACTGCATTCAAAATACACAATATACGTACCGGATGTTGCATAAAAGTCGCTAGTCATGGCGACTCCCATAAACGGCCTCACTTGAATCGTGGTCAAAGTTATATTGAACGGCCGTAGCTGGCAATCCTGGTATATTTCATCCATGGTCTTAACCTTGAATGATCATGGATCTTGGTAAAAACTAAACGCCCTGATGGATGATGTGAACTGACTTATTCTGGGAGCTGCCTTCTCAATAACGCTGTTGTTAGTTGATCTAGCATCTATCTATACCTCTATAGCGCTACACCAGTTGTTAATGTTTGAGTGAGATAATTACTTTTACATTCACCGAACTCAAGCTTAACACCGGTCTGGTTGGTGACATTTATTTCAAAGCAATTAATTCTTGTTTAACCGTAATAATAACAATCATTATTATTAACAAAATGACTCAGTTTTCTTATTATGATGATCAATTTATTTAGACTACGTTATTATTGTACATGATAATCATAATACGTATTTCTAATAAACAATATATATATAACCGATAACATTAATAACAAAATAATGCGAGGAATGAACTGCTTTAAAATAAACGTCACCCACCTGGTTTTGTATTCACTGTAAGTTATGGATAAATAGTGTTTGCGACCTATGAGTATGCCCTGCACCCCAATTTTATTTTACCGTAGGGATGGTATTTAGCGATCGACTCAAAATTTTGATCATAGATAAGATACATAATAATAATAATTATAATAAATAATAATAAATAGTTATTTAATAAAATTAATAAATAATAATAATTATTATTATTTTTCTAGCAGCAATGATGATTATTATAACAATAATAATCATCATTGCTGCTACGAAAAATAAAAATAAATAATTATACTTTAATAATTAAATAACAATAAATATATTTAAGGTTATTTATTAATAATATTTTGTAAGTGGTATGTGATAATAATAATGTGATTATCTTGAAGATGATCACATTATTATGATTATTATTATCACATACCACTTACAAAATATTCAGCTGTTCCAAATTGTTCCAAATTTGTTCCAATTTTGTTCCAAATTGTTCCAAATTTGTTCCAAATTGTTCCAAATTTGTTCCAAATTGTTCCAAATTTGCCGAAGGTCGTTTCCGCGATTATATATGATATCATTGCAGCTCGGAAAAAAAATAATTGAAGAGATCATTGAGTTGTTCCAAATTTGTTCCAATATGAGTCAAACATCAGCATTAAATTAGCGCGAGGATGACACGCAAATTCGTGAAGCGTTCCATATTTTTCAATTTTAATCTTTCACAAAATTTTTTAGACAGTGACCGGTACCATTGAAAACAAAATTTTGCTTTAAAAATTGCTTCCAAGTTCATAGTATTTGCCTCTACTAACACAAAAACACCGCTAAATGGAAAAAAACAAATAAAATTAGAATTGGTATCTTGTTTATAACTTGCTTCGTTGCAAGTTATTGAATGCAGTTGGCAAATATTGATTATCCTCTTCTACCGGCATTAAAGTAAGACAACTCCAAACAACACTTAGAGATAAACTTTTAGGAAGTTATTTGTCTGTAACCATTACAGAAGACAATTTACCACTGCTAACATGTGCTCAAAAGGTAGATAGGGAATTGCTCATGCCAAAGTACTTCACAATATCGTAATAAACAAATGTTGTGAATGCAAAAGTGACAGTTTAAGTATTTTTGCCTGGTCCATTGACAAAACTAAATGGAATTATAAAGTTCTTTGGAACTGTAGAATATGCAGGAAGCGATGCCCACTGCTGGTGTGCTGCTAAATTAGTTTATTAAACCACTTCGCCACTGTGAAACCTGACAAAAATGAACCATATGTAAATGCCAGGGCGGGTGTGGGAGGGGCGGAGGAGCGCCCTCCTGCGTGTCAAAAAACTTTGAGAATTAAACAATTGGAAGAAGGTATCTTCATCAGTTTTAAAGGCAAGTGTTACTGATTTTGTTGGCCACGAAAGCTCGAGTATATCGGCGCTTGAATAAACAAAATATTGGAGCCGCTATATAGAGCGACACAATTGGTTAAACTGTGTCACGTGGCTATAAAATCACTGCAACTTGACTCTCGAACATTATACTGCTGGATTGCAGCATCTCAGCCTGTGACAATCCTGCGTCTCCACCAAAAGTTACACAACCTTCCTGCGGCAAGACACATAGGCAAACTTCAAAGGAAAGTCACATAGTGTAAACGCAGCTTCATACCACAGCCTTGTTGGCACAAGGTGCAACTGTAAACTGTGTTAAACAGTTGCTGGCCATCCAAGTCAAGAACCGACACATACGGCAAGTGCCAACTGACACAACATGCTGCAGCCAACTGGAGGATGTCATGACAGGTGTCAACCAGACAAACGCGAGAACACTCAAACAACAATGAGGAACCAAAATAAGAGGAATCGCTCGTGATAAAAATGAGGAAAGCAGACATGCAAGCACCCTAGTAACTAGTACATGTTACTATATTTTAGTCTAGTTTTTGCAGACGCTTCAGCTGCAAACAAAATAATTTATAATCTATATTTTAATACTTGATAGTTTTCATTATTAGGTGTTGAATAAAAAGCCAACTTTAAAATACTACAAACATGCACATGTTTGATCTATATCAGTAAATTGTTCCCACCGTGCATATAGCCAATACCTTATTATGCTGAGATTTCCAACAATTAACATTTGGTACATCTCATATTTTCCCATAAAATACAGTGCTGGGGATAAATAAATCTACAAATAAGAACTAATGCTAATAATATTACTTGCAATCATTCCATAACAAATCATTTGGGATGGTATAATTGAAGTGGAAATTTCATGTTCTACGGTTGTCGTTTTACAAGTTTTGTTGAGAGAGCAACTCCTGGAATAAGCCAGTTTCCTCATACATCGGGAGCTCAGCTCGACTGACACGCAATTCCGGGAATTGCCTTTTCTTTAGTGTCAAAGAGTGCTAAATAGTATCAACCAAAATACTGGAAATAATCTCTAACTAGTAACTGTTTATTTTGTTATTGTATTTGAAAATCATTATGTATTTACAAACTACATTTCAGATTTTTTCCAGCCGAAAAACGCGTAATTCAGATTAAAAAACTATTGTTGTTATTGATGACAAGTTGATTTAAAAATATTGTTTTCAACTGTAATAATGCTTTAGCTTTTGAAATACTGGTCATTTAATCTATCACATGAGGGCCGGTGTGCACCTAGAAGGAAACCTGTCAATAATGAATTAAGATACAGACTTGACTAAAACGCTTCCTAAAAAACTGAAAACAATTGCAAACTCTTGAAAGTCTGCGCACGATGACTATTAACAGGGATGCCCTCCTTCTATGCAAATAAACCAAATTTTTGCAACTCCGCTTTATAGCCTTATATAAAGTATCGCGTATCAAGAAAAAAAATGCGTACAATTCACCATCTATTGCGCTTATACTGTAGATGAAAATAAAGAGAGCACAACTCCGGAAAAAATTGTTCATCAAGAAACACTAGAATTAAATCAACCCAAAATTGCTGACATAGCACCTTTAAGCCTTGGCTACACGCAATAGACCAACTTCTGTTTGCAAACACCATGTTTACCTAACGCTTCTCACAAATCTTGCTTAAAAACCAGTTATGGAAATTAAAAAATGTAAATTTTTCGATCGAACTAAAGATGACAAGATCGACTTTTGTGAAGCTACTTTCAATGACTTTGACTGCGACATTGAATAACCCAGTTTATTGATTTATCCGGGGTCAATTTATGCGGGTTTCACTGTACTTTTATAGCCATTGTTATTTATTTGTTGCGGACAAATGATGAAAATTTATAATAAACATGATTATAAAATGATAAACAATAGAGTAGTTTGTAATAATTATTAAAATGATTAGATATTGCTGCGGTTTTTAAGATTAACAAAAAAAAAATGGTTGATAGGATGCATCTCACAATTAGTTTAATCATTCTTTGTAAAAACTACAAGAAAAGAACACAACTCCATATCAAATAAACTGATGTTCTTGAATGTTTTTACATCATATTATGCCAGCAACGATAGTTCGGATTGCATTTGAAAGTGGTTTCCCGTACCAACTTTGCAATAACATTGACATTGGTGATTTGAAAATGCCTATTACATAGAGCATTTTACGCTATCAATAACCAGTGTACAGAGACAATTTAGCCCATGCGTGTGTCTAATATACACAATACTCACAGTATGGAATAGTAGGACACGGTGGAGTTGCTATCATTGAGTGTATGGGCACACAAATCCAATATGGTGCCCAACATGGCTTGTAGTTGTACAGGTGCTTCCGCTGATACAGTCTTTAGCACTGACATGGCAACCTGCAACAACTTGTCACCTTTAGGAGTTGTCTGACAGAATACCATGTCGTGCCATACCATACACTGTCGTTTGAGACCCATTGAGAGTAAAAAGAAACATTTGTTGTATATTTAGTCAAGCGCAAGTGTTAGTAGGTTTACTAGCCAATCACCTGCCGCTCTGCCCCGTTCTCACTCCTCACATTGGTCTCAAGGAATAAGAGAAGCTTTGGCCAGTCGTTGAGGTCATCACAGTGGTGAGCAATGGTCCCTATCAGCTGGGCTAGGGAATTGCGTACAGGAGACCTACAAAACAGCCATTTTATTCATAGATAACATATATAGCCCAAGAACAATACCGTGAGAGTAAGCAATTGATTCAACAGTAATGGGGTCCCGGCAGATTTTTGTGCGAAGCTATTATTAAAGAAACCAACAATACTATTAAAACGAAAGTCGCTTCATTTTAACAATTACTAAAGAAAAAGTTTTTTATTCACGGTAGCTGTTAAGTTTGGGGTATATAATACTGACGATGCGCCATCAACATAAATTGTAAAACTACAATGGCACTGTGGAAGCAAACCACAGTTATCTTTTAAGGGGCGCTTTCATTAGTTTACGTTGGCAAGCTCAAATAAACCCGAAATATGAAACTATGGTTCTACCCGTGAACATATTTAATTATTTTTTTTAACTGAATGAACCATTTTTTTTTCAAAAAAAAAATTCCAAAGGCTTTGTTGATTCTTTGAGCTTGCTCAACAACATCATTTTTGTCATATTATTTGCTCAAATTTCTCCACATTAGAATAATAGCCAGGCAAGTCGTGATTTCTAATGATAAGTTTAACGATCGACTAAGCTACTTCCGGTTGCATCGCTAAAGTGAAACTACTCTGCCGGGACTTCATTGCTTTAGACCAGGGGTGGGGAAACTTTTTCATAGAAGAGTCAAATTTGAATATTGTGCCATTTTCAAGAGCCGCATGTATTAAAGTGTCAGGTAGATATATTAATGGATATACTTTCATTTAGATAATATTATATTTCTAATTATTACAGCATAATAATGTTCTTGCACGCTACTAAAACAGCCTGAATATAGAAACACAAAATATAGACACCGCAATAGGGTAGAACCAGAGAACTATATTACAACGCTGTCACTTCAATGTGAGCTATGAGATTGTTTGTAATTGTCCATAATTTTCTTGTAATTAGGCTCTCTGGTAGAGCAGGCAACTCCAAGTTTTATTATAGTTATTAAAATTGCTGACAGTGTGTTTTGCATAAGAAATTGTTTTTATAAGCTGCTGGTGGAATGTTGCTATATGCTATGTAAATAAGGTAATCTATCATTGATCAGTGTGTGAAAAACTTCATATGTAAAAGAGCCGCAAAGGATTTTGCAAAGAGCCGCACTCTCTCCACCCCTGCTTTAGACCATGAGTGTTTATTGAATGAAGCAAAACCTCTGAGTAGTTGTCTTTCCTTGGTAACTTATTGGTTTGACTGTTTCTTTCAAAAGAAATAGACAAGAAGGGCATTGTTCTTTACCAAAGTAACATGATCACTATGAAGGCCACCAGTGTTGGATAGCTATCAGTAATGATTCAATAAAATTACAACTTTCATTGAAAATCATCATAAAGCAAATTAAAACTTGACACAGAAAGATATTTATATATTTTTTTCCTATGCATGAAGCTTCCACTAACTAACCATTAATAGCCCGAGCAGGTAACATTGTTGTCATTCAGTTACAGATGTATTTTATCCTATCAATTTAAAATCCACACTAAACAACCGTCAACGTTGCTGACAGCTATAACAAACGTACTTTGTGTTTTATGTGTAGCAATAATGAAATGGTTTGCTTGAATGCAGCAGTTTACAGAGATGTCACACAGTCAACGTGATAATTCAAACATTTGGCAAAAGAATTATTACAATTATTTGGGACAAGCGATGACTAGATGAGCCTCTTCTTTGAAAAACTTGATGGAAGTATTTGAAAGCAACAGGAGAAGCAGGCGAGCAAAAGGTGAGCAAAGGAGCAAAATCAAAAAATGAGTTTAATAGAAAACATTTTTTTAGCTCCAGTTCTTCTGCGCTC
Organism: Cryptosula pallasiana; assembly: GCA_945261195.1. Classification (NCBI taxonomy): domain Eukaryota; kingdom Metazoa; phylum Bryozoa; class Gymnolaemata; order Cheilostomatida; family Cryptosulidae; genus Cryptosula; species Cryptosula pallasiana. The sequence continues at coordinate 37,647,979 of OX183137.1, forward strand.
GTTTTAGAGGCTCGCAGCAATCAACGTCCTCACTCATTCATTAAATAGAACCATGAATGTTATTTTTATCCCTGTCTTTATTATTTATTGTGTTAACCATGATGACAACTTTACTTTTTGTGTTTTTGACTTTCTTTTTTATGTATAACAATCAATCTTCAACAATGATTATTTTTAATATTTATTTAAATTAATTATTTAAATTAACTATCAAACATTACTAGCCCTCATATTATAAAACATTTAATGGAACACCGGAAATGTACTCCGTACGTGTCACAGATAGCACCCTTTTCTAGGTATCAGCAACCTATTGTAATGTTACAGCTGATAAAATGTAAAATTATTAATACAATAGGTGAGAAGAGATAACAAAAATAATCATTACCAGGAAACATGGCCAACTCTTCATTTTTTGTTATTGAACATACAAATCGGTGAATGTATAATGGAGTAAGGAAAAGGAACGGTACAAAAAGCTTTAACACAGTCACCAAATGAGTAGAAAACATAAAACTTTATTTTTGAGTTCACTTGAAAAAAACTCTCTAAAACTCAAAAGATCACTCCTTTAAAAATATCACAATGGATCCAACAAAACTCTTTTCACAAATTTTCCCAAACAAAAGTACATCTAAACTGTATAACAGACCCAAGTGTGCTACCACATCAAATAGAATCTCTATTTATAATTTGATAATCAGTGATTTACAATCAACAGAAATAATGGCAATATTTTAAAAATCTTGAAAATGATTAAATAAATTAAATTTATTAATCTCACCGACCATGTTAAATTGATGGCTGGTATTTCAACAACAAAAAAATCAGCTGGAAAACTCACATACATAACTGCATAACTGACTCAAGTAGAAAGCCATTAGCAGCATATACAATGATAGATAACTCCTAAAACACATCTTTTGGCAATGCGTACTGTTCAGAGATAATAGCAGCCATTCTAACAATGGTAATTATCAGCTGGCTATCATATACAAGCTGCTCGTTACATGGTGAGAGAGGCAGTGGGACAGCAGTTGATGATGCCAAAGAAATCTGCAGCTCAAGCTCAACCAAATGATACGACAGGTTCTGAGGGAGACGACAGGGCACAAGATTGGTCCAGGAGGGGGAGACGTAGAGCAGAAGAAAGCCACCAGGTATATGATGCGAGTAGTACTGATGATGCACTTAGTCGTACAGGAAGTGCAGAATTGTTACGACCAGAGTTTTCCATTAATGGGGAACCTATCAACAGGGATATAACATCCTTACACACATACGCTCGAAGGAACAATTTATTATCATTGCCAGGAAACATTTCGGGGTCCAGTAGCAGAAATAGCTCTGCCCCCGGGAGCAGACGTAGTAGCTACGGAACTGTTACTGCGCACAGAAGAGATCTTAGCTGGACTAGCCACGATCCAAGGTCAACAATAAGTGACACATCTGGTGACAGAGGAAGTATAACATCGGTGGGAACAAATGAAGAGATGACATTATTCAATGGAAGAGAGTCAGAGCCAGAGCATCACAGATGCAAATGTTGCTGTTGCATACTGCAGTGCTGGATACCGAGGTCTGGTAGAGACTTGCAAGAGCAACAGTAGAATGATTTCTATCCATGGTCAACTCGGCTTACTTGCACATCCTTTGATATAATTCTAGTTTTGGCTGATTTACTATTACTTACCAGTTCATTGGTTGGAACTTTGTTGCAGACGGAAGGCTGACAAAAACGAGCCCAGGCTTGAGACAAACAAAGCAGTTTATTGGTAGCGCAATTAACATTGTATGCACTTGCGCAGCTAGATTGAACCTCAAACTAAATGTGTTTTCACAAGTTTCCGGAAATTTTTGGACGTTTTTCAGCCAGGAAGTAACAATGTCGTAGTTGAGGACTACCATTATGTATTATAATAGCAACATTCTAGTGCGTACTGTTCTATGCATATTTAATATTGATTGGTCTGCACACTGAACCAAGTAGGTGACATGATAAATAATCTCCAAGTTGCCCTCCCTGGCTTTACAATGTCTGTAGCAATGAGGACTATAAAGGACTTTTTTTTCCAAAAATTCATACTTTGATCACAGTGCTGTGGAAGTGCATATATTATATTTATCTATCCTATTTAATCCAAATACTAGGGTATTAAGAATCACATGACAGTAGCACAGAGCTGATTTCTAACACAACTATGAGCAACAGAGAGACAAATAAAATTTTGTTGTATATTTTTATCATAAATGATTTTGAAACTAAAATTAAAAAAGTCGTGACGCCTGATTTGCTAGCTTTGATGCACCCCCAATTTGATTTGTGTCATTGCAGCATGTGCAAAATTGACAAACTAGTTACTAACAAGTGATATATATATAACTTACTGCTCTTCCTTGATTAGAATATCAAATATACTCTCCTTCAACCTATAAAAAACAGTCAAAAGTGAAACAAACACTATGCTTATACTGCTTATATTGTCTATTTGGTAAATTGAAAACTTTTCAAATGACAAATTCCTAGTGACTTTAAAGTAAAACTACACAATACTAAACGCTCATTGTCTAATAAAAATGAAAAAAATCACAAAATCTAAAACAAAACTAGTGAACTATCACGAGATATGATGGATTGCTGGCAGACAACACACAACTATAGAGCATAGCATTATCAGCATATTTCAACACAACACACTGAGCACCTGTATTTTTTTTGTGGCAACGCAATAAATAATTTTGGTCGGAATATTTTGAATAAATAAAACAGTTAAAGTGCAGAAGAATTACTTCTAGTATGGTTTTTATTGACTTTCTATTACTGAAATCTGGCATGACGAGTTGACGCTTCAGCAACTATTATGTGTAAATATTTCCTTCATATTAGCTATAATAAAATTTATCATAAGACAATCCATTTGAAAAGATTATTTACTAAATAATTTTAAGGTGGCATGTCATTGATTGAAAAGCAATTCATTAGACGGAGTTGTCTTCTCTTTATTGTCAAAGTGTTAAATAGTCTCAACCAAAATAATAAAAATAATCATAAATTGTTTCATATTTTTTTTTAATTGTATTTAAAGATCATTATTCATTTACCATCTATCTTGTCTCACTTTTTTCAGTCAAACAGCGTGTACTTGAAACTTGAAAATTACTGTGGTTGTCGATAAAAACAATGACACCCACAATGAAAATCTGGCGTTTTCTTTTCACAAATAAATTCTAAATAATGATAATACGAATCCTTTGATATTATTTGATTTATAAATAACTTTTGTTAACTGTAATATTGCTTTAGTTTTTGAGATGTTAGCCATGTAACTTATCACGTGAATGCCAGTGTGTACATAATAGCAAACCCAGCAATAATAAATTAAAATACTGACTCAACTAAAACACTTCCAAAAAATCTGAAAATAATTGCAAAACCTAATCTTTTATGCTATTGGAAGTCTGTGCACGAAGATTACTACTGGGATGTCCTCTGTTTATTCAAACCAGCCAAATTTTTGCAACTCCGCTTTATGGCCTTACATAACTTGTTGCGCGCAAGTCAACATCTATTGCGCTTATACTATAGATGGAATTAAGGAGAGCACAACTCCGAAATTCTTTTTTTGAGTAAAAGCCCCTAGAAATAGACAAATTAGATTTAAATAAGCCTAAAATCGGTGACACAACACCTTCAACAGACAAACTGGAGAATGCTACAAATGTACAAATCTACACAGATTGTTTGCAGTTTTGTGATTAGCCAAAGTGAGAAATGAGTAACTTCCATAAAACCACGTTTTGTTAAACAACATACCCATTTCTGACTTCATCTGATATGGATTGCCATTGCCTACGTCTCATTATTTTCCTTCTAAGTAGCACTGCGGCATATTGTCTAACCTAAAATGATGCGAGCATCCAAGTTATGATACCAACACATCAGTATTCCTGCTATAATAAATTTGTGTTCCGATACAAACAAATATCCTCACATTTCACACATAAAAAAACACAAAAAACATAAAATAACAGTTAAAGTAATTATGACAAAAATGAGTAATTCAATCGTAGCGGGGAAGGAAGAAACTTGGTTACCTGGGAGTTTTGTGAGTTGCTTAAAACTAAGCATAGTGATGGCAGAAAATCTGGAGCAGCCGAGAGAGTTTTCAAACCTTCGGTAGCCTAAATGAAGAAGCATGACACTAATGATACAAAATACGTATATGAATTGAGGCCACATCATTGCACCAATACCTGATTCAACTGTCATTATGATATCAAGTTGAAATGACTAACTAATATTGTTGTACTTCAAATACCAAAAGGTCTAACAAGCCTCAAACAATGGCACACGAATGGCACACAGAACCCTATAACAGGAGGTGATTTAACTTTGTGCCGGGAAGAGATTACTAATTTAGACTAATTAAACCTCACAATCTATACGTTTTATATACGCGATATGCTAGATGGTTATCTTTTAACTTTTCTATGGATAAGTTAAAGGGCACCTAATTGCATGATAAGCGAGGACAAAAAAACTGGTAGCAAAATTATTTGGAGAAAAGAAGGAAATAAAACGAACGCTGCGCGATGAATAGTGTTACTAATACTGAGCACACAACTCATATAAAAACGTATTTGTGCCATTAGCTAAGGTAACTCTCCGTGGGCTCTAGGCATAGAATTATTTCCCTTCCTAGAATGCCAACCAGTTGGTAACTTTTGATGATTTTTGGTCAGGGGAAAAACGGCGAGTTAGGCTATATTTCCCTAAATATTTATCAATGTAATATCTTTGTCGCAAAATTTCTCAATTGTTCCATTGTAAAAAGCAATTATGATAAAGGAGTATATTCGTTTTACGATGCCATTATCTCCTTAGATGAGTAATATATAAACTATCTACAAAACAAAAACATTCACTCTCTATCACTAATCTATCATTGGCCGTGTTATATTTTACCTAGAGTTAGCGCTCTAGAAGGGGAGATAACTCTATGGTTCCAAGGACCGTTCACAATGAATACAACATTAGAGAAAATGAAAACTATTTTTTCAGCGGATTGAAATACCCTAAAAGACATAATAACAAGTACTGTAAGTACTTGGATAGGTTAGCATAAGTGTTATAACACATAAACATATTCTGAATTAATGATGCTGAATATTGAAATGAAATTCAGACTAAATGAATTCAAATGAATCTGAAATAGATGTAGACATCTTTTAAAATGAAAGTCAATAATCCTGGAATATGTCAACAATGCGATAGAGAAGTATATTTCGTTAATAATTCTAGGAAGTGCAGACGTTGTTTCCGGCAACATAGAAACTATTGCATTGACATCCCTTTCGGAAAAGTCCACACTTGAATCGAAGTAGACAAGATTTGGAACGAACATCAAAGTGATAGTTCATTTGTTAACGGGAACAAACTAGAAACTTTTTAAAATGATTCTCAAAATTTTAATCATTATAGCATTTAATAGCCATTCATTCCAGGTGTGCTGTCGTTCATTCTTTGAGGCACTTGTCTTCATTTATCCCAAGTCAGTTTAAATACATTCCTGTCAAAGCCACGTCCTGTCCATTGATTTATTAACAAAAAAAATCAATGAATTTATAATATAAATATTACCAAAAATAACTCATTTATTAACAAAATGTTACTAATCAATATTTTTGTCATTTAAATATCATAATAATAATTTTCTGGCATTACAGCTCAACAATCCAAAACATTACGTGATGCGGTAAAAAAGTTTATTTACCTGAGATAAAGTATCCACTGTTTGAAAACGCTAGGTTAAAACAATAATTTATCACACAACATATCGTCTGTTTTTATTTTCAGCAAACCCTCGAGGCCTGTGTCGCAGATCCTCACGACTTTTAAGGTAGGCTGGTACAAGGTACCCACGATTTGAAAGCTGAGACGAAGACCGTTCATCGCCACTTTAAATTAGGACTTGCTAGATAGGAGACTCAGGTGACCGAGTAGATGCAATTGCAACCAGAAATGTGAGCAATCTAATGTTGTATTATTTGTTGTAGTTGTTTAATTTAGTCTGATATTAGGAAGGTTTTTCAAGGACGCCCCACACTGAAAGTTTTTTACTATAACCATTAATGAGATAGCCATGCTGGAAGAAATGTATATGCATGAGAGCTTATTATATGCGCCGAGCGTTCTAGGTATATAATTACATAATTGCAAAGACCAATCACAATAACTTATCATTATATTATTATCGGGAATAAAAGTTATGGCCATTTAATACCATTAGCGTTCATTTCAATTTATATACAAATTAATTTTGGTTCGAGATAGTTTTTGTTCAATTTTTTCTATTGAATAGCTACTAGTGATATTAAATATATACAAGCAAACGATATCATCGATCACAACTATTTATTATTACTAGCCAGTGCAGCTCAACCAATAATTATCATGTGATGCGGTAAAAGAATTCATATATGAATTTGTCTCCCACGCAGATTTCAAATTGTCCAATTACAGTTTTGGTAATAACTTTGCAACTAATCCACCAATCAGAAAGAAATTTGTTCTCCAAGCAGCCAATGCAATTACGCATCCGATTGTCAGTCAATAGACTTCTGAAATGTGCTCTACCCACTCACAACTAGTCATAAAGATTACAAAAATTTGGCGCGACTCTGCCAATTCCCCCAAACATTTTAATACTTTTTGACAATCAAAAATGAAACACTAATGTCTCATCTACTCACTGACATCTTGTTTTACTGATTCAGTTTAGTATTTCTAACTAATTGGAATTTATTTCCTAAGCTTACTAATAATTTGTGAGCGGATTATAAATATGCAACAATGTAGCTCAAAAACTTAATTCAGTAATTGCAGGTGTCATCACATACCACCCAATGTTTCCGCCAAACAAAATTGAGGCTTTTTTAAGCTGTCATTTGCGATAGATGTATTGAAAAAACGAACCGCAATTGCTTCCATCAAATTTATTATTATTAACATATAAAGTTATGCGTTTAAAAAATCATTTATGCTAATAATTTTTATACCGTAGAGAAAAAGGCATCCATCTCTACAAGTGGGTACCAAAGTTATTCACTGAAATTCAAGTTGAAAAATTGAGCTGCTCTGCCTATATTATCACTATTGATTTATTAAAATGTTATCATTAATTACAAACTTCTGATGAGGATAATACTTGTCTATAACAACAACGATACAATGTTTAATGATTTATGATCCAGCTACTGCTGCTATTTCATTTTACAACTAAAAATACATGTATGTATACTGTGAAATTGACTCTGAGCGGCCAATGCAAAGAATTTACCGACTGTTATATAACACACACGCATATATATCGCGAGTAAAAACCTCATGCGAGCGTAACGTGCATTAAGACAAAGGATTTATATGTAAATTTGTCACGCACAATTTTTGGAATTTTCGAAATATTCCTGTGTGGCTAATTTTTTATTAACTTGGGGCCAGAAGATGCTAGAAACAAAATTTAAAAAGGTATCAAATGGACACCACTTACCGCATAGGCTTAACCAACCATTGCACTGCCTACATAGCTGTGGACTTCAAAAATAACGAGTTGAAAATGCATATCTGCAATTTCCTATTGCCCCATGGGCCCTTAAAGATTTCGGAATATGTCATTCAAATTCTCTGTTATTTTACCGACCCAATGGTATACTATTTATCATGGAGCAATCACATATGTGGACAAAAATAATTTTACTGAAGAGTCATATTCAAATAAATAAAAAAAACTTCCATACCACACCATTAGCTACTTTCCGCCACACATGGTCATGCATCACTGACTTCGCGTAACTGCAACAATACCATTTTCAGTAATACTTGATACTGTGACCACAAAACATTGTTTTTTTTTGAGCAAAGGTACTTTTTATCAATTATTGTGCAGGATTTTTGTAGTGACAATTCACTTGGTAGCAGGCACCTGCACCTCCTTCAGTACCAGACTAAATCGCAGGCAGAAGTTCAGCAGCTTGGGCAGGCACTACTGGTCAGTAGTGCAGGCCGGCATAGCTGGGCTGTGTGCTGGTCTGAGTGCTGGGCTAGGTCGGCTGCCTGACTGCAGGGCCCTACAAAGTGTAGGCCGACTACTTGTAGACGCTTGCTGGCTGTATTTTGCAGGCTTGTGATTTTATTGTAAGACTTCAATTGTTACAATGCTTATTGCTTTCTTCATGTAAGCAATAGAGAGAGAGAGGGAGTGTGTATGTGTGAGAGTAGTGTTACACTACTCTCACACATACAGACAGACATACAGACACACATACAGACTACTGTAGTCTGTATGTGTGTCTGTCTGTATGTGTGAGAGTAGTGTAACACTACTCTCACACATACATACAGATACACATACAGTGTATTCTTCATACTTCTGGCTGTGCTCCTCCAACTACTCTGAGTTGTGAGGCAGCGGCAGCCAGTATTTATATAAAAGGTTACATAATATTCCTTTGTGTACAGGTAGCCCAATGGTACATGCAAAAGGTAGGTGGGCTAGCATAGAGTATCGTAACTGAATAGGATAATAGCTTTAGTGACACAACAGGTAGCTAGTGAAAGAAAAGAGCACAATGGGTATGTCATGTACGCAGTTTTGTATCGCCCGTAACAAGGGTAGTAATTCAGCATTCTTCTTGTAGGAAGCAACTTGGAGTTGTCTCTGGCTGCTTCGTGATGCTAGAGTTATGCAGCATACAAATGTTAATATGGGGCTAGCTGAAGCCATTTCACATTAATTAGTAGATAGATTACAACCTCTAGCGTCTACAAACTGATCACGAAATATGATGTCACACGTCAAAAGCATTGATATAAATATTTGTAGCACCTTTTTTTTTTCAGTTTCCAAATGTTCGGGAATTACAAAATTTTCAATAACTTTGGACCATATGCTGCTAGAAACAAAATTTTAAAAGGGTTTAATAGGATACACTTTGCCGAATGAGATTAACCAACCACTGCACTGCTTACATATTTGTATGAGTGAGAAAAAAATGCTTGAAAACCACGTTGAAAACGAGAAAATTCCCAGTGCGCCGATGGACCATATGATTTTAGTTTATGTTATATCACTAGCCTGCCATATTACCGACCTGTTGATATACTATTTGTTATAGATCCTTTACATCTGGAGGTAGGAAAATAGATTTAATAATTCCCTTGCCAAATAAAAACGTAATTTTTTTTAATATATATTATCATGAAGCAATTAGTAACTAACCGCAAATTAATCACGCTCGCTTGGTCATGCGTCGCGGATTTCACTCTAATGTATCATTTATGAGGCGTAAAACTAACCGCAGTGCGAACATGAAACAAAGTAATTTTGGTGCTGAGAGGGTCACTTTTAAAACTCATTTTCTCAGTAACTATCAATGAGAGACAAAAAAGTTTACTACTGTTGTGACTGCAAGATATGATTCTACGCCATGATATGTTTTTTAACGGCCCAAGGCTGATTTTAAAAATATGTTTGTATTGTGCAGGATTTCACTGTTAGGCAGTAAGCCAAGGCCAAAAAACCCTCTAGAAAGTGATTTTTTTGTCAGAGCATTGTCACAGGGATATGAGAGCACTATCTTATGTAGTTTTTCATGGGAAATTCAATGGCACTAGTGTGCCCTAGCTTCCATGGCACAAAGTTGAGATATTTCGATTGTAAAATTTATTTATAATATAGCATCACTCATCAGGTTCACTGTCTGGACCATCATCATCATCACCATCATCATCTAACTGAGTGAAATTGTTTCCACAAGTAGAGTGGCCACACAGTGGTGTGCATGGGAGTTGTGCTTTTACACAAGAGCAGTTAGTTTTGCACCCTTTTTTACAAGCGCACTGTGTTGTTTGGAGGATGTCACGGGGTGCTGGCGGTTGTGTCATCCATACAACACCTAGCTTATCATCCTTCATATTCCAGCCATGTCCAGTTGCTGCTGGGCAATTGATGTTTGGTGAGGTGGCTCTCCTCCATATCGCAGCCTGATAGGCAACTCTGTGTGTATGCTGGGTGAGAGCATCTTTGGTTGGCGGTAGTGATTTTTCATTGGAGGTAGATGAGCAGAAAATGTTGTACCTGCAAAAGTGGTCATTCATCTATGGGTCATATTCAGAATGGACGTAACCAAGGCATTTATTCCATCCAAACCTTGCATCAAGAGTTAGCCACTGCCTAATGTGTTATTTAGATTCCCATATATAAGGAGTTCTCACCTGGTCTCATTTATAGAGTTGGTTGTGCTTCCATATAGCCTGCAGACAAATCGTTCAACAGCAGCCAGCTGGTCAGTAGATGGAATGAAGGTGACTCCAAGGTCTTGGAGTACATGGTGAGATTGTTCATCAGAGAGAAATGTTTTGAAGCAGGTAGCCTTGCCTTTTCCATAAAAGGAGCTAGTGGAGTCGCAACCTGTTAGTGCATGCAGACCTATCAATCCCTTTGATAGTGTGAGCCCTAAGTGTGCGGACATCGCAGTTAGATTTAAAACTCGACGCTTGTTGCCTGTCCCAGTTGCAAATAGAACACATTTTGTTGGTTCACTAGCAACAGTACCAAGCGCAATCATTGCAACATCAGTATCTGGTGACCAGATAACCGAGGATTGGCCTCGTGCAGTAGCATGTGCAGAGTGTAGTATCAGACGTGTATCCGCCTCCTCGTGATCAGCTGCCAGCTCTTCTACTATCTTTACTGTTGGTGAAACACAATTGTGAGTCCATGATAGGAGTGAACACGTTCTAGTTAGAGCTACATACACTAATGCATTCCGATTGATGCTTAGAGTTGGCCAGCTTTTAGCAAGGAAAGATTGAAGCGCTTGTTTGAATGAGGCCGAGGCCATAAACTTTGGCCACTGCTTGGGTAGCTTCTGGTCGGGCCCATATATTGTCAATGTCTCACTTTTTCCATGGCTGCGACGATCTCGTTCAATGTTTTTGATACTGATGGTATCATAGCGGTCACCCACCACATCAATACGAGAAGCATGGAATCGATCTCCAAGGGATAAAGCTGAAAGCAGGAGCTTCCGTGACAGTTCACCGAAGGTACTTGGGAGCTGACTGCGAGGTAATGATTGTATGAGTGCCATTGCATCAACTTGTACAGAAGCATTTTCAATCTCATCAACCGAAGGAGATGGAGTATTACAATGTGACTCAAGAGTGGTGAGTAGGGCAGCTTTTGTAGTCTTGCTGATGCTGCGTCCATCTGCACTTGAAAGAGCAGCAGACACTGGTGATAGTGAGTAAGTCAAGATAGTTTGTAGATCGATGTCTCTTTGTTGAGCCACAACAAGAAGTCTTGCAAAAGTTGACCTATCAGCTTTGAGGGAGGCATTCGTGCTAGTGGACTTGTTCATCTTTGGCTGTGTCGCAAAGGTTTTGAGTTTCATACTCTTCATTGTCAAGTAAACAGAATCCTCCTGTTCGAGAAGACGACTATCTATGAACTTGTTGAGCTTTTCTTCACCGTATTGATGAGCATGCACTAAATCGTGTTCAATTTCTGGTGATGCTGTGGCTCCAGAGCTGAGAGATACCACTTTCGCATATCCACAGTTCCACGGATTCACCATAGCTTGAATGGTTTCTTGGATGTTGATTATCATTTGTGCATCTCGGGCAATCCTACAAAACATAAATTGACTATGATCAAACAAAATTGGATGTTGATTATCATCTGTGGATCTTGGCAATCCTACAAAACATGAATCGACTATGATCAAACTATGCTAAATTCAAACTAACTTGCCTTGGTTTCTCACTCTCTTTATGTGCAGCAACACCCCCATCCAAGATTCCAGCCATTTCATCACATTTTGCTGCGATGGCCGACTTGACTGGCTGTGCTAAGACCCATCGCTGGATTGCACCTGGAGAAAAACAAAGTTTCAGATATAATACCGCAGTGATCTTGACTAGGTCCAACCAAACTTCAACAATTGGGCTAAGAATATTTCAGGCTGTACCTCGTGTTAGTGTGATTCCTTTGATTCCACCCGACATCTTGCTCTCTCTATTGACTGTAGTCTCTATAGCTTGGTCTGCAGCCATAGAACAAAATCCGTGATCACTGTGTCTCTGCAATGTCCATGATCCAGGGTTGATTCTCAGCTGATTATACAGCCATGAATGTGTCTTGTCTAGTCTTCTCATTTCCAGCCAATATATAGGAGCATACCTTCAATACAGTACCAAAAAATATAAGGGCTAATAGAAAGAATTGTCACATTTGTTCCAAGACTAACAACACTACCTTGAGTAGTTTGTTCTGTCATAAGCAAACATCCACGGAAGCATTGCTCTCAATGCTGCCAAATGCAGATCCCAGTTGCTGGTTCTTGTAGCTCTGATGAAAGCCATTAGTATGTAAACCATATCCATGTATGAATTCCAAAAGGCAAATGTTCCACTGGTCTGGCATTGATCATCGATGAAATCTGTAAAAGATGAGACTAGTAAGTTGTGATCGGCAGCTAGTTTCATGAAATTACTGAGTGCGTGAATAGTACCTTGCATTCGTTCCTCAAAATTCAGCATTAGATTGGTTGGTTGGCATCCATTAGAATAGGATTGTGTAACTTCACTTTTCCAAGATATGACCTCTTCTTCTGTGCATATATCAGAGTTGATAAAAGCCTCAAGCTGCAGGCGGCTAAGCGCTTCAAAGAGTAGCTTATGACTACGTATACTCCGGTTATACATGTGGCCGTTCAACACTCCTCTGATAGAGCCTGCAGCAACAGTTTCTGACTCGACAAGAATGTCTTCCAGGCCACTCATCGCAAATCTCTTTCCAATAACTGAAAGGAAACACATGATGGTATGAAATTCACCCAACCTGAGGACGAGACGTTCTTTTAAAACGGGTGTATCCCATCGTATCTGCTGAGCCTTTGAATATATGGCCTGGTCAAACACAACCATCACTGACTCACAGTCCATCTGATCGGCCTTTTTGACTGCACAATCAAGAATGTGGCGTACAGTAGACAACTCTGTGGGTGACGCTTCTATTACAGGTAAGTAGTGAAGTACTGATTGAGGGAGCGGTGAACAGAGGTTGATGTTGTAGGGAGTCCAGCCTGGTAGATCAGGAAGGTGTGACTTCATGGTAAGATATGTGAAGTCCTGTGATTTAGAGGAGATCATTTCAGCATTGGTTTCCTCGGGCTTCTCAAGAAAAGAGGGGCCAACCTTCTTTGCAAGATAATATGGTGCGATTGCACATGGAACAGTTTGGAAGCTTCTGTTACGTCGAGGTATGATAACTTTTTCTGGTGATTCAGTGGGTGCTTGGTTAGATGTTTGAAACATGATACCATTGGTGTGATGAGTGCTCCCTGCCCCGGATAATGTCTCCTCTGAAAAATCAATATTGTCATACACTAGAACAGTGAACTGATGTTTCGCGAAGCCACGTGGGAGTTTATCTTCTATGTCCAGTTGTTGACTTGCCAGTGCTGTCTCCATTCTCATAGCCGAATCATAACTGCATGCATGGCCCAACCCACTCAACAATCGCGAGATGTGACTCGATCCTGTTAGATGGCGTACTGCAAGACCGAGGGCAACAGCTTTTGGTGTCATAGTACCTCCTTTGCATTGAGCATACATAATATCCTGGCAGAATGATAACACTTTGCGCTGACTGGCTGCCTTGAGACAAGCATGTTCCCCTTTAGGTGGACAATCCTCAACAGCTCCAATCAGTACAGCTATAAAGTTGTACAGAGACACAGGAACTAGATTCATGCAGGCATCAAGAGATAAATCATCAGCGGAAGGAGGCCATGATATCTTTGATTGTGATAAACCGTCAGTTATGTCTTTGTTCAGCTGCTTAGCAATATGGAACTGGTCTGTGTGTTGAGTTGATGAGTGTGGAGCAGGTGCTAGTGATTGGATGAAGTTGTCATAATCTGAAATGGCTGATGAATCGCTGTCTGTCAGGTGCTGCTGAAATGGTGGTAGTATACTTTGTGATGGCATTATATCAGTCGGCCTGTAAAGATAATAAACGCTAATCAGTGACAAGCTATGTCAGCTCGTCTACCACACATACAATAATAATATTGAATCACCAGGTGTATTGGAAGAATTCTAGCGGCTTAGGCAGATGAGAATTGTTAAGGATTAGGAAGCAACGTAGTTCACACACACAGAGACACATGAAATAGATACCAGTGTTACTACCTTACCTTCTCTGCACAACCTATAGAGGAACATATTTATAAGGACATAATCACAGGATACAATGTAGTAAGGATGTAATAACATGTCATGTAGTAAGCATTTGATTTCACTGTAATCCATGAAACTTACTTATCGTGTTTATAAGTAGCAGCTCTGACATATGTCCTATGGCAGCTTCTGTGGTACTGAACTTCTCGTGCCACACAATCTCCTCTGATATGAACGAGCAAAGCCTCATCCTTCTTTAATTCAGCAGCTTCCAGCAGTCGCCCTGCAAGATACTTATAATTTTGAAAATGCTGCCAGTTTATGCCACTATTGTATTCATAAATGTTTCACGAGCACCTTACCTGCAGTTAGTGTTTCTGCCTTTGATAATGGCTCGGTGTTACGCCTCCCATCATGAGATCTTTTAGTTTTGGATTTGCTGCAGATTACACATTTTGCTGGCATGAGTGCACCTTTGCCCTTCACCGTATTCATAGATCGGAGCAGTTTATGAGGCTGTGACGTAGCACTGCTGTTGCTACTACCGTAATTTCTCTGGAACATGAGATGTATGATATTATTGGCTCGAAGATAATGATGATATTGAATGTATGAATGAAACAATGGGTATCTCTGTTGCTTTACTGGCATTGCAATGATAGTAGTAGTAGTCGCAGCAGCATTACCATAGCTGTTATTCGACTACTTTCATCCTTGTGTTGTGAGGAGTGTTATAACCACCCAATAATAAGATACAAAGATTCATAGGCTAAAAAACAACAATCAGAGATGATGACTGGATGAGATAACTTGATAAATAATAAAATTAATTCCAAATAACAATAGCACAGCAATGGAATTCTACAACTCAGTTTTGACCGGCCGTTCTCTTAAAATGTAACAGAAGGAAGTATTGAAAAAATGTATTTGTCATCAATTTATTATTACAGATCAGTGTTTGCTTCTGCTGTTCTTGCCATCTGTCAGTTAGAATAAAAATAATTATTATGTAATCCAAGTGAGTGTGTCTGTCACTGTATTAGCCTATTTTTTAATTATTATTATAAATATTATATTATAATAATAATTAATATCAATTATTATTACTTATTATGAATTATCATCATTTTAATAATATTTATTATTATTCTCACTTATTTTTTATTAATAAGTCGAGCTGCCACTATTGTTGCTGCGGTGATATTATTATTATTTATTGTTGTTTTATTACTATTATTGGTAATATTAGTTAATAATTATTATAATAATTATTATAATTATTAATGGATGATAATAATAATTATTTAATAATAATAATAAATAATAAATCATTTTTTTACTGCTTTTCAACAATTTTATTATCAATTATAGATAGTATCTCACCTTTCTTTTTGAATTTCGGGCCTTTTCTATCTTTGAAGCACTTGCAAATCGCAAATAGCATTGACTGTGGTAGAAGGAAGATGATGAAGCAGCATCCGAAGAACTACTGCTGCTACTACTATTATTATTACACGAGATTCTCCGCTCATTATGAGCTTTCAATAACTGCTCTGCAATTTCTTTCTCCGGGTTTTTATCCAACTCGCACCACTCTCTAGCTTTCACAAGGATGTTCTCTAGTTTATCCTCTATTAGAGAAGTGACTGGCTCCTCATGATCAACAGTAGGAAAGTGGATAATGCAAGCCATTGCTACGAAAACTCACACACAGCGGCAGGTTGAAAAACTGACAGCCTTTACCGGATATGAACTTAACGCTACATGCGATTGGCTACTCATTTTGTCAGCGAGGTGCTAATTGGTTATTGCGATCTTGGTCGGCTTTTGATGGCGATCTGCAGCTTTGACCAAGAAGGCCAGTTGGGGAGTATCTAATGAACATATACAAACCAACTGCCGCGGGGTACATGTAGTAATAAGCTTTCATAATTAATTATTCTGCAATATTTTAATTATGTATTCCTGTGACAATGCTGGTTTCAAAATATGAGGTTATCTGCAGAGTGGCTTACTGCCTATGTGGGGGTGTGAGTTGGTAGCTCGGCCTACCTGCACAACCTCCCGAACTGTGATGGCAACTTGTGTCTATCGCTTCAGCAATACAACCCGCCCACAGGTCGACTAGTATCCTTGGGAGTGGTGCATTACCATCCTAGTCTACTATCTAACTGCCGGTTGCGTTAGCTATCTCAGTGCAAGTCAGGGGCCAAACTTTGAAGGGCGACCTAGTCAAAGCTAGGTTCGGCCAGCAGAGGTTCGGTTGACTTGTTTAGTGCAAGGCAGAGGTCGAACATTGAAGGCGAACTAGACAAGGCTAGGTTCGGCCAGCAGAGGTTCAGGCTGATCTGCTTATGTATTACTACTCCAGTAATGATGCTTCTATTGTACGTGCATGTACTTAGCGCAGTGAAGTTATTTGTTAGAGAACAAAGAAACTTCTGAGAGTGTGCAAGCTGACTCTGCCTTTATTGACTGAAACATTTACATTTATACAGACTGTTACATAATACAATTCGATAATACAAAAGAAGCCACACCTAGCACAAATGGTTGGCTAGCGTGTACCAATAGAACTGAGTAGGTGGTACTAGGATAACTGCATGATTGCACTCACATGGCAAACATATAATATTGAATGGTAAGGTAAAGTAGAATAAATGTACATAGAACTAATGTCGCTAGAGTGTATGCATAGAACTGACGGACAAATGTAGCTGGAATAAACATGAAGTAAATAGAAAGTGAATGTTCGTGCTGACGCCGTCCGTCACAGTAGTATTGGCTACAACAACAACCTCGCACCGTTTTAAATTTCTCCAGGCTTATTATTTAAAAAAGATTTTCCCACCACTAGTAGCTACATCAACATAGAGATTTTTTGGTCAACCATGATGTTGTGGTTGTTGTTCGACGAACTACTACCACTACTACTAACTAATAATAATACTACTACTACTGTTGTTGTTGTAGAAGAAGAAAGCAGTAGCGTAGCCACTGACTGAATAAATAAATTATTATTATAATAATTAACAACAACTCATGCAATAAATAATTCATTTAGTAACTGATTTGGAATCAATTAGTTTATCATACTTTCTTGATGACTTCATTGTCTGGCATCAACAGTTGCCCCAGTGACGTTTCAATATCAGAAACAGTTTGGAGAGCCATGCTTTCTTATGAATTGGTGTCACAGACCTTCACGAACTCCGCGACGTAAAGCGTTTCACTTCCGGTACCTGTTCATTGGTCTGTTAGGCAAATTAAGTGATCTGATTGGTTACTTACCTTTAAAGTACTTTCTTCAACCCCTAACCTCAGATCCACAATAAACTTTTTGATGATTGACTAACATATATTAGCTTTATGCATAACTCGTGTTACGAAGACTTCAAGCGTGTATTCAGCAAATTCATCGTACTCATTGAAGACAAAATATTTTGTACAGAAGATTATTTTTCATTTTGAGCATGTGATTCTACTAATTTAGAGTGAATGAATAATGGATTCAGACAAATTGTCTCACTTGTTAAATGATGCTGTGGCATCAGAGGCGATTGCTGATAGGCTTTCAGCTATGTCGACAGTCAACATTTTCCTCAGTAATTTGAGCACCAAACAACTGCTGTGTTATGAAAAAGCTGTGCCATTTGAAGAACTGTTTCAAGCTTTAAACACCACTGTGACTATTGAAAGTCTTGATGATATTCATAGGTAGCTATTCAATTATTTTCTATTCACATGACACCATCCTATCATGATTAATCACAAGAGTAAATTGAGTGTATGATGATCGATGATTATTTATTATTAATTATAATAAATAAATAATAATAATAATAATAATTATTATAATAATAATAATATCATCATATCATCAGATCATTAAAAAAGTATAATTAATAAATAATAATATAATTAATTTTTATAATAATAATTTATTTACTTTTTATTGTTGCTGTTGTTGTTGTTATTAATGATTATCGTTAAAATTAACGTCGGTAACACCGCTGACATTGACAACACGCATCAGGTGTGGTGTAATGATGGAGCTGAGACCTATATGAGCAGAGTTTATTTATTTATGATGATTAGCTGTTTTTATTATCATTAATTATATTATTATTGAATTATATCTATATAAACCGATCCATAAAATAATAATCACGAATCATCGATATTGATAAATAAATCAATATGTATCTATTAATCAATGTGTTGCTAAAAATTGTATCTTCGAGTATTTATTGGATTTCCGGGAATGTAGAAGTAATGAACCAAGAATTGATTAATTATTATTGTAAGAAATTGCCAAAAATTATTGAAAATATTTATAATCTTATGTGAATAAAGTTAGTTTTAAATTTCATTATTTTAAGCATGCAAAATCAATAAATACTATGAAAATGTATGTAAGAAAAGACAGATTTCATAATTTATGTGTACAGTAAAACTACATCTAATATTGAGTATTATTTGTTAAATGCAATTAAACTTCCCCTCATAACGCCCAGCTCCTGCAATTTCAACTACTCGACTGCAAGGGTGCTCAAACATTTTTGTCTGTGGGCCACTGAAAGAAATAAAAAGAGAAGGAAAAACCAAACTTTATGTGTCATGTAAGCAGATATCTGATGTTTATAAGATTTCTAAATGAATATTATAAAATGGTGTGTTTTATGCAATAATTTGTGGTGCCATGCAATGATGCAGGGCTATTGCTATACTATTATGTATACATTACTTGTGTTTTGTTTTGGAAATCATTGATTAAGTCATTAATGAAAATCGGGGTGAAAGAATTAAATTTCAGCATGGGCAAGCAGGCCACGAAAAAATAAGGAACAAGGTTAATCCCGCTCACCGGCCACATTTGAGCAAATTTGTCCGTAGAGCGTATGTCTCCAAGCCTGTAACAAATGCCAAATAGTATGGAGTAACAAATATTATTTTGACACTCATACTAAGCAATGTTGACACTCATACTAAGCAATGTTGACACTCATACTAAGCAATGTTGACACTCATTCATGATGGCATAAAAATATAATTTTGACATCCGTTCTATTAAATGTCAATATTTATAACCAGTGACAAAAAACACTTCTCCCAACATCCACACCAGAGTTGCTCAAATCCGTTAAAGTAAGGAGTATCCAAACATGCTCCTTTACGTGTATGTTGGTAGAAATTTGTTCCAACTTTTTCGGTATTTGTTTTAGAAGGGTTCTGTTGTGGTTTGTCCACATTTTGTTGTGATGTAATTATTCTCGTTTGCGCTCATTCCACTATTATTTTCTTTTGGAAATAGAAAACTATACAAGACAACTTGTGATGTTCTTGAGAAACTTCTCAGCGTCGTGGAACCTGAAATTTTATTTAAGACTTATGACAAAGAGTTGCTGGCTGGATTGAAACATCTGAGTGGGGATGTGAAGGAACTTTGTTGCCTGCATGTAAGTATACATTGTACATATATACTTAGTTGTTTGTATGTAGGTATATATATATTGTACATATATACTTAGTTGTTTGTATGTAGGTATATGCATTGTACATATATACTTAGTTGTTTGTATGTAGGTATATACATTGTACATATATACTTAGTTGTTTGTATGTAGGTATATACATTGTACATATATACTTAGTTGTTTGTATGGAAGTATATACATTGTATATATATACTTAGTTGTTTGTATCTAGGTATATACATTGTACATATATACTTAGTTGTAACTCCCAAACAGTAAGTTTATAATTATACACTCAGTGTCTTTTGGTTAAACAATTGGCCATCATAAAAAGAAACAAAAAGGAAAACAGAGAGATACTTTGCCATTTTCTTGAAATTGAAACTGTGAGGAGAAAATCAGGGATTATTTGGCACAAAAATAAAATCTGTTGTGAGACAGAGAAGGAAATTATCTAGAGAACTAGGATACCGCATCTGAGGGAGAATGCGCTGCAAACAGCAACGAATATGCCAATTTGCGTCATGTTAAAAATATGCTTGTATTTAAGGAGGAGCATTTGCTACGGAAGCGCAACGATCTAAATTGACTTCAGTCAAGAAGGAAAGGCATAAACACATTGTTTTTGGTTTACCAGATTTGAACAAAAAAGAAATTGGGCAACTCTGCCGATTTTGTAGCTTCTTTGCAATAGAGTTTTCTCTCTAGTGAACACAGACTGGTGTAATGTTATATCTTTGTGAGTAGCTGGTGATGACCTGCTAATTAATCAGATAATGGACATTGCTCACTCCATCTCAACCCTCCATCCCCCCACCCTCCATGCGGTTGGTAAATTCATGTTAAGCAAAACCCTAAGACTTTTGTCATATTTCACAGATTTCCACTTTACCCCAATATCTATGATGAAAATCATTAAAGCCCTTGTCTAATAATTGAAAATGGATATTGAAATCAAGTGATATTGCAATCAAGGAATATTGCAATCAAGGGATATTGCAATCAAGGGATATTGCAATCAAGGGATATTGCAATCAAGCAGGCTTGGGACAAACGAATGCGTAACGTTAATCGTTTTCGCTAGTCGCTGCTATTTCACTAACGATTAGTCTATTTACAATGGTTTTCAGGATGATAAAGGATTAGCTGTAAGTGTTTAATTTAAATGCTTGAAGGATGTAATCGATTTTTTCAAGATGTGAAAGGTCAAAATATTCTGATTTCATCCAATTGGTCACAAAAGAAAACAATGTGACATAGCTTTTTGTTTTTTAAAGTTTCACATCGTGCGACTTTTGCTGTATTTAATCCACAACCGCAGCAATGTCTTGAAAATTTCTCACCAAACAGGATATGAAGTCTCTATAACAATGATATTGCACACTAAAAAAATTGGTTTATGCTTCGTTTTTTGCATACTATGCTGTTTTTCTAGCTGCTATTTTTTTCAGTCTTTTTTTTCAATATAGATTACAGCTTAAGGTCAGGTTAGCCATGATACAAAACCGAAATTTTTTTTTTGAGATTATAAATAATACAATTTATCGAACAAACCGGAACATTTGAGCAGATGATGCAGACAGTAGAGTTATTTCAGTTGAGAAGAAAACCTTTGGTGATAAATGTTACATGTACTACCATTATATATATCTTTCTTACTGCTGTGATTATTACAACTACGTGACTAGGTTTTCCTTTTTTTAAGGCATAACTCAACTGATGTGATAATGTGCACCCAAATCTCTTAAAGGGAAATCCAATTTATTTACTTTGAAAAAAAATAATAATAATAATAATAATTATTATTATAATTATAGCATTTTTTTTCAAAGTAAATTGGATTTCCCTTTAATTATTATAATTATTACTTGTTATTCTTATTATTTTTCTAATAATAATAAATAATAATTATTATTATTATAATAAATTATAAATAATAAATAATAATAATAATAATAATAATTTTAATAAATATTATAATAAAAATGTCAAAATTTGATAATTATGATTATTATTACTACTGTAACTATTTCAATAAATTATTATTATTATTGTTATTATTATTATTATTATTATTTATAATAATTATAAATAATAATAATTATTATAATGTTAGATTTTCCCCCACTTCACTACTATTACTATTTATCATAAATCATTCATATTATTATTTACTAAATATTATAATTTAATAATAATAATTGTTACAATAATTATAAATGTTAATTAATTTGATAATAATTTGAAGCAACCAAATTATATTATTATAATAATAATAATATAATCTGAATAATTATATTATTATAATTTTTATATTATTATTATTATTATAATAACAATTTTAATGATAATATTTACTTTTATTACCATTATTATTATTATTATAATATAATTATTTATTTATTAGCTAATCATTTCATTTTTTAGTTTTTTGCAATTTATTAATTATTACTGATAATTATTATTAATTATTATTTATGTATTTTATTATTATTTTGATTATTTATTATTGGTTTTAATTAATATTTATCTATTTATTATAATTATAATTCTCATTAATTTATTGGATTTTTATGTTGTTCAAAAACAGTAGGCTTTTACTCTAGTTATTACTACTACCACTACTACTAATTATTTGTATTGAACATGGTAGCATCAGCTTAATTAATATTATATTCTTTTGCATTATTCTAATTATTTATTGATACTATTTGATTTTTTGCTATGTTTATGCTTATTTTATATTAATTACAATGATCAATTTAATTATGATAATTATACTAGTAATAATGAAAAGTATACGTAATAATTACACCAAAATTTTTTAATGATAATAATCTTTCATCATTTTTATTATTATTAGTTATTACTTGTTTTTTATGTACCCGACAAATTGATCAACATACCAATCATCTCATCAATGAACACCTATTAGGAATCGCTATTATTATTTATTGATCAAATATTATCAATGCCATAATAATTCGGTTTTATCATTATTATTGTTGAAATGCAATAGTAGTAGTTTTACATACATATATTACATACCATATATATAGCTCTATTGTTTACACCAATTATGAATATCTATAATAGAAGGGTAGATAATCACTGATGACTTTGAAATATTGATATATATAAATAATAATGAAGGCTATGAAATGTGTGTGTTTTTCTTACCAGCGGTGAAAAACTGGGTTCTGATCAAAACAGCTCTTTGATATTGTGCTATCAAGTTACATCATTTTCACTAGTAATTACTGAACACATCTATATGTAATATTGGCAGGAAAGACTGATAAATTAGAAGATGACTCTATACCACATAAATTTTGCCAAGATAAACAATCATACAGAGTATAAAATCGATTGTACATTCCTTTATCCTTCCTTTTTCAAAAGAAAAATCGAAATGCTATATTCCTTTCTTTTGAATTCTAAAATCGAAATCGAATTAATCCTTTATTTTTCCAAAATCGAGTCCCAAGCCTGCAATCAAGTGATATTGCAATCAAGGGATATTGCAATCAAGGGATATTGCAATCAAGGGACATTGCAATCAAGGGATATTGCAATCACAAACTGCTTTTTCCTAAAACCGAAATATGAATTTCAAGTTATGTTCTGTTTTTCAGTTTTAATAACTATTTTTTAAAAAAGCTTACAAAAAGGCCATCTGCAATTTTATTCAGTTTTGATTCAATCCCCATGAGTGGTCAGCTATTTAAGACGTTTTTATATTCTTTAGCTGACGAGGGTTTGGACCACAGATAAAAGTTTGATTCTTGGTGATCCTCACTTCCTAGAGTCACTCATAGACTGTACATGTAGTGAATCTGGGGATTCGGGGCGGGCCCATAGCGCGTCCCACAAATTGTTGGTACAAATTGGTAAGTTTTTTCGCAATTCGTTTGATTATTCTGCCAAAGTTATTAGTTGACCTAATTTTTTCAAGTTTGCCACAATCTTAGTATTTTAAAGGTTAAGAACTTTGTGAAATGTTCTATTTTATATTGTTTTTATTATGTTGACATAGACTATGTTCTATAGGCGAGTCAGAGGTGGGAGGGGAAGCGTTGTTCTCTCCCTCTAGCCCAGTTCTCGTACATTTAAAGAATTGTTTGACAAGACACAGCTCCACCGTCTGGTTCAGGTTGATGGGTGTAAGTTGCCACTCTACTGCTGTCTTTAATTTTTACACTATCATTTTAGTACCATGAATATTCCGGCAGCACATGCCGGTAATTGCTAGAAGTTTTATAGTGACATTGAAACCCATTGGGTAGTTTGTGCTCCCTGACAAGTCGGTATATATGCAGGTTGTCACGCAGTGCTGCTCTAGTGTACCCACCACCCTAAGGCTATGTAAAGCAAACTCCTTGCTCAGCCAGTTCATTGACAAGGTCAAGGACTCCACTGACATTTTAAGTCAATCTGTCGCGATTGAAATGCTTGAGAGTTTGGCTCGCACTCAGGAGGGTTATGATTGGCTGCTTACACAAGACATTTTGGCTGATTTGGTTGCCATGTTGGATGATGATGGTAATCCCCTGATATCCATTGTCCAACCAGGTAAGTTTTAATCAACTAAATGTGGGCAGATAACTTCTAAGTTTACACTCTAATTAATGCGAAGTGATACTCAGCATAGAGATAATTTTGGTCTCCTTTTTTCTATTTTGTTAAAATTTATCCCATGATTGAAATGATACCAGCTTTGGTTGCTGTTGTTGTTTATATTAACTTATATATTATACTAATGCCCTGGTCACACGAGACCGAATTTCTGACGAAACTATAACGAAACTATTTTTTTCAGGCCCAGCAAATTCGTTGCTCAGCAAACCGAGCGAATAATTCAGTTTCGTCGTGATCAAGCAATGCTAGGTTTGGGAAAATCTTCGGTTGCGATGCTTGCATGTGATTGGACCATTCGACCAGATAAGCTCATTAATAGGTTTATTTTCTATGTTCTGTTATTGGCTGGTCTCCAATGTCAGGGTCATTCACAACGAACGCATGGTTTCCATAGTAGTAGCACATTTGTTTTTTGAATAAATAATTATTTATTATATTATATTCATAATGAGTTTTAAATAAATGAAAGATAATAATAATAATAAAATATAATCAAACAATTGGAATAGTACTGGCTGGTCAAACTTAGCTATTTATTAAAATAATCTATTCCAAACATCAAAAATAATAATAATTCTTCCATGCTTTTACATCACGCAGTAAAGTATGAGTAGGCCCGCGCACAAAACACAATCCTCTGTCATTGGATGAAACTAGTGATCGCTAGGCGTAACGAACTAATTATAGTTCTCGTGTGAACAATACAACGAAACTATTATCGTCGCACCTCGGCGATTTTCTAAAATAGTTTCGTTATAGTTTCGTTTATCGGTCTCGTGTGACCAGGGCATGCGGTTGCTACCAAGGTTGCCACCAAGGTTGCCACCAGGGTCGCCACCAAGGTCGCCACCAAGGTCGCCACCAAGGTCGCCACCAAGGTCGCCACCAAGGTCGCCACCAAGGTTGTAAAAGTTGCTCAATATGAGTCTTGTACATTTATTATTTGCTTACTAAAATTGCTATTCCAAACGAATGCATCCCCTGAGAAAAACTGGTGAATAAATCCCTATCTGACAGAAATATATTCACACTCCTCAACATTGAATATTCAGTAACCAACCTTCCACAGTTACATTCTACCAGAAGAAACACATTGTCTAACATTTACAGCTGTCCTCAAGTTTTTTGGAGCTGTCACTCTGAAGTATCCGCAGAAGGTATTTGACAGCAATGACAAATACTTTGATAGACTCTACGCTATCATCAGTGAGGTGAGGCAGGACGACCCCCTGCTGGTTAATGCTTTGGATTCACTCACTGCCACAGCTACTACCAATATTGGCAAAGTTATCTTACATAGGACAGGTAACTCCTACTGCTGGTGTACCTCCTCAGCACAATATACTGGTTTAGTTGGCAATGGGGACCCGGCCGATTTTAGGTGCTCACCAGGGGGTGCTAATTTGATGATACCAGAAGTTTACTTGAAGTTTTATCATAATATCGTTAAGATTTTCAAAAATCCACGATTTTTATTTTTTGCTTTAGAATTTTCTTCTCACTGATATATTGAAATGGCAGGAGCTCCAGTGTCTGTTTTAGCTCACTAAATTTTTTTTGGCACAATAAACAGTTATAATCAACTCGAATAATCACTTTTTACGAACGCTAACAATACTGACTATAGATCGCTATATAAAATATAGAGTGAGCTCGTAAGAGTTATCTCCCATTTATTATTATTTATTACTTATTATTTATTTATTGTGTGTTGTCATCAGGGATTAACACTATTCATTTTATTTCAGTGTTAAATAATTTTCATTCAAGCACAAGTTTGATCCAACTTGTGATTAGGAAATTACAAGTTTCACTCAAAAGCCTTAAGAAGAAAATTAATTTATTTAGTTTAATTAATAATTATTATTATGATGATTGTTTATAATAATAATATCAAAAAAATTATCATTCGTTTGCCCTAAAAATTAAAAAATATAAAACAAACTTTTAAAAACAATTGCTATTCATTAGTCACATATCACAGGGTACACCAGATTTTTGGTACACTTGGGATTGTCATAAGAGTTTGTTATTATTATTATTGCTAGTCGTTGACTGGAGTTATGAAATCCGCAACAAATGATTCATGAGCAGTTGATGGGATGGAGCTTGTAATACTGAGGATGCGCCGCGTAAATCAAGCATAATAGTATATCGCTGTTGTTGAGATAAATTGACAGGGCGCACTGTAATTTATTTACGTTTGCAAACTTACTTAGGCCCGAAATACGATACTTTGGTTCAACTGCATACTATCTATGAGCATCATTATTAAATTAATTTTTTTCAAGTGAATAAAGCAAAATATTTTTTAAAAGAAAAAATTAGAGGTTATATTGATCCCTCAAGCTTCCTCAATCACATCATTTTTGTCATATTAGCTGCTTAAATGTCTTAAATTAAAATAAAAGTCAAGCAAGTCGTAAATTCTAATGACAAGTTATATTAGCAATTGAACTGCTTCCGGTTGCATCTACAAAGAGAAACTACGGGCCGGATCCCCATTGCAACTAATAAGTGAGATTAGCAGTCAGCAGCTTTATGATGATTAGTTACCGTATATTCCAGAAGTCTGAGACAACGGAAATATGTACGGAGTAAACCAAAAACACTGATGGGCTATGAGTTGGTCTGAAGTTCTGTAAACACCTTAACTAAACCCAAAAAATGTTACATTTTTACATTTTGGAGTGTCTGTGGTTTACCTCTTCATGAGAAGACAACTTCTATGTGAGCTACTGTTATACTTTTACTTGAACGTATCTCGCCACTTTGTAGGGCCCAAGTTCTACAAGTGCCTTAGTCGTATTGGGGGTCTTATTAATCTAGCCCGTAGTGACGTGCGGCAAGTAGTCCTGTGCTGTGTAGAAAGACTAATGAGGCTATGTAAGTCTAGCAGCCACCAAGGAGAGGTAACTACCATCTGTGAGAATTGGTACCACCATCTGCATACAGAACCCTTGGAGATGCTACTGCGTATCTCTAACACTCCATTTGTGGACTCTAGACTGGCTGTACTTCACGTGTACATGTCTCTAGTTGACCATGTGTGGGCCCTGAAGGTTGGTTGGTCTTCAGTCTATCAGATCTGCTGAATAAGGCAAAAAACTGCCCAAGCGGTGCCTCCAGTTATATACAAAAATTGAATTTTTTTACTTTCTGATTCATTTTTTGCTACCTGCATTGTTTGCTTTTCATCTCAAAGCAGGTCCAACAGCTTGTTGAAATAGATCAATGTTATTATGTAATGCAAATTCCCTCAAATTTGATTGATGGCTGTTACATATTTTCTAAAATTAAAGACATTTTATAACAATTGGGAGTTGTCCACTTATTGGAATAAACTATATATTGGTAAAATAACTCCAAATTAAACATTACGCTCCTAGCTAGTTTGGGGTGAGTTTATAGTGGTGAGAGGAAACTGGGAGAGACCCCCTAGCCCGAGGTAGCCACCCTGGCTACTCTATAGCATATTACATTGTGCGGTGCTCTGATGCAAAGTTTCTAGTGACTTCTTTACTTGTTAGGCAATGAGGGATCACCCCACATTCATAGAATACTTGTTAAATAGAGGGACAGAGAATGAGAAAGAAGGGCATTACCTCAAGTATGATGTCATATGTAAGATTGTACAGTCTAGCTCAGCTAGTGAGGTCTTTTCTGCACCCACACTTATAAAACTAAGGGTAAGTACTTGCTACCGACTGTGGAACTCATTGGCGCTGTCTTTTCAGTTGACTGTCAGACTAATTGATTTCAACCTCTGGTCCGATCACTTATTATTTTTGTGGAATCACTGGAATATCCAAACTAAATTTGTGAGTCTAGAAAGTCTAATGTGTCAGTCTAAGAAAGAAATGTGAAATAGATGTTACCTCGTTGCAGTTCCCTGAAGTTGGGGTAGAAAGTTCAGTGCTGAACAACATGTAGGCTTATTGTCTCGTTATATGAAGATATTGTGTCACAGAAGTGCTAAATAAATGCACGGGCACCAAAAGTCTGGCAATATGTTTCATTACAACTTCATGATTTACTGCAGTCTTTCTATTCAACTTGTTATTGTATTGCTCTTTTTTGGTTATTTTATTACAATGGTTGATAGGTGCGCTCTCTTTATCACCTTCCTACCACGCAAATGCTTAATATATATTGTAGTTGTATGAAAAGGAAGGTCCACTATACACGCAAGCTCAATCTCAGGTCGCTACAGAGGAAGGATAACTCCCCTAAGCATTGTCTCATTACTGCGCATTGAAACAAACTTGTTCGATAAGAGATGTCAATCTTGTTTGGTTCATCTTTATTTGATATCTCTGATTGTTGGAATATTCAATGTTTTTGTAAATATTATTGAAGTCGATTCTTGCTAATATTATGTTGTGTCTAGATTGCCGTTGCACAATCACTGCATCGACGCAATATCTTTTTCATCTTTTATGTATAATAAAAGGCTAAAGCTATGTTACTTTTTTACATCATTTTCACTCTCTACCAAGCAATCCCCCTGTGTAAGTCTCATCTCTCTTTGCAGTTAGTTTCACTTATGATTTTTACCATTTTTCATGATTTTGCAATATTGAGGAAGAGCTACCTGCAAAGTTCCAATATCTTGTATTTGTATGTGACTGGCATCATTTGGTTTATCAGCTGTATTGACTTTAACTGGATTAGAAAGATATCGATGTGGTTAAGAATTCTCATTCACTTATCAGTGGATTTAATTGTAAAGCTTTAATGGCCTTTTATGCATTGCGTTGTGTACATATTAAAAGCGATTAATTGTACTTTCAAGCGTACCTTCATATCAGTTTTTACAATGTTTTTTTCAGTCACTTCAGTTTATATCCCAAAATCATGTCTAGTGAAAGTTTGACTACCACTTTACTGGCAGGGAGACAAGATTGAAAATCAGAGCCTTGGCTTTAGCACCCGCGAATGCTTTCTGGTCCTCTCTCCTTTGCCTCGCATAGTCCCAAGTCGCATTGGACTTACTGCAAAAAAATTAGCTCGTTCCTAGTAACCACATAAGACACGTAAACCTTCTTGCTTCAGCTCCGACCACACACTTCCCTTAATTAATATATTGTCAAGGAGTTTGACTAATTAATCAACTACCTTCATATTATCGATTGGGTTACTTGATAACGGTTTACCAATATAAGGAGTTGTGTGCTCTTGAATGTCATACCTCTACAACTCCTTAGTGGGGAAAAATGCGGAGCGTCTAGTTCGACACCCTGCTCGGTGCTGGAGGATCACGCTACCGAATTTGTGATTCGCGGCAAGTTCTGCAAAATACTTGCACGGCGGAGTCAAAAGAAAAAAAGTTGATTTTATTTTTGTGTCACCTACCTACAGGGTAACTAGTACTAGCTAGTTATTTATTATCATAATAATTGCTTGATAATAATAATTACAGTTATTCTTGTTAGGTTATTATTATGGTAATAAATAACTAGCTAGTAGTATTAACAACTAAACTACTACTACTTATTATTACTACTACTACTACTACTCACTCAACACAACAACTGCTGTTGTTGTTGTTCTGCTGCTGCTTGTAATAAATAAAAATAATATTATTGCTATTAATTAATCATCATAATAATTATTATTATTATGATAGCTAGTAATTAATGCTACTTATTTACTATTGAATCTGTGGCAGCATAAATTGTTGATTATCCAGTGATCTCTCACAGCAGTGACAATTAAATAATTTATTATTATTAAAAATTTATTTAATGTTTTTTTGTTTGTTGCTTGTGACTTATATATATATACTAATATATATATCCACTAGACCATTGGCGCCCAAACCCAGGCCTGCGGTCCGGATCAGGCCCTTTGCTGTATTTTATCAGGTCCACAGCCTGTTGTGAAAATTTCTAATTTTTGTGTTGAAAAACACACACTGACAGTGTTGTTATTTGTTAACAATACAATGCTGCGAGATGCTGACAGTTTTATATATTGCTAGTATTCAAATATATATATGTATATATGTATATATATATGCACTTGCAGTAAGTAAACAACTATAGCATACATGCAGTTACATGGTTGTTTTGTAGTTACGTGCTAGATAGAAAGTTAGCATATATATTGTGCAGGATTTTATTATAACTATATTACTAGTTATTCCGGTAGCCACCTACACTACCTCTAGGCAAGAGAGCTGTCTGTCTGTCCCGACAGTCTACTGGTCAGAGAGCTTATTGGTGTCCACCCGACAGCATATCTGCTGAGGGAAGAGCACTGTAGGCTATCGTCTGCCGAGCAGGCCTATCGTTTGCTACTGTCCACTAAATAACACTGAATGCTTTCCGGACCTAGAAGGTCGTTAGAGCGGTTATCATAGAGCAGTATAATTATCTGTCAGAGTATCAAGTATAAGCTTGATTGAGTGTGTGACTGTTTATATTCTTGAAAGAATAACCAGTGAGTCTCCTCAGGTACACTGCCTTGTGAGGAGCTCTGCGAGCAAATATATACAGAGGAGGCGGTACTAATAATCTAGCCTCGTTATAAAAATAGCAATAAGAAGTGTGAATAAAATATAATAATAACAGGCATCGAGGCTATGAGCATCGATCGTAGCACGTGACTGGAATAAAAGAAATAAGTAGAACTGTTAATATTGTTCTCTATTGCAGGTATGGTTCGAAGTTTTTCCGGTACAATATATTCAATCAACACGAGACATGTTGGCCCTCCAGCTGAAACCCCTTTGTAAAGTGGCCCATGAGTCTGAAAAGTTTGGGCACTCCTGCACTAGACGTATTTGCATATGATTGGTAGGCTGAACGCGTAGTTAATTTAGAGTGCTCTATGAATGAATGATGTATGAGAGGGCACTTATTTAGCAAATATTCAATTGAATTGGGGGAATAAATGTGTGGGCGTAGCGGATATATTTATTTATATATTATATAGACTTCATTTTATAAAAGAAAATAAAAACCTACTACTAATAACAACATAAACTGTCTAAACTAAAAAAATAGTAAGTAAACAAATTGTTCTTAGCAAATAGTCGAGTCAGCACCTTAGGCTTGTCTAAACTGTACAGTTTGCTCTGCCGCCGCCATTGCTTGTCTGCAACAGCTCCAAGGTTGATGGGTAAAGGGTGTTGCTTTGACAGCTACTTGAAATCATTGTAGCTGAATCTCCTAATAAGACCAGGAGCTGCAAGTTGATGCCGGAAACGGTCCTTCGCAGTAAATGGCGTAAATGTAAATGCTAAAGTAAGAGGCTGAGCGTGAATGCCTCATTTCTATATATACTGGTTTGGCTGTGATGAAAATTATGTTATGTTATTCATTAGATTACATCGTAGCCTCTTGTCCTTTGATGTCATCGTCGCCATTAATGGCCGTAGTGTCAACGGGTCTATGCTGGCGATTTTAGTCTTTTCCTAGGAATGTCTGGAAGTAGATGTAAATTGGATATCCTAGCTTTAGCTTGAGTTATTGTTTGCTAATTAGTAGCATGCCTGGCTTGTCAGCGAAGAATATACATTGACCTTATTTTTGATAGTTAGGTATTTTGGTTGTCTAGCAATTTGTGTTCATTGGCTCACTTGTGGTCTTCAGCCTCCCACCTCACCTTGGAGTCATTGGCGCAGCCCAGGCTGAGTACCTTTCCACCTAGCTTGCCTACTAACGCATTCGCTTTTGGCTTGCTAGGGCCTGACTGTACATTGAGCTGGTCGTGCAACCCTAAGGGATTTACTGCATATGCGAACCAACCGGCCGCTGACCCAGTCGATAGCGATCACCTTGATCTGTTAGAGCGGGTTCAGCCCCCATACCCCACTTTGCTAGGGTGTATGAACTTTGACCGTTTTCACCAGCCTTGCTTGTTCACCAGCGTTCTAGGATATGGACTTATCTCTGCCTTTCCACGCTGGCTAGGTGTGGACTATCCTCCACGTACCACTCGCTGTAGTATTTTACAACCTGCAGTGGAGCCGACTAGACGGTACCACAGTATCCTGTTAAAGCATCCCAGCATTGAACATTTTTTTGTTGATTTTGTGAATATTCAAGTCCTAAGCAGCAGATTGATGTATTGAATCTGCCTACTCAGCCTCCTCAGTGCTGATCTACAAGCCTGCAAAATACTCCTCTTCCAGAAATGCTCGCCAACTTTTACACTGCTTAAAATTGACGTCATCTTCGGGCATTAACTTTTTCACGGCGCAGTATTTATTTGACCAATCAGATCCCGGTATTTATTTTTATTATTATTTATTATTCTACCTACATACTACTGTCCATTCTTGTATGAATACCATTTATTGTTCCCTTACTCACCAAAAGAAGCACAATTTTTTTTTATCCTGTTTATGTAGAGAGTATAAGATGAGATGATCCTTTGTTTGTGATTGTGATCACATTGGACAACCTGACAAATCCCACAATCGTCTCTTGTTGCCATTTCACATATTACAATTGCGTAATAAACAAGCATTGATTTTGTTTACTATGCGTGTGCACTAATTGCGTCCATATTGATAGAAACCACTAATTCCGATTTTATGCGTGCAGCGTGCAAATTGAAGCCATGTGAAAAATGGCGCGTAACAGTAAATCTCAATATTAAATCTTAGAATCAGTTTTTGATGGGGTGTCTTCGTAAGGATTCTTTATTCCTGTTGCAATGGCCTTCAGTAGACCTAAGACTAAATGAATTGCCCAATCAGATTTCATTTTAAACGCAGACGATGCAACTTCATTTATAAAAATTTGCCATTATTTATTATAATCGACCACGCCCACAACCCGAAGATGACGTACACAGTAATCAATGGAAGTTATAGTAAGCTAAATTTCAGCCGATGCGACGAGCATCTGAGGCCAATGGCTCTTTGGTAAGCTTGTAAATCATGACGAGTAGGCCTAGAGGGTTATTTAATACATCAATCTGCTGCTTAAGACTTGAATATTCAGAAACTCAACAAAAAAGTGATAAGTGCTGGCATGCTTTAATTCAGGATTCGAGACACAGTGGGCCTTTAGCTTGCTCCCACAGCGCTATAGAACGATTTAATGTGCCTCCAGAGCCTCACGGTCCCCAGTGTCGCCTGTTCAGGACAGGCTTCAGGCAGCTTATCCCCTTAAGTTTGTCCTGTGCAATCTGATGATGTGTATTTTTTTGGTTATTTTATTATTATTATTATGAAAAGTAATTACTGATCATAATAAACAATATAATAATTATTACAATAATCATTAATAACTAAGTCTACTACTATTAATAAATAGTACCACATCATCAAGCATCATAATACTAAGCTCGCTGGGGATTGGTAGTGATGGATTTGACTATGACAATTATATAGGGAGTCGTTGTAGTTCCCTTTGATCTACCTCTATGGTAGTTCCTATATTGTTTTCATAGTTATGATAAAGCTTTGCTAATTATATTATTATTGGCTGGTTATGAATATTGTTAATTG
The DNA here is from genome assembly GCA_945261195.1 of Cryptosula pallasiana. Taxonomy (NCBI): domain Eukaryota; kingdom Metazoa; phylum Bryozoa; class Gymnolaemata; order Cheilostomatida; family Cryptosulidae; genus Cryptosula; species Cryptosula pallasiana. Next base: position 37,681,805 of record OX183137.1, read on the forward strand.
GCTAATTGCCGCTATTACCCATCTTGATTGGTTATGCTGTTTAGTAAGGAATAGCGAAACATTATTGCCATTATAGAAAGCCAAACTGTATTATTAGCAGACGTCAGTTGCTGGCTAGACAGACGACAGTCGCTGGATGGAGCCTTATAGTAACAGTTGCAGATATTAGACACAGGCGGCTCCAATCTACTGGCCTGGCGGTGGGTGGGTGAGTGGATTTGAGTGTATAGGGATGAAAGTGAGAAGGTAATACACTCCAAAAGAAAAAACGAGTAAAAAAAAAACCACCCCTCTTAGCTGACTTTTCTACTCAGTTGTGACCAAACTTGTGCATTGTAAAATTGTAGAAGTTGCCAGAAGATCTCACTGATGAAATAAATGCTATCAGCAACAACATGACAGTCTATTTGTGAACCTACCAGTGATATGAAAAACCCGAAGGAAAGGTTTCATGAACGTCCCTCCTTGAGGCGCACTACCAGCTGAATAAATGTCAGTAGATATGCTCGCTGTAGAGAAAAAAATGCAATTCAAACGGTGATAAAAATTTACGAGGTTTAATATCACACCCTCGAATAATTTTGGCTAACATTTGAAAAAAGACTATAGTACAGGAAATAGGCGAATCATATTGCAATTTTTGTTTTTAACAATTCCATTATCGTTTATTTTGGAGAAACGATTTGTGCCTTCTGGAAGGACGTGTCTTATTAATTTTTACTTTGTTTTGACCAGCGAGTTTGACCTACAGGTAACACATCTACAGCTTTTCATGCAGTCTACAAAGTGAAACAGACTATTCAGCAGTCTAAATCAGACGTACAGAAAGATTTGGGAAAATGTAAATACTGGTTTAGGCATAACACAAAACACCTCATTTTCTCGGATTTTGGAGTGTCTTACCTTCCCCCCATTCTTCTCATATGCTCTCTTTAACTATTCCCCCCCCCCCCCCCCCACCGCCAGGCCGGTAGATCGAAGCCGCCTGTGATATTAGACAGCTATCTTTTTTATTATCTGTGCATTACACTACTTTTTTTTGTTATTAATTAATAATAATAGCCACAATTCTGTTTTAATACTACCTTTATTAATTAGTACTTTAGATAGAATCTAAAATACTATTGTTCGGTCTGTTTTTATTATTTATTTTTTCTTATTCTTTTGCTGCGAACATTGCGGAACTGGCGTCACTTTTTCTCAAGAACTGTAATAGATAGAGCTACAAAGTTTTTTGCGAGCCAATTGACAGGAATCGGGTCAAAAAGTAAGTTGGTTTACAAAGTTACAGAACATTCCAGAACAACAGTTCAGGTGCGAAAACAGGTGAAAACTTGTTTTTCGAAGCGTCAAAGTGACTGAAAAATCGTAGACCTGATTGACGAAAAAATACAAAATTTCGAAAAATGGTGCATTTCGCTAACCTTCTGAGTCGACATGATGAAATGGCGTTAAACAATTGTTCGGAAGCCGCCATCTTGGGTTTTTGAGTAATTTTAAACATAAAACAGCTTTCAGTCAATGAACCTAAACACCGATTAGGCTGAAATTGACAACAAACATGTACCATAGTGTATCAATGCACCATTTTGAACTTCACAGTGATGCACAGAACCGTTTCAAGTTTTTCCATTTTGCTTTCTGAGACCAGAATGGAACTAGTCAGCGACAAGTAAAATCTTAGGCCACGTAGCCTGATGCCTAATCTTTCCAAAATTCGATATTTCAAGTTTTTTGCAATACCGCCAACACAGCTATTCCAATTTTAAAAGAGGTCTTAAAACCCAAAAATTGTCGGTAAATCAGGAACCGCTACTCCGAATGCATCATTTATGAACATCCATCGGGCTTCTGATCTTTGGTGAAAGAGTCAAAGCCCACATTGGAATCATTGTATGACATAAATGCTCGTCATTTACTGTTTTTCCCTGGAAAATTTTTTTTCATAAACAAATAATCAGAAATAGTTTTTAGGTGGCAAATCGAACAATTCTGCAAAATTTTGAAAACGTTTGAAAAGTAGTCAGTGATGTCCGCACCCCAAAATATTTTTGTATGTAGGGCATTCATATTCATGAAAGGCATACAACTTTGTGAAATGGCCCAACAGTTAACACTGTAACCCATGTTGACAGGGTTAGGGTTCGATCCCCAGTCGCGGAATTATTTTTAGAATAAATGGTCTTTCATAAGATCTATTAATTGGTGAACTCTATGATATTGTCGTGGTGGGTGAGCCAATTCACCATAAGCATATGTATAAACAGGAGTAAATGTTGTATTGGCGGTTGTGAAGCATGTACTTTGGTAGGAAGAAGCTGCTTTTAAAAGGAAAAAAGCTATCGTAAAACGGCTGTCAGTATGTACTAAATTAGATTGTACTGTAGCATGGTACCCTTGTAGCTTGATGACTAAAGTTCTGGTCTGCTGTGTCAGGGGTTTAGGTACGATTCCCAGCAGTGGAAATTGTTTTCACATAAAAAGTCTTTTTGAAAAGTTGCCTACTGCTCAATTTTATAAGCGGCAACATTGAGGTTTTTTCCGTAATTCTTCATCAATGGGGATGTGTTAGTGTTGATGGTAGAGGGAATTGTTAAACTGTCCACATTCGGCTGTTCAAATCTCCCTAACCGGAAATTTTTTGGTTTGGTTGTTCTCTAATCTAAAATACTTTTTTTTGCTCGCAAACACAAATAAATATCTAGTTGATTTTATAATAGTTTATTATTATTCTTCATATAATAATAGCTCTAGCAGTTTTTGTGTGGACTAATGCATTCAGTCCTAACTAACTGCTAATGCTTGGTTGTAGATGAGTATCTATCAAGTGTTGCTTGGCTAGCTTGTACTGTAATTGTCTATGTGTGAGGCGTGTTGAGGCGTGAGTGCGGAGTTTTAGGCTGAAGCACTGACAGTTGTTAGTTGTTATATAGCAGTTTCATTCTCATGTTGTTTAATAGCGTAAAGAAATAAAGAGAAGATACGAAAGCTTTTTGCGAAAATCCCATAATAAAAAATTTTCCTTCTAAATAATCACAAATCGAAGGCAATAATCACTACATATATAGTAAACAAATTGTATATTTGAATTCTACACACCTTATTGTTATGTTGGCTGATATATTCACAAAACCACTTGCTCGTGACAGGTTCGTCTTCCTAAGAGACATGATAAACGTAGTTTAGTAAATCTGGCCGGTTAGGTAGGATCGTTCTATCGATATATGTGCACATGTAAACTCAAACATTTTTTTTAGTTTTGCACACTCATTATATTGTGTTTTCATAAAAAAAACTATGTGGGAGTGTTGGTTATTGTAGTTTTTGTTGTCTAATTAGAAACTGTCTACTTGAGAAGATATCTCAATGTTGTCAAGTTTTGTTTTACTTCCCATAATGCTTTTGTACTTCCTCTGCTTTTTGCTCCTCTTGTATAGAAGGTGTGCTTTTGTTGTTGCTGGAATATAAATCGAACAAATCCAACACTTATTACTGTTCGACAGTCATTTCAATGGTCTCAACACTTGGTATACAGCTCTTACCAAGTAATTCTTTTCTGAGACGTGACATTTGCTAAACAACACTCAGAAAATGTAGACTGAAGTGACATCACAGCATTGAATGCCGGGACGGATTATTGTCAAGGGTGTATAACTCTTTTGGGATGCGTTTATTTTGCCATAAAATAAGTCCGGGGCGACGGTCATATTATTATCATATAGTCGTTGCCCATGGCATCAAATCTGAATTGAAAGAGTTATGCACCCTTGACATCCAGTGCTGTGATGTCACTTCCGGCCGGATTTTCTGAATGTTGTTGAGCAAATGTTGCGTCTCAGAAAAGAATTACTCAGTAGGAGCTGTATACCAAGTTTTGAGACCATTGAAACAACTGTTGAGCAGTAAAAAGGTGTGTCGAATTCAAATGTACAATTCTTTTATGTAGGAAGTGATTGCCTTTGGTTTGTTATTATTTTGAAGGCATTATTTTTATTACAGTACTTTTGCAAAAAGCTTTTGTATCTTCTCTTTATTTCTTTACGTTATTAAGCAACATGCGAATGAAACTACTATACAACAGCTAACAACTGTCTGTGGCACAGTCAACAGTTGGTAATTCTCTGCTGTGATCCAGGCCCAATCAGACAATTGCAAGCAATCGCTCTGATTAATGGCAGAAAACCAGTAGCAGGAAGCAGCCACTTGGACACAGCTAGCTGTTACACAGGGTTCTCGTTCCTCTCCTGGTAAAACCTCGACAGTAGCGGATGTGCCAACCTAATAAAGTGAGGGGTCGGGAGTGAGATTTGGAAACTGGGAAAAAAGTTGCATAGTATCACGTCAATTGGAGAAAATCTCATAGAGAAGTGGTTTTTAATAAAAGGCACAAGCGGCTCCAATCTACCGACCTGGTAGTGAGCGGGTAAATTTGAGTAAATACTCTGTTTAGCTATCCTCCCCCACCACCATGACTGTACATTGGAGCTGCTTGTAATAAAATGATAAAAAGTAAAATCGGACATCGTGTTAATTGCAAAAACAGTAAGTAATGAACTGAACAATGTTAGTTGCAGAAATAATATGTGATGAAATGTACGAAGGGTTATGGTGGATGGAGAGAAGGATATGGTGGATGAAGAGCAGGAAATGGCGGATGGAGAACAGAAGATGGTGGATGGAAAGCAGGAGATGATAGATGAAGAGCAGGGAATGGTGGATGGGTCACAGAATGTGGTAGAAGAAGAGCAGGGAATTGTGGATGGGGAGCAGGGGATGGTGGGTGGAAAGCAGATGATTGATGGAGAGCAGGAGGAGGTGGATGGAGAGCAGGAGGAGGTGGATGGAGAACAAGGAAATAGGGGCAGGGAGAGCAGGATATGCGGACGGAGAGTAGGATGTGGTGTAAGCAGAGCAGGAAATGATGAATGGAGAGCAGGAGATGGTTGATGGAGAGTAGTATATGGCAGATGGAGAGGAGGATACAGTAGATGGAGTAAAGGATATGGTGAATGAAAAACATCAGATGGTGAATGCAGAGCTGGAGATGATGGAGGGCTACTGTCGGTCAAAAATTGCGACTAACACTGAAGCAAACATGAAAGCAAAATAGCAATAACTTGTTTTATGGTAATATTTATTCTTACAAAACCTCTTTGCTAAATAATTAAAACACATATATAATTGAAATAATGATTAACTCAACATTTTGATACATAAAAGCAACAAAAATAATTTAAAACTGCTACCATTGGTAATAAAGCAAAGTAGTTTAATGATAGAGAATGTTGGACTTGATAATTGAAAGCAACAACAAATCAAAATGGTAATAAGTAATCTGGATATCATTTTTAAGGATTGTTTAATGATAATTGATCATAAAACACTCCACGCTGCATCATTTTCGTGGTAATTTTATATACTTGCTATAATATAGTAATCAGTATCTACTCGATATAGTAATCAGTATCTATGTCAATGTTTATCTTGGTTAGTTATGCTGCTTTAAGCGAAAATGGATAGATTATAACTGCTATGAAAACTGAAATGTGAGATGAGATATAAAAATTAGTAATAGATACTAAATAATAAACAGAAAGAAAACATTTTCTCAACAGCAAGTGAAATGTATGAGACATGAGTGAAAGTGTGAGAAACAGGGAATTGCTTATTTCTCACGTTCAGTGCGTGACAGTTGGTAAGTCTGTATAGTAGTACTACACCTTCATTATCATCATCATCATGAAAAGTTTATTATCATAGATCAATAAGTGCAAAACCTGTAGGAGCCTAGTAATCATATTGTATGAATTTGCTACTCATAATAATGACAATCATCAATAAACTACTCATAATTATTACAGTACATACCTAATAATATTATTGCAATAATTATTATTATTGTTACTTCATTTAGTATTAGTGAGTACTGCGATGATAACAATTGCTTTATGGTAATAATTGATAGAAAATGTGATTGATATACAGTATTTATCAGTCATTACATCCTGCTATTTCTATTGACTTGATATTATATTCATTATTATTACGCTCAAATAATTTATATTGTCAAGTTATTGATAGTATTGTGTATCATGTAATATTAGTAATAGTAAATGTTGCATTATAATATATTATAATAGTTATTAAATGAAAATTCACAGTATTGTTTTCTTATATTAGCCCCAGCAACCTAGACATACAGACTAAAAAAGCGATCATAATAATGCATCTATTCATTTATTTGTCTATGATGACAAGTTGGGGATATTTTATACACCTAAATGAATTAATGAATCAAACCACCAAAAACTTACACCAATGTGCATATATCCACAGAGTTTTTACCAACTGTACTGTATGTACCTTTGCAAAATCTCTAGAGAGATGGACAACAGCTGGTAAGAGGTTAATTTTATGCGAGCTTATATAAGTATGTGTGGTCATCAGTCCCCCTCCTGGGGGATTAGGCTCTCAAATTATCTTTTGCTGAAACAGTCCCTTGTACTGCTTCAACAGATTGCAATCAGTGCCAAAGAAATTCTGCCTTCGATTAACGGTAGAAACCATTTGATACCTAATTTGGTGCCCTGAAGGATTAAGAAAGTAAACGAGTATCGTTCAGCCACTAACCTAAACTTATCAGCTCAGCTACATCAGACAATCTTGCTCAGCTCGAGAAACAGTTAATGAACAATCTAGGTGCTCAAGCACAGTGTGTTCTCTCATTCAACAACGCACCAATGATGCCTGCCCTTCATGAAGTGTCTATAACTTGGCTTTCATTGTTTTTTTCTCCTGGATTTTTGAAAATTGTGGATTGTTCCATGTAATTATAAATAACTATTAGATGATATCTTAACTACATAATTAACAAAAATCGTTGAACGTAATTGAAAAAGCTAAAATGTTCTCTAAAACACTTCTCAAATATGAAAATTCAAACACTTTTGGTTTGAATTGAAAAACTTGGTATTATAAAATGAGCTTTTGGATAATTAATTTGTTTTCTATTCGTAGATGCTTTTACGCTAATTTTCATTGGTGTGATATGCTGACAACTATAACTCATCTTGCTTGGAGACGCAACCATTTTATCTGTTATTTAAATCGTTATATTGTAACTTCGCCTACAACCAATATGAGTAGTGACCCCAAGAAAGTTAGATCCCAAACTCAAGGGAACAGCCATTCATCCAACCGAGGTAATGGTGGACGTAATTTATCCCGCAAGTTTGAGGGGGCTCAGAGTACATTTCGTTCTAAATTCAGTTCGTTGACAAGTCGCAAAAATTGGAAAGAAGAGTTAGGTAAGTAGAATCCACCTGAGTATATTTCATTTGTGGTGAAAATGAGTTCAATCGTTGGACACGTTGTTAAGATGTGACCATAGTTTCTTCTTTTATACTATATACATTAATTTGAAGTAACTGGGTTAAAGTGAGCCCTCTAAGCACCAGTGTGAATTTTTAGTATTGACTTGCTCAACACTGAATTGTATGTGCAATATTTATTATTTGTTAAAAAAACATTTCAGAACATCTCAAAATGTTTGTTTGAAGTTTTCCTACACAACTAAGTTTTAGTGTGCTTAAGTCCCACAAAGTAGTATGTGCACTTGATACTTGTAGCTAAGCTAAACAGTCTGACTACAGATGAGAGAAGACAGTTATATAGCTGCAAAGGTAGATATATCGAATACAATGACCATAACTTTCCTGTCACCAGTCCAGGTAATAATGCCGCTACTGTTATAACATCGATAAAATCAAACCCGCTCGGCCAGTTGTTCAGCAAGTATATTCAGGACATGCTTTTGTAGGAACTGAAAAGATCTGTGTATGGCAAGGTGACATAACTCTGCTAGAATTTGATGCTATTGTTAATGCAGCCAACAGCGGGCTGAGGGGAGGAGGTGGTGGTATGTTGTAGTATTTGTTTTTCTCTAATATTCAGTTATTTCTTTTGTTTCACTCAATTTGATTCGCTGGCATAGAGTTGTATAATTCTAGTTATGGAAGCCAATTTTTTCTCAACCTTGATCCTCTTTTCTAAGAAAATTGTGCATGATATCTAGCTGCCGCGAGCTTTAGCTGCCGCGAGCTGGTTTCTCTGTCTTAGACGTTTCCTTCTTGATGATCAAGTTTGTTGTCATTTTGTGTTTATGGCGAGTTTTCATGATGAATCCTTGTATAATTTTAAGGAGCCTACTTTTTGCTTTGTGGATTACCACCGGCATTGCCCCATCATATCATATTGTGATTTGTCTCCCCTCTGTAGTGGATGGAGCTATTCACCGTGGAGCAGGCTCCTACCTCATACAGGAAACCAGAGAGCGATATCCCAAAGGATGCGAGACCGGCCACGCTGTGATAACTTCTGGCTATCATCTCCCTGCCAAATGTAAGTAATGCACTGTTGATAGATGTACAACCGGAATACAGTTTATGGACAAATGAATCACTCTTACAAACCAGTAGCAACTGTTACAGATGTGATACATACCGTGGGACCCATGCATACGTCCCCTGAGAAGCTAAGAAAATGTTATGAATCTGTGCTAGCACTTGTTGAGGAAGAAAACATAAAAACTGTGGCCTTTCCCTGCATCTCTACCGGCATTTACGGTAACAATAGATTTGTATATTACATTTTTGTGGATGTTTAATTTTTGAACCAAAGTCATTTCAGTTTGCTCCTCCTTTCCTTCCCATCATCGTTTCCTGTTGTGTTGGCTCGTAGGCTACCCCAATGACGAGGCAGCAGCAGTAGCTCTTGCGACCACCAAGAAATGGCTGGAGAAGCGTCCTTACTTTGTGAGTTTATATATTCCTCACTAAGTTTGCGCTGCATTAACTGGCTGCATAGTTATGCGGCTATTCTTTGGTGTTAGGATGGCAGGATTGTCTTCTGTGTCTATTTGGACAAGGATCTAGAGATATACCAAGATTTGGCGAGTAAGTTCTTTGCCTGTGAGATTGCGTCATCTGTGGGTTCATCTTCTAAACCTTTGCCATCTCAAGGTGCTTCTGTTGGACACTTAGGTAGGTCAATCGTAGTTCAACCAATGATCTTTGCGCCTGCTTTGGAGTTGTCACATTTTGCACTAATCACAACTTTCGCCGGTAGTCTTAGTGAGTACAAGGTAATGACAACTGCCAAGCAGGAAAAATGATGCGGGTAATGTATAAGATCGGCCAACCGTTTCATGACATTTGTGTTATTGTATTGGTAAGATGTGTGTTATGGCTTGTACTTGCTCGCATTTTAGATCACCCGCCGACATCTTTAGAGAAATCTAAGCTGCCACAAAGATCCCGTGATAGACATGATGATGATCTTGACCATAAAACTACCGGTCCTGAGTCTATGGACAGCTCCGGGTATTCCCAACCTGCGAGTCAAAGGACTGAGCCTGATGGTGCTAGTGGCCCAGGGGTGGCACGGTGAAATGATGGGCACCAGGAGGCTAGTGGATAGGCTTCTCATGTCTTACCAAACAATAACTGTGTCTTCGGTGATAACATCTTGTTAAGATTTGTTGAATTAGGCTCATAAGCCCGTACAAGTCACCTACGATATGTCTATGTCACTCAAGCTATAGTTTTTTTCACAAGTAGATACTCCGTCCAACTATGACTTCACTTGACCTACAAAACATTGGAATTATCCTCTATCCCTTCGCTTAACAGCTGTATTGTACACCACAAATTTCTTTTCGCTAATAGTTCACAGCAAATGTAGCTTCATATGCCGTCAAAGTATTTAAATATACCTGATATTAGATTTGAGTATGTCAGAGTACGGCTCAAATACAAGGGCTACTTTTTATGTAGTGCAATTTTTTTTAATGGCGAGTTAAGAGTTGCCTATACTTTGTATTGTAGTATTTTAATAAGTGAATAACGCAGTCAGTTCGTTCATAAACACATTTTAATAAAATGCTGTGCAAGCAAGTCAGCTTGTTTGGTTGACATTGGTGTCTGAAAAAGAGGTGTATGAGAGTATGCATGTATTCCTTCTTTATGGTTGTAGCACCAATTGTTGAGTCAAGGCTGCTTAGTAGAGGACTGAATTTAGCTCATAATCCTTGGTTGATCAATGTGATTAAACACACAGTCATATAATGATAGCCTATTATATGGACACGGTGATTTAACCTATGGAGATTGTAATGATATAGGGTTATCTTCTTTTTGCATCCCCATAAACAGCGGTCATTGCGCACCATAGAATTGTCTCCTAGAGATTATTCTATGGTGCATAGACCTAGAGTTGTGACCTTATCGATCGATGTAACACATACTAAAAATGACCCTTTCAAGCCAATCAGAATGTCAGATTAGTATTATCGATATTGTAGCTGCACACCGGTAAACAAAACAAATGTATTCAATTCCATTTTTGCACCTTTCTTTCTGGTCATTATTTTTCAAATCATTTAGTTTGCTACACCATTGTTATAGAATAGTTGTAATGTGGTTGGTTTGAACAAAAATAGGTGACACAATTAGGTACTTTACCAGTTGATCTATTATTACCATTCTTATTAATTAATAGTATTATTATTAGTTAGTAATAATAATAATTATTATAATTATTATTAATAATAATTGCTATAATAATAATTAGTAGTTACGGACAGTTAGTAGTACTAAGTATTATTATTAATTATTATTATCGTTGTTTTTGTTTTAGTTAAGTTGATATAATAATATTATTGTTATAGATATATGCTTGTTGTTAATGATTATATCAATCATCAACAAGCTAAGGAAGGGTGCGTCGAAACCAGGTACCTCCGACCTACTGCAGAAAATTTGGTGGATTTTGAACCATTTTTTGGAATTTTATGTTGTGTTTGTTGTTGGTGTTTGAAGGTAAGTCATGGTCTGACGCACCTGTCTTCACGTGCTGGCCTGCTGGCTCAAAAATAATTTGTGCAGCACCCCACCAAGAAAATACCAAAAAGTTAACCCTCTGGGCTGTCGATACTGACCTGTTTTATTACAATCAGATGACTGCATGAGAAGCAGCAACCTCGTGTTTCCAAATTTTGAGCTTGCAAAAGGCGAGTCACGCAAAATTTCTTCACATCACCCGAGTCTCCTAAACTAACCAATCCTAACCCACAGTGGTGACAGAAAGTCCTCATCTCAGCTTTAAAACTACGGGCACTCGTATTAACCCATATTAGTGTTGTGAGGATCCACAACAAATTACTGCCGAAGAAAATTGAGACGATGCACCCGGTAATAATTAATCATTTTAGCGCTTTCCAACTGTTCGACAAGAGCGCTCGGTCAGTACAATCAGTAGGTAAAGGCTGTATCGTTTTTACTTTTTTGGCAAACTCTTGAACCCCCTCTTGTGTATCCTAAGAAAATTTTCCACGGGCTGTTACGAGTTACCTATAATGTTAAAGCTGAGATGAGTACCCTTTGTCGCCCCTGTAAACTAGGACTTGCTAGTTTAGGAGACTGGGGTGATGTGAAGAACTTTTGCGTGACACGCCTTTTGCAAGCACAAACTTTGGGAACACGAGGGTGCTGCTTCTCATGTAGTCATCGGATTGTAATAAAAAAGATCAGTATCGACAGCCCAGAGGGTTTACGTTTTGGTATTTTCTTGGTATGGTGCTGCCCAAATTATTTTTGAGCCAGCAGGCCAGCACGTGAAGACAGGTGCGTCAGACCATGACTTACCTTCAAAACACCAACAACAAAACACAACATAAAATTCCGAAAAATGGTTCAAGATCCACCAAATTTTCTGCAGTAGGCCTGTGCTCCTACCCCCACCCCATATCAACTATAGATAATGTTAAATTTGAGTGCATAGATGACTGGAATTCAATGGTAAGACAATGGTATGACAGAGAATGTGACCAAAAGAACTTAAAAACGTTGGTTTTTTGTTCTATTCCAGAGAGAAAGTAAACGATAATGATGCGATATTGTTATGGCACCAAAAGTGGATTTAATAATAACAAGCGATTCAACTTTTGACAGTTTTGTTTACTTTTAATTAGTTCACATGCTTAATAATTTTGTTCAATTCTTCTCCTTCCCCCAAACTTCACTACTGTGGTAAATTTGAACAATAAATATTAAAATATTATTGAAATTAATTATTATTAAAATTAAATATTATTAAAATATTATTAAAAAATAAAAAAGTGGCCTAAGTGGAATCGCTTGTTATTATTAGATTCACATTTGGCGCCATAACAATATCCCATCATTACCGTTTACTTTATTTCTGGAAAATAAAAAAAACAACATTTTCAAGTTTTTGTGGTCACATTCTCTGAAATAATATCATAGCTTAATCATAACCATTGAATTCCAGTCATATATGCACTCAAATTTAACATTATCCGTATTTGGTATGGGGTAGGGGTAGGGGGTACCTAGTTTCGACGCACCCACAAGCTAATTGTTATTTATGATTACTATTGTAAAGGTTTTTCGTTGTGATATCGAAAAGCTTTATCGACACTGTAGAGAGTAGCCCGTATTGTAAGTAGAGACAACACGTCGATGTAGAGTGCAAAATCAAGTGGTAGCGATGGCTCTCAGTGCAAGGCAGTTTATCTCAATTATAATGTCGTCAATACGACAACAATATCCTCTATCGTATATAGCAGTACATACAGACTAACAGCAACTGTTCTCAATACGGTAATAATGTCCTTTATCATATATTGCAGTACTGATGCTCTGTTTACACTAGCACGCTACGAAACACGGTGAAAATTCATAACAGCTACGGTTCGGTACTGGTCCGCACCAAAGTGCCTGTTTAGACGATCGTTTGTCAAGCGCATTAGTTTCGTATCCGTATGAAAACACCTTGGGCCCCGTTTCAGTTTTGAGGCAATACAGAACCGGTATAGGTGCGAACCTATCTGAACAGCTGGTGTTTTCGCTGCAAACTTCAGTGTTCACATTTGTACGAAGTGCGCATAGCACACTAGTGTAAACGAGCTTATAGACTGTATCAACGGTATCAATACGATAATAATGTCCTTTATCGTATATAGCAATACTAATATAGACTTTATCAACAGACGTTGCTGATACGGTAGCAATAGTTCTTTGTTACAAAAGATCCATATTTAGCAGACAGATCCGGTTGAACAAGGTATACAAACTTAGCTGCGCAAGCAATGTGGTCTATGTCAAACTTAGTGTTACAGGCAACCCAGCCACACTAATAAGAAGAGTTTCGAATTAATAATAGAAAATAGTATATTATTATCTACGAGAATATACAAAACCTTGCGAAATAGAAATAGTTCTCAAGTGTACAGTGAATACTCGACGTAGTTAGATTCCACTAAGTACGTGTCCAAGAAACGCCAACAACACCTTCCAGAGCAACTAACGTTATCTCTAACAAAGCTAAGCAAAGTCTGAAGCAGTGGGCGATCTGCCTCACTTATATAGAAAAACCCTACAGTTGAAATTGCACAACAATGATTGGCTAATACAAAGCAGTTGCGTTAGAAGTACAATCACAACAGCGCTAGACTAAAAACATATGTAATATAATTGCATAAGCAGGCGCACTAGGAAAGTCGCTAAATAATTCACACAAATTGCCTTTTTTTTATAACGGAAATGGCGTCGTCAAAGTCCTTGACCGGTACTCCTTGGCTTGGATTCTTCTCAGCTGCGGGTCTTGCACTCGTCTGGTTTGGCTCATCAGGTAAGGATCTTGGTTGTTCCTTCATCGCTTGCTTGACAATCATCGCTCGTTTGCTGTATCATTTCAGCTGGCATCAATCAGGTCACAGTCACTCTGAATTTCTATTACACTATTGTTATATATAATAATGTAAGTAATGGGAATGCATAGACTAGCCGTGCGCTATGTCAGTGGGCATATTGTAATGGAAATGCATAGACTAGCCATGCGCTATGTCAGTGGGCATATTGTAATGGAAATGCATAGACCAGCCGTGCGCTATGTCAGTGGGCATATTGTAATGGAAATGCACAGAGCGGCCGTGCGATGGAATGGTGCCTGCTTACTATCAGCAGTAGCTGCAGTGGATGAGCGATGGCTTATAGTATAGACAAGGTCAAGCAAGCTTGCAAGTAGCCAAGGATTGTTACCAGACGAGCGTAAGACCCGTAGTTGCCGAGATCCAACGCTGGGACAGTTGAAAGACGCCATTTTTGGACAGTTGAAAGACGCCATCTTTAGTATACCATATGGTTATTATTATTATGTGTGAATTATCTAGTGACTTTCCCAAGGCGTCTGCTTATACTAATTATATATTTTAATAAACTAATGTTGTGTTTGTACTTCTAATGCGATTGCTTTTTATGTTATCCAATCATTGTTGTTCATTTTCAACAGTTGTACTTTCTTATGAATAGTGAGGCAGATCGCCCACTAGTCAGAGTTTGCTTTGCTTTGCTGGAGATAACGTTAGTTGCTCTGGAGGTGTATTCAGCAATATTCTTGGACTATCTTAGTGGGATCTAATTGAGGTCAAGTTTTACTGTACGCTTCGAGAACTATTTCTTTTTCGCAAGGTTTTGTATCGTTGAGAATATATTTTTATTATTCTGAAACTCGTCTTGTTAGTGTGGCTGGTTTGCTGTAACACTAGGTTTGCATACCTTGTTTCACCGGATCTGTCTGCTAATACAGATCTCCTACAACAGAGAGCCATTACTACCTTACCGGTAGCGCCTGCGTTAGTCTATAGGTTTACTTTCTACGATAAAGGTCACTACTACCGTATCGGTAGCATTTGATAGTTGAGACTAATTGCCTTGCATAGAGAGCTACGCTACCAATTAATTTGCAATCTGCAACGCCGTATTGTCTCTACTTACAATACGGGCTACTCTTTACAGTGTCGGTAAAGATATTTCGAGATCACAATGAAAACCTTTACAATATTAGTAGCTGCTAGTTAGTAGTCAATGGAGCGAGCAATGACTGACAAGCGTAGCTATGGAGTGTAGACAAGATCAAGCAAGCTTACAAGTAGTAAAGATTCTTACCCAAGTGTGCCAGATGATCGAGGGACCCGTAGCTGATTAAAGATCCAGCGCTAGGAGTGCCAGCCAAGGACTGTTGGGTGACGCCATTTTGTACATTCCATATTATTACGCTTGAATTATTTAGCGGCTAGGTACTCCTCCAAGGCGTTTGCTTACAATAATTATTATATATTTTTAATCCACCACTGTTGTGCTCATATTTCCAACGCAACTGCTTTTATGTTAGCCAATCACTGTTGTACATTTTCAACTGCTATGTTTTTGCATAAATAGAGAGGTAGATCGCCCACTAGTCAGAGTTTGCTTAGCTTCGCTGGAGATAACATTAGTTGCTCTGGAGGTGTATTCAGCGATACTCTTGTACCGTCTTAGTGTGTAATCTAAGGGACGTCAAGTTTTACTGTACGCTTCGAGAGCTATTATTTCGCAAGGTTTTGTATGTTGATAATATATTATTATTAATCTGAAACTCGTATCATTAGTGTGGCCGGTTGCCTGTAACACTAAGTTTGCATACCTTGTTTCTACCGGATCTGTCTGCTATACAGATCTCCTACAACAGAGAGCCATTACTACCATCCGGTAGCGCCTGCTGTTCGTTTCTATTAGTACTTTCTACGATAAAGGACATTACTACCGTACCGGTGGCATTTGATACTTGTAATTAATTGCCTTGCACTGAAAGCTAACGCTACCAATTGTTTTGCACTCTACAACACCGTATTGTCTCTACTCCCAATATGGGCTACTCTCAACAGTGTCAGTAAAGATATTTCGAGATCACAACGAAAACCTTTACAATAATAATTATTATAATAACAATATTATTGCTAGGAGGAGGCTGGTGTGGTCTAGTGGTTAAAGTACTTGCACTTAAATCTAGGATTTGGAGTTCGATTCCCAGCATGGTTATCTGTGAGCGAGATATTCGGCTTTCTGTATGCTCTGCCTGGTCGAATATGGGCATAAAAATAATGTGGTCCCTAGTTTGATTGCACTCTCCATGATAACTATGTAGTCATGCTAGTAAAAGATGCCCCTCTGCTTTTTCGGAAGAGTAGCCGGTGTAACGGCGGACATGGGTATAGGGCGCTGCTCAAACAAGCCACAAGCTTATGAGACCCGTCTTTAGGGTTGCCCTCAAGGCACAGCTCAAACTAACTCACTTATTATTATTATTCATTTATCATTACTGTTCAAAACAATTGTTGCTATATAATCATTTTTATTATTATGACCATCATTCATGTTCATTATTATACAATAATACAGTACTATTAATAAGTAATGATATTAAATAGATGATATTCAATCGTCAATATTATTATTAATTATATAGCAGCAGAAATATCATATGGATTATTCGTACTAAAGTAATGTTCGCAGTAGTCGAATATTTTAGAATTGAAAAGCTGTTTTTGTCCGAAAATTTACATTTTTTAAAACAGCCCGTGTGTGAAGTGGAATTCCTAGAGCCTAAACACCAATAATTGCTCTAATAATCTAATAAATCTAATAATTTGCTATCGATCGAGTGGTAAAAGTGTTAGTTTTATAACGTATTATCTGCTCTAAATTGTACATTACTATTTGAGGAAATTAGGCTTAAACTCGTATTTAGCAACCACCCTTAACAATGATAATCTGTAATTAACATGTTCCATTATTATAATTAGGAGTTTGGTGTTTTGTAGGTGTAATGTTCATGAGTTAGTTGGCATACAAACAATGCGCAACCATCACTGATAGAATTATGGAATCATTGTTAGATGTGGATAGAAATCAACTGGTAGGTGCTTTTATTCTGTCGTGACTCTTTCATCACAGATAAATGTGTGCTCCCTATCACAGCAACGCAGGGTCTGCCAACTGGAGCTACAAGTTAACATTATAATTTTTCTTTCTTCCCTGAAAGCTATGCCGGCTCAGAATGTTTTGTTTTGCTTTTTAAATGCAACTGTAAACTTTCCAAACTGTCTATGAGCAAGCAAGCCATCTTAACGCTTTGTTAAATATACCATAGGTGGTTATTGAAAATCTAAACTGATTTGTGGGCCTGCTTATGGATAGTCGCCATATTAGCTTGTTATTAAACCTTTCTCGTTGAAATTCTTAAAAATGATAAAAAATCTTTTGGTTTTTATTATTACTAACAATAAGTAAATAAGTTCTTCATTTATGTAAAATATGTTGACCATACCTGTCATGTCTCATGATTTGTCAGGGACCCACCTGATTTTTTGGTACACCATTTTCCTACACTTGAAAATTGCTAAACGCCTTGAAAACTTTTGAAATTTGATTATCCTCCCTAAATCCTCCAGCGAATGTTACTTTTACTTTTCCATTGAGCAAAAAGTAAACCTTGAGATGACTCAGGGTGGACCATGTTTTCACATCATCCTTCTACATATAGCTTTAGTTTGTTCAACATAGTAATTTGTGTACCGCATGCCATATTTGTGTTACATTTACCTCAGCCATTGGCTTTCTGAACTAATAAACAAACTAAATTACTGACTTTGTGTCTACGTATTCACCCCATCTATGTCCTAAACTTAGTGGTGATACGCTGAAGCGACCACTTCAATATAGCTCCATTTTCTTCTCAAGCCAACATGATAGGTATAAATTTTGTTGCTATATCGGCGTATAAATCATAGAAACCACCATATGGAACCGACACACAGATCTGCTCATATATTACTACTCATAGTTATGCCTGCTTCTAGGTACTCAACTTGAGCAACCGAGATTTGATAACTCTACCAATAGAAATTAAAGAAATGACTCAAGTAACACACTTGTACCTTAACAATAACAAACTGATGGTACCTCCTGATGAACTAGCTTCTTTACCGGTTTGTTCTGTCTGTGTGTCTCTATTACTTTGTTTGTAGTGCATTTGTGTCTGTACATGTGTATATCTGTGTTTGTTGGCCTTTAATGAAAATAATTGTTTGATGTAATATTGATTTTTTACTTCAAGTGATTCTCGACAATAAATTGTATTGTTAAGCAACCTTTAGCATATCAAATGTGCTGATAAATGAGTCAATTTTAGAATTTTAAATGGGCATAGGTAGGGATGAACATTGGGGGAAAAAAGCCGACAATGCAATAAACACAAATTTTTTTATGTTCATTCTAAAAAATATAAATATTCGTTCCAAGGGACAGAAACTAATGTTTTGACGTTTGTTCCAGTAGTGTCAGCATTTCCATTCTTTACAAAAGTAGACAACTCCTGTGATAAATATCAAAATTTGATTTCGTATAATGCGAGGGAAAGAGTTCAAACTTCAAACCTCCCTACAGTGAACTTTAAAGTACTTATTTTTCTCCTATAGTCAAAATTTAGTTCAGGTATCATTGAGATTAAATGTTAGAGGTGTCTACATACTTCTAGGTTTGTCAGAATTTTGTTCTGTCAACAATCGTTTGGGTGACGTTTACTACAAAAATGTTTATTTTATTTCTAAATTGTTTATACTTGTTTATTTTTTAGAATCTGCAACAGGTGACATTAGACCACAACTCTCTCTCTTTATTGCCAAGTTCATTGTGTAGTCTGAGAAAGCTAAAGTATATCAGTGCAAGCAATAACTCCTTTACCTGCTTACCAGAAGAAATAGGACAACTCTCTCTTCTCACACAATTATGGCTAAATGAATGCTCCTTGTCATACCTTCCAGATTCCATCTGCCGTCTGTCACACCTGCAGAAACTTTCTGTACGCAATAACAAGCTTACAGAGTTGCCTCCACTCATTGGTGAAATGTCTAGTCTACAGTGGTTAAACGTAGCGGAGAATCATTTGCACACGCTCCCTAAGTCACTGTCCAAGCTATCCAACTTATGTCACCTCAACCTAGAT
This sequence comes from Cryptosula pallasiana, assembly GCA_945261195.1. NCBI lineage: Eukaryota > Metazoa > Bryozoa > Gymnolaemata > Cheilostomatida > Cryptosulidae > Cryptosula > Cryptosula pallasiana. Next base: position 37,700,708 of record OX183137.1, read on the forward strand.
AAGAACATGTTTGAGGTATTTCCCAGCTGTGTGGGAGGTATCTCCTCCCTCACTATAGTTCTACTTCGGTATAATCCAATCAGCTCCGTGTCAGACGATGTAGTCCTAGAGATGTCTAATCTCACCAAGTTTGACCTGCGGGATACTCGTATCACGGAGAGACCAGCTCATTGGAGGGTAGATATGAACATTTCTAAGCATGTCGTGACACGCTTGCCTTAGTACTACTCAGATGTGTGATGTTTCCTTTGTACCAGTTTATTGGACATGAATGTCCCGTTTAGAGCTTCTGTATTTGTTATTCTTTGTAGGGATTAGAATACATTCAGCTATCTTGTGATATCATGGCTAACGAATTAGCACAAGCTAATAGCCTCAGCTCATCTAAAGTCTATGCAGACTCCTCTTCCTCTGTAGAAGATGACGAGAGACCTTGACCTGACATAACATGAAGACAATTTATTAGAATGTTGACTACTTTAAACTATCAAACATTTTTTGTCAGCCATCTTTTTGCTCTTGGAAATAAATGGAATAGACACTTTTCTTTTCTATTATTCCCATGTATTGAAATCATTAATGATTGTTTGCTATGTTGCAAGAAGTTATTGATTTGTCATGACTGTTTTGATATTTTGTGATCTCAATTATTTGCGTATTGTATTTGTTATATAACTGACTGCAAGCGTAAAATATATTTTATCTACATTTACTCATCTCTTATTACTCCTTCCAACATTTCTTTTTATAGTCATAGTTTTAGATATTAGGTTTTAGATGTGAAATTTTCATAATTTGAATTTTTTGTTTATTCCATGTTTCCGAAAATACAAAGATATGTTTTCACATGGCCTCATTTTGCAGACATTATCCACAAGCAATTATTTTTGGAAGCAGATCATAGCCAATGCAGTGCTTACTTACCATTATGGCAACTACTTTAATTCAAAGTGTGGCCAAGCGTTTATTTTATGATTCTGAGCCACCATAAAGCACTACTGAGATGATGTTTAGCGAAAACATTTGTGCTTTGGAGTTATGTACACATGAGCTAACTCTAGGCCTAGCACGTGCATCCTGCTGGAGAATTTGGTTTCATTTGACAGCAAGTCATGATTGGACAGTTTTGCGTGAAGCCTATAAAAAACGCCAATAAGTATTTATGCTTTATTAATTGGTTTTGTTTTTCTCGTACTTGTCCTTGCTGATAAAATTTTTTTCTACATTTGCTTGCTCAATAAAAAAGCCCCAATGGAAGACAAAAACACACTAGTTCAAGAGATTTTGGGGTTAAATTTCTATAGAAACAGAATGCCTTATCGGCGGAAAAGGGCGTTTGCGCAAGCGCTGCAGGAACTCTGGGATAACATTCTTGCTTCAAATAATTTTGGAAAAGCCCATCGATTACTCATTTTCTCAGTTGAAACATTTTTTTGGCAAAGATTTAGCATAGCGAGCATATATTCTTGTGAAATTCTGACTGAAAATGAACGAAGACATTGTTAAACGAACTCAGGATTCACTTGGCAAATTAATAGGAAAGAAACCACCTCTGACCGACAAACTGTTGAATCGACCACCATTCAGATTCTTGCATGACATCCTCACCTCTGTAAGCTACATAAACAAACAATCTATTCAGAAAGAAAATGTTTCCATGTCTAATGCTTTTGGGCAGCAACATATCTATGAACATTAAACGAACAAGTAGTAGTTGCGAATAATAAATTAAAATAAAATAATATTATTTTTATAAATATTTAATATAATAATTAATAATAATAATAATAATTGTTAATAAATAATAATAATAATAATCATCATAATAATTAATAATGATTATCAATGATTATTATTGTCATTATTATATCATTATTCCTGGTAACTAATAAATTATATAATAAATAAATAATCACGATGATTAATTAATAATAATAATAATACTAACAACAGCCGTCATGTGATTAATGATAACGAATAATAAAGCTAGTAAATTGGTTCTACCTTTTATACTTGCTTGTCTATTTTCATCAATTTTTTGAAATTTTTATGAACACAACCAATTGCTGTGATCATCGAAGCAGTATGAAAATTGGGCAAACAATGCTGCAGTACTGGTATGTTGCTTTTATTCCCCAGATAAGTTGATAAGATCAATTGCTCTAAATATTAGGTTATTTTTTTAGCCCGTGGTCTATTGTAGCTTTGTTGAGATTCTTGTTCTATTATTATTATTATCAACTATCTCTTTTTAGGTAATTCGTCAAACAGGTTTTATGAAAGGATTATTTACCGACAAAGAATCATCTGCTGAAAATATAGCTGTAAGTTATTGCCCTCTAGCTAATATCAAGGTTTTTCCATCTTTAATAGTGGGCGTACTTGAACTTTTTCCATTCTTGAAATAACGTTTTCTGCATCTTTGTAGTCCAAAGAAGAAAAAGTAGCATTTCTACAAAAAGCAATAGATATTACAGGTGAGTAGTCTGTACTGTACTATTTTGCTTATGTATGTATGTATCACAACTATGTATGTGTTTATATGATTTGCATTACGTGACAGGTTAGTTAATTGGACTACAATCATTTTAGTATATGTAACTGGAACTAAACTTTCGGTGCGACCTTCGAAGGTCGTGGCTGGTTTGGAAGCTGAAAAAACTAATGAGTTTCTACAGGCATTGGCAGATGCCATTGAGAAAAAGGTGAGTTTTAGTCGGAGTCGGTTTTCACTGACTCAATATAGACAACTGAGTTGTCAACCATTGAGCCAAATGTCCTTCCCAATACTGCAAGTTCTCATTTGCTATGATAAGTAGAAACGATTTCTTGAATGCAAGTACTTGGTCACATTTTTGATTCTATTAGGTTTAACTATTGCTACCACTCGGATATATTTTACATGTTCAATATTCTATTTGTTGTTAATAAATACAAACAATCACTCCAATGGAGTTTTGTTATAATGATTATTGTTTATTATTATTTACGTTTTACTTCTTCATTGTCAGTTATTTACTGCCGATTACTGTTACTATTTATTTGCCATCAACAACCAGTTGTTTTCAATAATTCCTTATTTTATTTTGTTCGTTTTTAATTGGCTTTTTCATTTTGAAGTTGCTTAGCAACATTCAAACTCGGATTGAGACCTACAGCTACATGTATGTTTTATGTAGCTAGTCTGCTGCTCTTGATATCTGTCAATGGCGAGGGGTTGGGGGTGGAAACAGTAATCTAAGCTCCCAGTTTTTGGCATATTTAGCCAACCGACAGCCTCTGCCTGTTACTGCTTCAATGACTATACTAGCTTCTACTATAGTTGCCACTGGATACCCAGGATATATTCCAGAGTATTGAGTGATTGCTATCTATTGATGCTTCCAGCCCGACAATGATGCATGTGTAAAGAAGATTTTATCTGGTGGTGGGGACGGTGAGCCTCCATCTCGAAGTACTCGTGACTCTAAGTCTAAGGAATCTAGAGAACCCAAAGAGAGAGATCAGAGTGCCGACAAGAGAAAACGAAGATCAGATAAAAGTGAGGTGGGTGCTGGCACGCAGCCAACTTTGTTTTCTCTCTGCCTATGTAGTGGATATGTCTATATCTATGTAGTGGATATTGATCATCTTTTTTAAAACCTTCAGCTAAAATAATACTGTTTTTTGCAGGTTATTTTAGTTTGAAGACTTTTGTGCCACTATTTTGTTTATTTATAAGATAATGTTTAGAGCATACTACGATAATTAGCAAGTAGTTACCTGATGTATTAAACATGTATCGTTTAGAAACCTGCCCAAAAATCATCAACTAGTACTAAAAAGGTAGGTACCCTGGCGAGGCTGTCATTTTCTGTGAGAAACTGCTCTCACATGTCTGCTTATTGCTGCCTATTACGTCATTTCCATTGTTGCCATGTTGAACAGAGCTGTTGATGTACTTGTGTTTGTTGGTTACCATGCCAACGTTTGTTGTTTTCTATAATTTATTGCGTCATTTGTCTTCCATATTGGTTGAGCCTCCTCTGATTCTTTCTACCCGAAGCATGAATGTTGTGTTAATTGATTTGACTGATGGAGCAATGACCTTCGCACTAGTTGCGTATGTAAGGATTGGACGTACAATCAGCGATGACCCATGATTTGTTGCCAGGATAATTGACATAACGTTAACAGACCGCTGCCAATTCTTTGAATAATTCCTATGACATGTACTTGACCTCAAACTTGCAAACTCCATATGTAACTTGTGTGAGTCAAGTTGTAGAACTACTTGATATTGAAATATGCTTGCTGATATGTGTGTAGGATAAAGAAAATAGAGAAAGTTCTGATAGGAAGGACCGGTCTAAGGAGGGCTCAGACAGGAAAGATCGTGAGAGGGAAAGCTCCGGAAGAAAAGATCGTGACAAAGAGGGTTCTGACAGAAAAGACCGTGACAAAGACAGTCGCAGGAATCGTGATTCCAGTAAAGATGGCCGAAGAGAGTCAAGTCGTCATCGAGAGTCTAGTCGTGATCGTAAAGAGAAAGAGTCATCTGATCGGAGAGATGACAAAAGAGAAAGGTCAGGCAGAGGTCATAGGAAGAGAGAAGAAGAACAGTTACAAGTCAATGGTGATGAGGTAATGTTATTCTTACAGTTACGCTGAGCTTTTTATTCGCAGACGCAAAATTTGTTGAGGAATTATTTTTATTTTGCGGGTTATGTTGTAAGTTATTTGTAAAAAGCTTCAACTTGGCCATTGTATGGTACTAGAGCCAAACGCGAAGGAAATAATAATATATTATTTAAATTGTCACTGTTCTAATAGATGCTAATATTTAGTGATATTTAATCAGCAGTCAGTATTGGAAATGATATCACTGATAGAATATTTCTAAAACTCTCATTGTAGCTGTGTTAACCCCAGTTGCTGATGTATAAATATCATTATGGTTTATTATTATTATGGATGTTTAAAGACGGCCAACCTACTGCTTAAATAAGTTTGTAAAAAATGCTGTTTTGTTGGCGATCTTGAAAACTAGACTGAACAATGATTATGAATGGTCCAGCATCCCTACAAACTGTTGACATTGTTTATTGGTAGAAACAGGAGGTGCCTGAGGTAAAAAAACAAGAGAAGAGAGATGATGATGGTCAAACCACAGAAGAGGTATCACAGTTAGTTGTCGCACTCCTTGGCTCACGATCTCATTTCCTGTTGTGAACCCTCTAGATGTGCTTATGAAGGAGCACGCTTGCTATTCTTTATTTTTATTCACTCACTGCCCCTTACGTCGACTCTTACCTGCCCCCCTCCCTCTCCCCGTCGCTCACTCCCTCCCTCTCTCCCTTCCCCTCCTCTCCCACCCCCTCCTCTCCCCCCCCTCCTCTTCTCCCCCCCCCCCACCCCCCCTCTTCTTCTCCCCCACCCCCCCTCTTCACCCCACCCACCCCTCCCTCACCCCACCCACCCCTCCCTCACCCCACCCACCCCTCCCTCACCCCACCCACCCCTCCCTCCCTCACCCCACCCACCCCTCCCTCACCCCACCCACCCCTCCCTCACCCCACCCACCCCTCCCTCACCCCACCCACCCCTCCCTCCCTCACCCCACCCACCCCTCCCTCACCCCACCCACCCCTCCCTCACCCCACCCACCCATACGCCCGTGTGCTATGTTGCCTATGCTCTATCTACACATGCCTGTCTTGCTGTGGCTTCATAAGTCCCTAGCGTTGCCTTGATCATAATTCTGTTGGTATATTGTCAGGAACCGACGTCAAATCGAATTCCTCGACCTTCTTCAGCCAAAGGAAGTAGAAGACGACACAGGGAAGGTCAGTTGTCATTGGTTGATTGTGTAAACTAGGTCACATCGTCTTTCTAAGCTGTAGCAGCTGTTTGCGGTGAAAGTTGTGGTAATATTGTTTATCACTAACACCTTGTGTCTATGTCACCTTGTCTATGTCACCCTGTCTATCACTTGTTACTGCAGTTTCCCCAGTGAGTAATAGTTGAAAATTATTGGGTAATTTTTTATTTTATGAAAGTGATAAAAGTGTGTTTAAAGAAGAAAAACAGTACTTTGCAGAAGAAGTGATCGATAAGCTCATTGCAGATAGGAGAGTTGTGATTTCTCTTCGCCAGACTACCATCTGGCCCGGCCCGCATCCCGCTCGTGTCAACAAATGTCAACTTCCTAGCGGTACTTGGTTACTTTGTTTGTTACCCGTTTGTTGATGGCTTCTCATTTTGGTTGATTGTTTTTGGCTTTATAAAAATGACCCCATTGTGGGCGTAGCTTTGTTTTTTATCCATTGTGGGCGGGCGTTCTTGGGCGTCACTAGATGGTGGATAAGTTATCTCGTGTCATTTTTAAGTCTTAACTCTCTGCGCATTTTTGTTATTTTTTGTTATCATGCCTGGTTGGTTTTTTAATTCTGGTCAGTCTAAGCAAGGGAGTCGCGTGGTCAGTTTGGAAACATATCTCACTACCTACATACTCAGTCTGTGCTTTTACAATTTTCTACATTATTATTATTATTACTATTATTATTATTATTGTTATTATTATTATTATTCTGTTACACATGTTATGAAAATAAAACAATAGTTTTTTGTTGATATAGTGTATTCGGCGTCATGTAGTGGGCGGAGCTACCATGTGACGCACCTCTCTACCTTGTATATCAATTCTATTGAGTTCCATTAATTATTCAGCTGCTGTTTCTGTGTGAAGAGTTACACTTTCCCACTGTTTGTTGCGTCGACATAGTTTTGATCGAAAGAGATTCTTTTAATTGCCTAACTGAACATGATTTGGACACTCACCGAGCCATTTGTCTACGCTGCAAACTTTCTGTTGCTCTAACACCAACTGTATTGTGGTTTATTCTTACGCTTGATTGCAGGGCGTCGACCAGCCCATGAATTGGATGATGGTAAGGAAATAAGTTTCTAGTCGAGCTTTCTTAACCAATTTAGTGGCCGGGCATATCTACCACGTCCACCTAGTGTTATGATCTATGAATCCTTAGTCTATAGCCTTGAATGGAAACCTGCACATCGACTTACACATTGTTTGTCAGCTTTTAAATTGTACCTGTGAAAAATATCCTATCCTGGAAATAGAATACAACTCCAATTTGCATAAGTGAAATTTAGTGCCTGAAAGAAAACTCCCTGCAAAAACATGCACATTTTAACTTGCAAGTCCAACTAAAATTGTATTTTAATGAATATAAAATATTTGATGATGAGAAATTCAAGTAGCCGTGGGATATCATATACAAAAGTGCCTAATGCAGCTAAAAGGAAATTGATGGTCCGTTCTACAACTTGCCATCGCAGTCACCTAACACAGCTAGTATATGTACAAGTAGCCGGCTTTACATTACTATTGTTGCACAGTACACCAGCACTGCTAGCCTAGCTTCAGTTCCTAGCGCCTAACCATCTATCCTCACTGCCAAGATGGGTAAATAACTCTCAATTAGATGTTCAGCATTTTGATTTAGTTATCAGATATTGCGTTAAATCAAACCGTAGTACACCCTGTCTATTATTGTTTAGAGGTTTGTAAAGTGATTATCCCCCCTGAGTGACTGATTGGTGCTGCTGGTAGTTCGTTACTAGTGAGCTTCGATATTGCTTCACTAATAGTGAATCATTTGAGCTTGTGTTGTAGATGAGGGCGGACAGTCAGAGCTTAAGTCCATGCAGTCTAGTAATCAGGAGGAGGAGTCTGTAGTGCCCCCTCAAGTAGAGCAATCGTATGTATTGTCCCCAAGGCTAATCATTCTTGTTGATTGAGTTATACAATTTTTGAGATTGGATAGCTAGACGGATTAGTTATGAAGTTCAGCGGCGAATAAGAATTGTAATGCAGTTTTCTGTCGGTAGGTTATGACCTGTTTAGTTGATGAGCTGTGGCAGGTGTGGCAGGTGTTGGTGTATGGTAAGTGAAGTGTGACTCAATAGCTCATTCTGTGTGTTGCAGGAGAAGGTTAGCCAGGCCCGCCAGTGCAAGGCCTGCTCCACCCCGGGTCAAACGTCAGGATGGCATGCAAGACTCTCTCACAGAAAGGTCTGTACCCTGTTCTTTTCTTGGTTATTTTGTATTATATCCCTAAATACACTTGGTCATTTTACATTGTATCCCTAAATACACTTGGTCATTTTACATTGTATCCCTAAATACACTTGGTCATTTTACATTGTATCCCTAAATACACTTGGTCATTTTACATTGTATCCCTAAATACACTTGGTCATTTTACATTGTATCCCTCAATACACTTGGTCATTTTACATTGTATCCCTAAATACACTTGGTCATTTTACATTGTATCCCTCAATACACTTGGTCATTTTACATTGTATCCCTCAATACACTTGGTCATTTTCTGCTGCATCTGTAATTGTACTTGGACATTGCATTGGGACAAACTATATTTTTTCCATTCTTTCAAGCTTCGTAGCTACTAGATATTTTTGTGTAACATATGCAGTTGATTTGCGTTGTACACAGGGTGGACAGTGCGCGGACACAACGAGTAGAGAATGTAATCATAGACAATTCACATCACTCTGAGGAAGAAGATGATGACAATTTCATGGTGGAGGAGGGGGCCCAAGACCCTCTTGTACCTGAAAGAGAGGAAACTATGGCGCCCCCAACAGAAGATGACGGACAGCATGGTAGGCAGTTTTCTTTTCCTCTTCGCAAACTCTTCTGCACATTACTGAGCATGGTGTGATACTAGATGGGTACGACTTGACAGGTGGTCTAGTAAAGAAGATTCTAGAGTCCAAGAAAGAATATGCGCAATCAGAACAGGAAAAGAGTAAAACAAAAACAAAAATAGATAAATCTTCTGTAAATGATGTAACAAGGCATAAAGAGAAGGAAATGGTTAGAAAAGAGGTGAGTAACTTTACAATTGCCTTCATACACTGTAGCATCACGTGAGTTGCATTGCAGCTGTTAGCTTGTGGTCCACAGGTCGATAAGCTAAGGGGCAGTATACAGACCCTCACTAGAAGTGCCAACCCGCTGGGTAAAATTATGGACTATGTGCAAGAAGACCTGCACTCCATGCAGAAAGAGAGGGATATGTGGCGAGCAGAGAATAGCAAATTGAGAGAACAGATAAAACAGGAAATGGGGTGCGTGTGCATTGCGCCAACTACACAATACTTTATTATTGGATAAAATTATTTTATTCAAGATTTCAATTCTGATATTTTATAACTGTGATTAGTGGTGGTAAGAGTGAGGGCAACAGGAAATGGTATTGTGATATATCATATTGGTGTGTCTTACTCAGTGGAGACAACTCCAAATTTACAAAGAGTTATGCTTTCTGAAAGGAAAACAACTCCTACAAATAGCTAGCTTTTCCTCAGTAAATGCTGCCAACATCTTAATCCTTCCTGTGGCATGCAGGCTATTATTAGTTCTGGCTGCTATTTGTGTTATTTATGCTTCAAGTTTGACTCTTTTTTTGTTTAGTCTTGATCTCTTACCAATTGATAAACAGTCGACTTATTTTAGATGAAAACATGACATTTATATGATTTATCAGTGCTGTAAGTTTTTCCAAAAATACTTCATAAAAAACGCAGTAGTTTTGAACTTATTTCATTGCTTAATCGTTTGTAGCAATCATTTAGGTAACATTGCTGCACGTAGACTTAGAGATTGTTTGATATTGTTTGTAGCGTGACTGATGGGTCCATTGAACCCCTGAAGAAAATGTTGGCTGAACTTGAGCAGGCTGTCGCTGATCAATTAGACCTCATTGCTGCTGTTAAACATTCCATTATTGACAATGATGAAAAGATAACAAAAATGATCTCTTCAGTGTCAAGGACCTAGTTTATGCTCTGTTTGAGACAGTGTAAACCTTGCCTTTCACAACAGAGCACAGCTGGCAGCTGGCCAAACGCTGATAAATATATTTTTGTATTTATTATTATGCAAAAATTGGTGTGAGCAGGCTCTTTTAGACATTGAAATAGCCTTAAAAAATGATACTTTGTGAGCTGCATTAAAAGTGAATCTTTATCACGAAGATTCTCAGGCTATATATTTCTGTCAGCTATTGGTGCGACCAAAACAAGGGCATTAGACATGTGGGGTGTGAAATGTAGTGTTATACATTTGTGTGGTGCAACACTTTCAGTGTCTGTGTCGTGTAGATAGATGACATTGGCTTTTATATTTTTTTTCTTCAAGTCAATTTAAGTAGTATTTATTGACAATCTACACATTCATTGCATTGACTCCGTCCTTTGTATCATTTATTTACAATTAAATAATAATTAAAAAAATTTGTGCTTCTGTCTCATCTTTGCGTACAATTGCCTTCGAGTTTATCTCTGTTACTAGTGTAATAGGGGTGTAGCAGAAGTCATTAAAGCTATAGCATGTATAAGAGTCAACATAAAAATACTAATGTTGAAAGAAAATATCAAGACCTCAAAAAATGTAATTAAATTTCATGACTGCGCTGTATGTGCCTTGAGTTATGCTGCAGCTTACCTATTATTGTTGACTGACTACTAATGATGTTAAGTGCATATAGGTATAAAATACCAACCAAACTACGCTGCCTCTACTGTCGATCTAATCATTTGTAGGAGTTGTCTTTTCTCGTTTCGATGCATTTTAGGAGTTGTCTAATAATGGTAGTTTCCTAAACCGGATGTGAGCTAATCATTGTCGCCTGGCAACGATAAACTTCAAACGAACAGTTGCTGTTGCTTTAGTATATTCTAATCTAAAAGTTTTAAAGGTGGCCTTAAAATGTCCATATTAAATCAAGGTAGAAATGAGATTCGAGTGAATAATTCTGGAGCAAAATGTTTGCTTGAAAACTGGGTCGAAGAGGTAAGTACTACAAAAACTCCGTCATGTTTAAAGTGCTATCACTACTATTATTATTTATTATTAATTAATTAAATACTTATTATTATTTTCTTATATTCTTCTATGCATTATTATTCACTTATGTTTATCATAACTCATCTATATTTATTATTATTGGCCTATTGTTCTCTACGTTATAGTAATTGTTGCTTTTACCATTAATTACTATTTTAATTGAGTTTCTTTGTTAGTCACACACTAGTTATTTTTGGCTAGTAGCAAACTTAGCGAAAGTGAACAAACAAACAAAAATCAAAAAGAAGTATTATGTAGTAAATAGCTTATATTTGTTATAGATTATTCTTATTATTGTTATTTATCATTTTCGTATAGCAATTTGTGTTCCCAGTTTTATCAAACCTGTTATACTGGTGAACAAAAAAGGAGATATTTGGACCAGTTGCTTTGGTTGATTGAAATTGGGTTTGAGGGTTTTAAACAAAACTTTACTGGATATAGAACCAGACGATAATAGAATTCCAAGTTCAAAAAATCAGCCGCTGAGATAAATTAATGGTAATCATCATCATGGGAAAAAATAAAAATATCACTGAAGAGAACAAACCTAAACCGTGTATTAAAAAATTAATATATAAACGGTTTACTGGCTGAGGCATTTCAAAGCCTGTTTTTTTGCTCGGTAAAGGAACAGAAGTTAAGTTTGCGGAAGGTTTTAGAAAAAGATGTCAAACTTCCAGGAGTTTTCTGGAGGGAAGTAGATTCGCGCTAAAATCCCGAGACGATCCCTGACAAATCAGGAGACATATTAGGTATGAGTTTGAGTAAAAAGCTTAATTAACAACCAATCGTAAATGGGTCGGCCTGTGGTTAGATGGGGGACCACTCTAGATCATAAATGGGTCGGCCTGTGGTTAGGTGGGGACTACTCTAGATCATAAATGGGTCGGCCTGTGGTTAGATGGGGGACTACCCTAGATCATAAATGGGTCGGCCTGTGGTTAGATGGGGGACCACTCTAGATCATAAATGGGTCGGCCTGTGGTTAGGTGGGGACTACTCTAGATCATAAATGGGTCGGCCTGTGGTTAGATGGGGGACTACTCTAGATCATAAATGGGTCGGCCTGTGGTTAGATGGGGGACTACTCTAGATCATAAATGGGTCGGCCTGTGGTTAGATGGGGGACTACTCTAGATCATAAATAGGTCGGCCTGTGGTTAGATGGGGGACTACTCTAGATCATAAATGGGTCGGCCTGTGGTTAGGTGGGGGACTACTCTAGATCATAAATGGGTCGGCCTGTGGTTAGATGGGGGACTACTCTAGATCATAAATGGGTCGGCCTGTGGTTAGGTGGGGGACTACTCTAGATCATAAATGGGTCGGCCTGTGGTTAGATGGGGGACTACTCTAGATCATAAATGGGTCGGCCTGTGGTTAGATGGGGGACCACTCTAGATCGTAAATGGGTCAGCCTGTGGTTAGATGGGGGACCACTCTAGATCATAAATGGGTCGGCCTGTGGTTAGATGGGGGACCACTCTAGATCGTAAATGGGTCAGCCTGTGGTTAGATGGGGGACCACTCTAGATCGTAAATGGGTCAGCCTGTGGTTAGATGGGGGACCACTCTAGATCATAAATGGGTCAGCCTGTGGTTAGTTGGGGGCTACTCTAGATCATAAATGGGTCGGCCTGTGGTTAGATGGGGGACTACTCTAGATCATAAATGGGTCGGCCTGTGGTTAGATGGGGGCTACTTTAGATCGTAAATGGGTCGGCCTGTGGTTAGATGGGGGCTACTCTAGATCATAAATGGGTCGGTCTGTGATTAGTTGGGGGCTACTCTAGATCATAAATGGGTCGGCCTGTGGTTAGTTGGGGGCTACTCTAGATCATAAATGGGTCAGTCTGTGTTTAGGTGGGGCTACTCTAGATCATAAATAGGTCGGCCTGTGGTTAGATGGGGACTACTCTAGATCATAAATGGGTCAGTCTGTGGTTAAATGGGACTACTCTAGATCATAAATGGGTCGGCCTGTGGTTAGGTGGGGGCTACTCTAGATCATAAATGGGTCAGTCTGTGTTTAGGTGGGACTACTCTAGATCATAAATGGGTCGGCCTGTGGTTAGGTGGGGGCTACTCTAGATCATAAATGGGTCAGTCTGTGGTTAGATGGGGACTACTCTAGATCATAAATGGGTCAGTCTGTGTTTAGGTGGGACTACTCTAGATCATAAATGGGTCGGCCTGTGGTTAGGTGGGGGCTACTCTAGATCATAAATGGGTCAGTCTGTGGTTAGATGGGGACTACTCTAGATCATAAATGGGTCAGCCTGTGGTTAGTTGGGGGCTACTCTAAATCATAAATATGTCGGCCTGTGGTTAGATGGGGACTACTCTAGATCATAAATGGGTCAGTCTGTGGTTAGGTGGGACTACTCTAGATCATAAATGGGTCGGCCTGTGGTTAGGTGGGGGCTATTCTAGATCATAAATGGGTCAGTCTGTGGTTAGATGGGGACTACTCTAGATCATAAATGGGTCAGCCTGTGGTTAGTTGGGGGCTACTCTAGATCATAAATAGGTCGGCCTGTAGTTAGGTGGGGGCTACTCTAGATACCAGAGTTACCTCAACAATTTATAAATAAAAGTTATGTTTTGGCAGCAACAATTATTGTTATTTCATTCCATGATCACTGGAGTACTTTTGAGCAGATAAATATTACATTCAAAAAACGAGACTTGGATTGCTGGGTAGTGACTTGGTTTGCAAATGCTACTACTTTTACTACAGCTGCAATAGAAATAAAAAGACATGTTAAAAGTTGATTCGTTTCATAATCTTTTAAAATATAGCGTTTAGTTAGCAACATTTGCAATAGTTCAATGTTATGCATAACGTCCAGAGTCCAATTAGGATAGAGGAATGAACCTCAACAAGAATAAATGTAGCCACACATGAGGCAAGCATAGCTATGTAGGTAGGCACACCTGAGATAAATAATGCTCAAAATTTGTTCTAGAAAGTGTTAAAACTTGTTCATAGCAGCACATTGAATACTCTCTCAACATTTCACGTAACTTTAACACAGTAGACAAAAATGAGAGTGGATGTCAAAATTATGTATTGTGTAATGCCGATAACAAGAAGCATTTTCCCTTATTGCATAGTCAACTTTCATTCTAGTAAGTGTTTATGTTTATTCGATCTATGTCTGCATTTACTTTTGATGCTGTCTATGTCTGCCATTCAAATCTCCTTGACTTGAATATGCGAAACAGTTTCGATAACATTTTGCTGTAGCGGGCGGTATCTCACATAGATCCAGATGAAGAAGCAGATTCGTCAAAAGGTGCTGCCCAGATATTCAAAGACGGGCATAAAGGTATACTAAACACGGACTTCGCAGCTTCAGCTGATAGTTTGACCACAGTGAGGGAGACTTACACAGAGCCCAAATACCCTGGAGTAGCAGTTAAAGGAACTAGGCAACGAATGATGGAGCAAGCTTATGCAGAGATTGCAAGGTTGGCTCACCTACCGAATGTGTTTCTGATAAAAAAACTCACTAAGTTTTTTGTCAACTTGATTTGTGGATGATTTTATTACTCAATCACTTTTCCACAACGGATTACACTATTCTCATCACTTTTTATATTTAATAAATATGTATTTCTAGTATTTATTGATGCTATATTTTGTTTACCAGAGAAGATTACAAGAGGTAAAGTACCAGTTTGTTTTTCAGCATTGCACATTAGCTTGTTACGCTCTACTGTTTACAACAAAAATGTGTCTTTATGAATCTACCTACATTGTCTATTTTGAAATTGCAAAATGTCTGATTGTGAAATTCTGAGCAACAGCACTGCAAGTTATTCATGCTTAAACTACATATTATTTGTTTCTATGTTGTATTGCACAAATGTTTTGTGATTTGTATTTGTTGATGTTACATAAATTACAGCAAGATTGACCATAACGAAACATTACTCAGTATTATTTTTCAGATTACCCAAGCTGTGTAATTTTGAATGCAACTATTTTACATAACTTTCTTATAACTTCCGAAAGATTATTAAAATTATGTAATGGTTTCCTGGTAACTTTTGCAGTAAAGACAAAACAAATGGCTTGGTTTTACCATCAAAGAATTCGTTTTGGATCTCCTTATGAACTGCTAAACTTTAGAATATTGAAAAGTTTTGCGGTTGATCATTGTTCCCAGTTTTCACCAATTAAATTTTACATTTTATGTTCAGAGAGCAAGTTGAGAAGAAGTTTCGACCTGAACCAGAGCCAGTACAATATAATACAGAGTTCAGAGACAACTTTACTAAAGAATTTGATACTTCAAGGCCTTTACCTACCAGAGTGAGTACATGCCAATAACATGATTACCTACCAGAGTGAGTACATGCCAATAACATGATTACCTACCAGAGTGAGTACATGCCAATAACATGATTACCTGCCAGAGTGAGTACATGTCAATAACATGATTACCTACCAGAATGAGTACTTGCCAATAACATGATGAAGGTTTTTCCCACTTCATTGTAAAAACTGGTCAGTTGAAACTCTGGAAAGGGAGATCAAACTTTTTCATCGAAATACATTTAACGAGGGTCATAACCAGGAAATTTTGTTAATCAAAAACTTTTTGAGATAAGCTCACATGAAAAACATGTTTTGAGTGAACACAACTACATAAATCATGTATTGATTTAATTCATGGAGATTGTACTCAAACAACTAATGGTTATTTGTGCGTGAAAAGTTGCTATCAAAAATTGCCACAAACAGTCGCGGCATAATAGCACCACCAACTAGACTGTCGGCCAAATACTTTGAAAAAATCTGTAATCTGACATCCATGTTAATAATCTAGATGACTGTTTTAATTAAAACACTTTTTTCTGAGGCCTATACTGTTATCTGGAGAAACCACTATTTCATTTTCAGCAGCTAATAATTCACACTAATTAGATGAAATGACTATTTTTTTCATCAGTTTTTTAATGAAAGTAATAATGCACTATATTTAAACAAGTAGGAATTGGAGCGAATGTAAACAGGAATGAATGCAGACACAGCTGGAATAAGTGCAAACACAGCTAGAATGAAAGTAGACACATCCTGGAAAAAACGTAGACAAAACTGGAACGAATGTCGACTAGGCTATGAAGAAGCATGTTTTGACGTTCATTCCCAGAAGTTTCTATATTCATTCTTAGCAATATATAAAATACCATTTCGACTTTCAACCCAGCAGCTGTCTACTTTGGGAACAAAACCATAATTTTTTTATTCTTGGAACAAGCGTCGAAACTCTAGTTTATATGTCGCCACGAATAAATGCCGATGCATCCAAGAATGAACTACAGATTTTTCTTTTCTCTAACCCAGTTGACATTCATTCCAAGTCTGTTTGTGCTCATTCATGTCTACATTCATTCCAAACAAGTGTGTATCAGTCTCCAAAACAGAGAAGTTGTCTTTTCTCAAAAATATGTTCTTTCTTAGAGCCGCTCGAATCATTATTCACTGTTAACCTAGTTATATAATCACAAAGCATTTTGTAATATTTTTAAGATTTTTAAACTTCCGTCGTTGCATATTTTGGTCATTTCAATACGTTAGTCAACAAGTTGTAAGTTGATTATAAAACATAGATTAAATAACTGCAGTTTGTAATTGAATTTTCCATCATCAACTAAGTTGGTCTATGTGTTTTGACTCCAACTACTCCTGTTTCAATTTTTCTGTTTGAATTTTAGCCACACAATGTTGTATCAGAACAGCCAGTTACTTTTTGGACTGAACACAGGGATAAAGTTACAGTAAGTCTCCTGCTCATTTCATTTTGCTATGAGTTGTCTCCCCTTTTTTGTGCTACTGCAGTTGTAACTCAAGTTTTTGTTTGTGTAGCGAATTCATGCAGAACTGAGTGCTATGATATCAAAAAATTATTATAGCTCGTTTGACTTGATAATATTAGAAACTAAACAAGGTGACAGCTGTTTAGGATACAAGATTAATCTTAGCACTCACGCATACTTAAATGTTTGCAGGGAGTCTCACAAGTCAAGACTAGAGATACAGTTTTCAGAAAAAATGCAGCATTCAGCACGCCACTAGGAGAATCATGGAATCCTACTCAACCTCATGACATTGAAAATGTACCTAAAATGTAGACTGGGCTTTTGACAGATGCAGAGTGTAAGAAGTGACACGCCGCCGTAACAATATGATTGGGCTCTTTAGCTATTTGTTTATTTAACCATAATTTAGCCATGGCTCATCACCTGTTTTGAATGTTTGGTGAAGTTACCAGGTATAGGTGGTTAAAATAATTGTTTTTAAAGCAATAGCTCTGTCACATTGTGCAGAAGCATGTGGTAAATTCTTTATTTTGGAGTTTATTACTTCTCAAAAAAATATATACAGACAATTACAATGCAGCTGTAGTTTCAAATTAAGTTAGTGACAAGTTGAACTGGTTAAAATATCAAACGCGCGTCAAGAGGATAATTTGATTGCAAAGAAGATTAACGTGGAGAGCAGATCTTCAGGCCAAGTATTTCTTCCCACTCACCAATTAAGTGATTATTTATCGATAAAACTACATGTACAGCGTGCCGCCCATTCATC
Organism: Cryptosula pallasiana; assembly: GCA_945261195.1. Taxonomy (NCBI): domain Eukaryota; kingdom Metazoa; phylum Bryozoa; class Gymnolaemata; order Cheilostomatida; family Cryptosulidae; genus Cryptosula; species Cryptosula pallasiana. The sequence continues at coordinate 37,718,248 of OX183137.1, forward strand.
ACTGCTAGTGCGTGGAATCCGGTCAGCTGCTTGTTACAGACCCTCACATTACCTGCTTTTATAAGTGCTGCCTTACATTGTACTGTCTTATGTGTCAGGTGGACAGCACAGCTTGGCAGCCTTGAATGTAAAATCAAAGATATAAAATAAAAGAAATAAAAGTATTATCGTTATAAAACTCTTTTATCCTTAAAAATTAACAAAGTTATTTGTAAAGCTTCAACTCAAATAAAAGAGATGTCAACTGTTGGCCAATGGCTGTTCTATCTCCACTGCTGATTGTTCATTTTATAGTGCAAAATAGTTGACAAAACTTTTACAAATGTTGAGGTAGTTGAGAAACTGAGAAACAGATTATTTAGTGTCCACAAACTCTGGCTAACCTTCTTCAAAAAGATTAGTTATGAGACAGTACTAAATAAAGCATTAATTAGCTGATGACATCTCTATACAGTTATGTTTACTAGCGTCTCTCTCGGATAATTACCCACAATGCTATCAGGAACACGATACCCCACTGTCTGACATACAATTTATTGTTTGAACAACTTTATTTAATGGAAATAATCAATAGTTGCTTACCCAACAATTAGGTACTACTTACCAGGCTTGTACGCTGCCGCAAAGTCAGCAGTGTGCGATGCTATATCAATAAATTGTGATAAAATATACAACTAAAGAAATAGCCACTTTGGTTGGACAGCCAGAAAACAAAAAAAACTTCATTTCATAACCAACAGAACATCAGTTATACTTTTGTTGTAAACTCCAGATGATGTCACTGAGGGATGTTTGGCTTGCAGAGTTCTTTAGCTGAGGAGGCTGAGAATTCTTGCCAGCGCACCTTGGTGCAAATATACACCTTCCTATAACACAAATAAAATAGCAAGCTATTTCAATTTTATTGTTGCACTACCTTTCAGTGTATTGTTGATTCTGAGTAATTGCTAAAATACATTTTGGTTAAACGTTTCAAGATGAATTAAACTTTTAGTCTTATTAACACTTGTGTTCAGCCGATCGCTTATAGTATAGCTGTAAATGATTTTAATCATCATTAAAACTTGACAACTCTGAAATATCAGCTTCAGTCGGTTATGATTGATTATTGCCAATTGAAACTGTCTGATCCACCTACAAACAGCAAGCTGCTCTTATTCAGAGTCACAACAAAAGACTGTCACTTTTCTTAATGAAAGCAGTTAACAAAATGGCTCAAGACAATGATGAGTTGTTTGAAAATATTTTATTTGTGACGAGCTTTAGCTGATCTAGGCTGACACTCAGTAAATCGATGCTCAAGTAACTTCAAGCAATTCATCTAATGTTTGTCTGAAGCTCTTCTGTCCGGTGTAATAACGAGACTTAAGCACCTGTAACTGCAGGCTGCTGACAAATGCAGACTTATACTCTAAGATTGCGTATGAGAAGCTTGAGCAGATTTTGATGTCAGAGAAAAGAGTTATGAGTGCTGCATGGATAAACCAAAAATAGAAGAAAAAAAAAAATACAAACTACAGTGTAAGCAGAGCTGTGAAGGTGGCATGTAAAGAGATATATTAAAAATTTGTATTGTAATGTTTTTACGCTGCTGTGTAAAAAATTTTAGCAGCTGTTCAAATGAAATGTTGTACATACATGTGTAATATCATATTTTAAAAAGGAGCTTTAGTAAAAATTGCTTATACGTTTTTTTCTATGAACTTTTTAATTTAAACTTCTTGTTATATGAGAAAATCAGCTTTCGCCAAAACTTAAAAAATACTCACTATGATTGCAACAGGAAATTGAGTTTGTGCAAACTCCGCCCTCTAACTCCTCACATGGCTCCAATTGCAGAAAGTTATCACATACAGCGATACTTCTTGATTCTGGATTCGAGCATTCGTCAGCTGATTTTGCGCAACGAAACTTGTAACAGCAGAATTTCTTTCCAAAGCAGTTACCTTGAAGGTTGTCTCCACATGGAGTACACTGTCGATGAATATAGCCAAGAGTTTATATAAATCGACACGGAGGCAGTTTTATGGAAAAATCTGTCCTTTTATAAAACTGATAAACTAATATTTGCTCACTGAAGATTGTTTTGTAGTTGAAAATATTTTTAATGTTGATCGACAACATTTATTTTTGTCAAGGTTTTTTTATTGAAAATATTTTTTCAGATGCAAAGAACTTTTTTAGGTGAGATGATAACTCGAGAACAAAACATTAAGTTCAATCAAAATAATCAAACTCATTTTTTAGATGCAAATTGTAAATAAACCATACTCACTGTTAAAGCTTGAAATCTTTTTCCCAACAAGCCAACATCACAACCTTTTACGTAGCACCCCTCTCCGTATTCAGCAAACAAACTCATTATCATCGACGCGGACAATACCATGGCTGCCCCCTCCATCTTGCGTGTCATTAAATTACAAGTGATGTCTTAAGGTAGTGCAAACCCAACCTGTAGTGTGCTCAAAGTGTATTAGTTATTGTGTTATATATATGGTGGGCAGCCTGGTCTGTCCACATTGGCTTATATCCTGGTAATTATCAAAAGAACGGCTGTCATTTCAAGCTTGTGTTCCTAGGTAAGTCAAAAAACAGCTGTATGTAGCCCCACAACTTACAGCGTTTAATCAATACATAGCCATGGTATTTGTTTTATGGGTACATAGGCTAAGCTATATTAAAAGCCAACGTAGCTGATAACATTGCTACTGTTGAGCATTGATTCTAAAGAAAACTTATTGGCTACATGCACTGAGTAATCTGTTAAACTGTATTAGGTGAATCTGATCTGTGCAACACATGAAATATCAATGTGGATTAAATATTGTATGCTTGGGTTTTTCTAGCTGTTGTTTGGTTAATCATTGATCGGATTGTTTTGTGTGATGAGAAGATTTTTGGTTAGGCACAGACAAACTATCTAAACAAGTATTGTAACTGTATTATACCTCAGAGCAAATCATTATGAATCCAACATCAAACCAGCTCTTTAATTAGCGGCGAGTGGAATGAGCAATGAGCAATGAGCAATGAGCAATGACTATTCAAATATAAACAAACGCCTATTGGCTCGCACAACTATATGAGCATTGGCAAGCTTGGAACGAATACCTCCATAGATAAAATAGAATATTTCAGCATTTATTCCAGGAAGTCTCATCATTCATTCCCGTTGACAAATAAAATATAATTCCAGCATTGATTTGGGGAGTTGCCTACTTTGGTGAATACTGAGAATGTTGAAACTCCTGGAAAATATGTTGAAATGGTATCGTAAATGCCACCTAGAATGAATTTCAACCTTTCCTTTAACAGATTTTTTTTTGTTGCATAATCAAAATTCATTTCGGGTTTGTGGTTAACCCAGTTGAGGTATGGATAGAGGTCTAGATGCGGCATCATTTTCTGTGCAGCAATGAAATGGTAATTCTCTACTCTTTTATGTCCCGATTTGGCATTTACATTGGTTGCCATATAAAAAATTAATAGTTTTGAGAAAAAATTTAAATTGCCAAACATCAAAATTTAAATTTTTTTCACTAGAAATTAAATCAAACAATTTCTTCTTTGTTATCTACGTTATTTACTCGGTGGTTTTTAATACAGTATTATCATTTTACGTATAATTTTTCGTAATCATTTTTTTATTTGCTATTTAATAAGTATACCACTATAACTATCACCAATGTAAGATCATTAATTGCAATTTCATTGCTGTTAAAGGGTGGTTTATTAGCGCACTTTGTACATTTTCTTTGTTGTTATTGAACACCTATAAAGCCTAGATGCAATCCTTCGGAGAGAGAGGGGCAAGTACCTAATAGATCTAGCAACAATATAATTGATGTTCAGTAGACTGCTGTTGTGTGTTTAACATACTCAACCGCTAACCTGGCGAACCAGAAACGCCGTTAGCGACATTTGTTGATCTATGCCTCTGTTTATTCCTCTATAATTAACTCGGTATGGGAGATTTCCACAGTTATCTTTATGTTCAGGTTAACAACTCTTATCTCCAGCAGAAGTTGCAAATCTTTTACACAACTGTGGATCAACTGTTGAAGTGATGAAAACATTACAGTTACAATTTTTATTACTGAGCTTGAATCTGATTGGCCGTTTACTTTGTCATTTATTATAGACTTCTTGCCGGATGCGGAACTTTTATTGATTTCTTAATTATTTCAAACACCAAAACTTCATACGTCTTAATGTAGAAACCATCAAACAAACCTATTAATTTGAATTGTTACTATATGATCTCCGTTGGTCTAAAAAACTTTGCAATAATTTTGTTTGTTGTGCTCCCTTGCCAACATGACAAGAGACAATAACTACTATTAAATACAGGAAATCAACCAATACCCTCAAGCCTGTTTGCTTGCACCGAGTTATATCATTGTTGTCGATACAAACCTATATAGAACTTTAAAAGACTGCATGCAATACTTGGTGCAACGAACAACTGTGATGGGGAATGTTCCGGTAATCATCAATTTGTTTTACTCTCAGCGGAATAAGTTCAAAATTATTGTGGGCGTTTTTTGCGGAACAAGCTTAAACAAATCAAATTCACTCATATTCTTAGGAATCTGCTCCCACATTACTGCTTACTCATCTTACTAGTAAATCAATTTTTCATAAAGTAAAAAAACGTGACTTGTCACATCTGCAGCTTTTGTACCAAATAAATATGTAATTTCTCGCCTGCTTTTTGATGAATGGGACAAATTCTTGAAAAAGCGACAAAAGTATTGCTTCAATAATTTTGAATTAATTGAATTAATTCATAACAAACAAGTAAGGACAAGTAGAAATATTTCAAACCACCCATTTAACCCTATTATACAATATTTAATTATTATGTGCCGTGAATAGCTAGAAAGTTTATCCATCATAGTATTGTTGTGTTGTGTACACAATGCTATAGTGTGAAATGTAAGTGAAGTGTTGATCTCAGTTTTGTAAATTTCAGAGTTGTTCTCTCTTACCACGGGATTTTGCTTACATAACGGAAAAATTTGGCATGAAGCCAACTTATTGCACTGTAATGAAATAATTCAAGTCCATAGGTAATTAATGATTAACGCATTCTTGTGATTGGTCGACTTAGCTCATAGATAGTTTCTAATTGGTGCTGAAAATTGAAAACTAACGAGTCTATTCTTATTTTTAATTTCTCTAAAAATAAACCACCATGCACAAGTTTTGTTATCTTGGAGATGCAAAAATTCCAACTAGCTTGACTTGTCAGAGACATCCATTTGTTCAGTTGTTCCCCAGTCTTGATTAGCAGCATCAATCATCTTGTTTTTATCACTTATTTTGCATGGTTCTACATTATTTGCCATTTTTAATTGCCAAATATATTATGAAGAAATCTCGGAGCAATCCAGTGAACACAGCTTAACTTACAAAGTAAATTAATTATTCTATAATTGACATAAAAATGACGTATTGTAAAGGCAGCTAACCAAGGTAAAGGTTGCTGTCTAACCAATCTTGTGCTTAGATCAAATGTGAATAAACAATCTCAACAAGACGACTGGCAGAAGAAATGTAGCTTTTACTTGCCACAACAAACTGGCAGCGAATGTTTTTATCATTTGAGTTGAACATATAGGGTGAGGGTCTGGCAGCTTGCTAAGAAAAATTCGCTTTTTCTATGAAATGGACCATAGAGCAAGAAAAACAATTTGACAGGAAACAACAATGTACATATAACAAAATTTTATCTCTTTGAAGAATCATCAAACGGGTTCTTCTCATATTGCTCTTGGAAATATACCAAAAAATCCTAAGTTGGTAAAACTTGTTGCAATAATTTCCTTGGTTTGCTGGTTTGCAAGATTTATCGCTAACTGAGGAAAAATTATTTGAAAGGATATTTCATAAATAATTTAGTTTTCGGAAAAAAAACAAAGTACAATTTTAACACTAAATTTTTGCAGGAAAGCTTGTCTATATGAAAGCCACATAGAATATTTTACGTGTAGGACTTCCAAAGTTTTTTTTACAATCCGTTGTTAGCAATTTATATAAGTAAAGTTGTATTCTTGTTTCAGAGTGTAAGACTTATCTCGCGCATACAATTATGCGAGTAACAATAAATTTTACAAAAGGCGTGGTATATTTAACTTAAATATTCAAACAAAATATATATAATGATAAATAGATGCATGTAAGTTGATCAAATACACAATTGCAAAAAAAACTTCACACAAATTCTACCTCAAGCCAAAAGCCATTGGCCTGTATCTATGCTTGCGAGCAGTATTGTCTGTGCTTGCTAGGATTATGTTGAGAAAGTCATTCCATTGATCTGAGCTCAGTTGCATGTGCCTCTTACGAGATCTTTTGCTTCTAACACCCTCTGTTGCTATGTTTTGATGTGAAGAAGTATTTTCAGCAATGGTCAGAGCCATTGTGGGATTGCTGAGATGAAGGAGTGAGCGAGCCTGACCTCCCAAAGGCATTGTGGGATTGCTGAGGTGAAGGAGTGAGCGAACCCGACCTCCCAAAGGTATTGCCAGACCTGCAATGCGATAAAAATAATGTGACGATTGTGACAGACACAATAACTACAACATAATGTTTGTTTGGCATCCCCAGTGCAGCTTTGTTGGTTACAAATTATAACCAACTTTTGATAAAATAACTTGTTACTTTGTCGTTTCTTTAGTTAAAGCGATTGAAAGCACATTTTGTAATTCTACAAAATTCTGGTTGCTCATTTTTTTTAAAAATAAAAATGCTTTTGTTTATTGTCATATCAAAGGTAAAGAATATATAAATGTATTATAGAAGTATCGTGCGAATAATGAAACAGAATATTGTTTAGAAATGAATACTAAGAAACTTTTCTGACAAGTTAAAAAACCAAAAAATTATCATCCATAAAAGTAAAATGCGAAATTCCACAGTGAGATATACTGTATAGGTAAACCATACCTGTTATTTGATGAATAGTAGCAATAAAAACCAACAAAATAATAGTTTTGTTGGAAGCCATTGAGCTGGTAGTTGTTTGCCCAGTCTGTCCAATTTCTCTCCAATGAACCATATGAGTGTATTAGGCATAGCCACTGCCTTTAAATAGACTGTGGTGCACTCTGGGTGTTGGTTGCTAGGCAACTAATGATGCACAGGCAGCTTGTATGTCATCAATTGGCTACCACCACCACAAGTTCAATGACCTCTCGGGCAAAAACCTCAAGTATTGGCGCGACTGAGGTTAGACGCACTGTATCTGTAGCCCGCCCAATCGGAATTGTCGTTTTATAAAATCTGTTATTCTACTTTCATCGAGGCGACAGCATATACAATTTTAATATAAACACTATTTGATCAAAAAAAGAAGGTTAGTGACCCAGTTCTGCGGGTTGATCCAAAATAGATGAATTGATCGGATGCAGTTTTTGACCACATTCATTCACAAGTTCTAGAAATGCTGAGGGAATGTAAAAAGCAGGTTTAAGAATGAACCAAATAGAATTATGAGCGATATATAGCTTGCTGTAAATATAACGAGGGGAAACTTCCGCTAGGTTATCAAGTGCGGTCAAGGGAAATGGGAGGATATGATGTCAACACAGACCTCATATAATAGACCAATTCTTAGCCAATCTCAAAGCGCATGACCTGGCTGCATTGATTGTTAGTGATGCTTCTACTTATAAGAATCTCAATCCATTTCAACATTTGATTTTACTTTCATTCTACAATAATTTCGATCCACCCATTTCATCCATCGCATCCATCAAACAATTTTTCTTAAATTGAATAAAGTTACAGAAAATATTTTTATGTTTTCATGTTCTTTTCTCTGGGGAATCTGTTTCAAACTATTTCCTACATGAAAACCATTAAAATTTTGCTAGCCAACAAAATTTGCGGGTTAGAGTAATTTATTATCAAAACGTATGACTGGCGGGCTTCGCATTTTGGTCAGCAGAATATTTTGCACTTGCGTTGTGGAAGGAACTAAATGGGACGGAGATGCGAAGCTTATAACTGAGTGAGTTAGGCTTCCTATTTAGCTATTGAATTGTTGATGTTTGCTGTACACTGTTGAGCGGGAGTGAAAGAGCATTGTCCTCTCTACTAGATTTAGACTATAAATAGAATACAGCGCCAAACAAAATCTTTTGCTGTCAATCCAGGTTAGTGCAAAAACATTTTAGTCTGGCTATTTCTATCAAAAAAACACATCGATTTTATTTGCTATTGAGGAGGAGAGAGCTAATATTGAGATGTTATATCCGGGAATATTAATATTCACTGATTGCGGTATTTGTGTTAAGCCAGAGCACTTCACGTACTAAATTCTCAGAAACACCGCTGAATATGTTAATGAACGCTCAAAAGTTCAAACTAAATGCAAATTAGCTTTACATGAATGCTTATGAAAAATGTGAAACTTTTAAAATTAAAAATTAAAATAACAACTCAGTTAAACTTGAGTGAACTGTACCTGGTTATGCATTTCATTGCAACAACCCATCTGACTGGCATTAGGCAAAAATGCATCAACACACAGGACACAGGACAGACCCCCTTTGATTCTACAAAAGCTTGTCGCTGTAAGGGCACAGCCGTCCCTTGTGATTGCTTAGACGACACAAGTCGCTGCCATGATATATCCTTCAGCATGAGTAGTTTTGTGTCTTTGTTTGTTTCTCTCTTCGATGTAATTCCAATTAATGCGCCTGCGTCACTGCTGCTATTGATTCGATGTAGACACACCTGAAAGGTTTAGAGACACGACAGGTGGCTCCCCCGCGGTTTGTCTGCATCGGTGCATGCTCAAGCTACCATTCTAGAGGTTCAACATAATTATTAGTTCGCTGATTCAGTAATTTTTAAACAAATGTTTGGTATTATTCTAAAATAAACGAAAACAATCGTCAAAGATAATTTTTAAGGTTAACATCGAATGAAGATTTCACACAAAATACACTTGGGAATACTGATTCATGCGGATGAAAAACGTCATTAACTAATATTTAGACTCCATGACAGAGATCTGCTCCTGTATTACTACGCGCATGCTTTGCTGAATTGTGATTTCTGATTAGTAAAACCTTGGTTGCAACATACATTGAGTAGCTTTTATTGCTGCATGTTTTAGAATTTTAAACCCCCAGGTAGCGGCAGGCTTGCTGTGGCTCTACTACACTGGTGCACAGGATGTGTCAAGTCAAATGGCAATTAGCGCTGACTCTACAAACAATAGCTCAGAGGAATTTATCGGAATGAAAATAGGCCAGCTAGCTAAACATTGATAGAGGATTATGTAGACCATGGAATGACCACTACCTTGCTAAGAGTCTTCATAGAACAAACTCTTGGCGCTTACAATCATATGTTTCATATACTGACAATAACAAGCAATTTATTATTTGATAATCTGCCAAAAAAGGAATAGCATTTGTGCACACCATATATAGTTAGGAGGGCAAACTGCGTGGCCCCTCAATTGGGTAATCTTCTCACCAGGTCAAAAGCTGTGTCAACTTGGCCTAGTACAGCTGTAGGCTAGACGCTGCGAGGAATAAATATTCAGCACATTACATCCATTCCATTCAAAATTGTAATAATTGCCTTGCTTGGATAACATCATAGGCTATAGCGACCAGATCAATTGACTAGGTGCTAGGATATGCAACTTATGAAGCTGTAGAGATGTGATGAGAGAAGCGGGACTTACAACATCTTCAGTTTTTAGAACAGTAGCTTAAATCCTAAAAGGGGTCATTAATCATTTTAGGGTGGTTGCATCGACTACCCATTAAATTTCTGTCTAAGATTTCCTGCATATTTTTTGCACAATGTGTTTCGGAATAAGCAATATTTATGATGAAATAATGATATTCACGGTGTCCCGATAGCGCAAAGGTCATAATATAAATAACCCCGCCCACTCGGATATCGCTTTTACGCTGCGATACGAGCTGGGAAATCCAGGCGAGCAATTTCTATAGTACAATAACACAAACGGACTGCACGCACACTAGGCTACTACACCAAATCACGCACACAAACACACACCATTCGTTGCAAGCGTATTATTTAGCTTCAACACAAAAAACTTTGATAATTAATGACACTGAAATATATTATTAATTGACCGAGTAATCAAAAATCCAAGTTAACACCAAATAATGTTTGCAAGTAAACCAGTAATCAACTTTCATAAATGTAGCTTTGATGCGGTGGCAAATGTTTGAGTGTTAATAGGATGCGCATTAGTGGGACGATACATTTGCATTTCCTTTGTTAATATTCATCAAATGTAATGGAGCTGGCTTGACATGTGACCTGACTGAAAATAATTATATTTCAGTTGTTCTCCGTGACCTTTTCATCACCCCTAGTAATACGAGACAAATATGAGACAAAACAACTTATCACATTAGGTGTATTAGTCACCTGCTGCTATCTTGGGTAGCAGGCGCAAATATATTGGCATAATAGTCGATACAGGCTTGTGGCAGATTAGTTAGCACTTGTTCTGTAAATGAATATTAACCAATAACAGTATGCATAAAGTTCTGATGTATTTGATTGGCTGACAAAATTTAGTTAATAGAACTGGCGATTTGAAGTTCACAGTTGGGTATATTTATTTAAACCATCAGAGAAGAAGACAAAAGTATCTCAATCTACATAGTTAGGGACTCTTTTACATTCAATCAAAGATTACCAAAGGCTGACATATGGTCTGCTGCCAATGAGTCCCACACCCAGTACATCCTAAGATATTTTACTTGACAATATGAATGTAAATTGAGCAGTCATTTAACTCCAAACCTTCATCGACATCCATTTTAAAAATCCTTGAAAAAATTACTATTGAAACTGCTCAGCTGATTCAGATCCTCTAAACTTCAATTAAAAGAACACATACTTTTGTGTCCATGTCACACAGTCTATGTCTATGTCACACACTATATTTCAATGTTACACTTTATATGTCATGTCTCCCACTCTATGTATATTGTAGTGGATTTGACCAGTCACCACATTTGACCACTACTTAACAACTGTCCCCGCAAGCCAATTAAGAAATCAAACAAGCCGGGATTGATTGCAATTGCATTAATAGAGATGGAATAGGCATTTATTGCTATACCGGCCCTGCATCATTCTATATCGGCACAGGGTATTTACTACCCCGACCCTGGGTAGCTATCCCGGGCCAGCACCAAGATGGTTGACATAACCTGAGGAAAAAAAGATAGCTTAAGAATATCTAGGACCAACATCCAAGAACTTCCTATCCTCAGAAGTCGGGAAAGTTGGACCAAAAGCTCTAAAAGACCGGGAACTACTACAAGAAGAAATACTAAACCGTTACTCATCAAAATACCTTTAGACTCTGCCCCCTCACTTCTGGGCACCGGTTCTCTTTAACAAATTTACTCATATATGATTGGACAATATTATTATACCTATTATCATTGGCTAACTATTATAATTTCTATGAGTGATTGAAGTGTTTGGCAAACTACCCCAAACACTTCCTGTAACTTCCTGTGACTGTGCCTATGAAAGGCAGAGCTTTCTCATACTTCATTGCATTACCTGGCAGCCTTGTATTGGATTGCCACCTTTGTATTCTGCTATGAATAAAGGTTATATATCCCTCGAAAGCACCGAGTATATATGTTTGAGCCGAGGACTCACCACAGTCGGTAAGGCAGATTGCACTCTTTACAACCAGTTGTTTGTGCCATCCCGGCACGGGGTTACCTCTGGGGAGAGGTTGACTGCACTTTGTCAGGCCCAGGAAGGCTGACTGTCTAGTTGTGCCGGCAGACAAGCAGTTTGTGCGGTGACAACGCCTAGCGGAAAGTAGTAGGAAGTAAAAAAAAATCCACTAAAATATGTCACACACTCTATGTATATGTCATACACTACATGTCTATGTCACACACTGTATGTCTATCTCATACATTCTATGTATATGTCACACATTATATGTCTATGTCACTCACTATATGTCTATGTCACATGCTATATTTCCATGTCACACACGATATCTCTGTATCATACATTAGGTGTTTATGTTAAACAGTATATCCCTATGTCACAGACTCTATGTTGATGTCACACACTCTATGTCTATGTCACACACTCTATGTCTATGTCACACACTATGTATATGTCACACATTATATATGTATGTCACACACTTTATGTCTGTATCACACATTTTATACATGTATATACAGTCCATTTATTATCATACCACATATCCTGTTTCTGTGTACATCTCACTCATGAGCTTGTACCATCTTTTGTCTATTAGAGAAACTCAATTTTTTATGCATTTTACACAATGCAGACATCAATGACTCACTTTCTACAAATCATTGGCACTAGTCGGCAACAAACTGGAGTCTGTGTTTAGCAGATAGCAGGAGTTGTGTCCCCTCTATAGCATCTATAGCATCAATAGGAAATAAGCGTGAGGGTGAACGACATGTGAATTGTTGTTATTTAAATAGATATTTATGAGTCACCAGATGTCAAATACAACTCCCTTAATGCTCAGTGTGATATTACATCCGTCAAAACAGCTTCTCATCCCACTTGCAGCAAGTAATTAATGGCACTTCCATGACAAGAAATTTCAATGCACCAGAAAAATACTCATAGATTGCATCACCTGTCAAAAAACTTTTTCTAAAATATTATTAGTCTAAAATTATCAAAATAAAAAAGATCCCACAAACATCTTGATAAAAAGTTGAGAAGTTTTGAATAACAACAAGTTTATTCATTTTGCGAATTTGTGTGTTTACGCATATAGTAAGGAATAAAAAAGATGTCTGAGAAAATTATTACGGTTTGATTTAAGTGTAAGTTATGCAAAAAGTGAAAAGTGAGCTTAGTTGTATGAAAATCAATTTTGTGTCTTTTAAATGCTACAATAAAAATCCTTGTTACAAAAGGCAGTCTACAAGCAATAACAATAGTAGTATATTGCTAATTATACACTTGAGCTTGATGTAATCATTACTTGAGTCAATTAAGTAGAACTTATTCACTGACTTAGTTAATAGAAGAGCGACAGCTGTCAAATATTTTAGAAGTGACCCTTCAGAATTAGATAACGGTAGACAAAATGTACGAGCAGCTTATACCAACACCCACCGATTGTAATTTTGTGTTATCAACTTTCTGATACCAAATATCATTGCATAGAAAAAAAAAAAAAATATTTAAATGAAATGCTTCATTGCATCAAAGTTTGATGATATTTTTTTATCTGCAAAATAAAAGACCACAATTGTGCGAAATGTTAAAAGCATTCGCATCTGTAAAAACTGTCAGGGGCTTGTCAGAGTTACAATCATCGACTATCATCATTCGCATGAGCTTGACTATCGCCAAATGACATATTTAAACAACAAACTTAATAGCAGATATTGACAGATCGACTGCCGGTCATAAAACCATAAAAAGAAACACTCCAACAGAACTTTATGACTACAGATGATGATTTGCTAATTCCTGCTGAAACGCTATTAGCTTTTTATCAATGATAAATGTGATCAATTACATCAGAGGTCTATGTTTAATTTGCGCCATTGATTAATATAAGGTGTTATTTAGCATTGACTGCGGTGACAAATTATCTGACTTGCAACTACCACATGGGCCATGTGCACCATGTGCAATGTGTGGACTATGTGAACTAAGTGGATTATGTGGACCAGGTTGACTATGTGAACTAAGTGGACCATGTGGACCAGGTGGACTATGTGAACTAAGTGGACCATGTGGACCAGGTGGACTATGTGAACTAAGTGGACCATGTGGACCAGGTGGACTATGTGAACTAAGTGGACCATGTGGACCAGGTGGACTATGTGAACTAAGTGGATTATGTGGACTAGGTGGACTATGTGAACTAAGTGGATTATGTGGACCAGGTGGACTATGTGAACTAAGTGGATTATGTGGACCAGGTGGACTATGTGAACTAAGTGGACCATGTGGACCAGGTGGACTATGTGAACTAAGTGGACCATGTGGACCAGGTGGACTATGTGAACTAAGTGGACCATGTGGACCAGGTGGACTATGTGAACTAAGTGGACCATGTGGACCAGGTGGACTATGTGAACTAAGTGGATTATGTGGACCAGGTGGACTATGTGAACTAAGTGGATTATGTGGACCAGGTGGACTATGTGAACTAAGTGGACCATGTGGACCAGGTGGACTATGTGAACTAAGTGGACCATGTGGACCAGGTGGACTATGTGAACTAAGTGGACCATGTGGACCAGGTGGACTATGTGAACTAAGTGGACCATGTGGACCAGGTGGACTATGTGAACTAAGTGGACCATGTGGACCAGGTGGACTATGTGAACTAAGTGGACCATGTGGACCAGGTGGACTATGTGAACTAAGTGGATTATGTGGACCAGGTGGACTATGTGAACTAAGTGGACCATGTGGACCAGGTGGACTATGTGAACTAAGTGGATTATGTGGACCAGGTGGACTATGTGAACTAAGTGGACCATGCCGGTGTATTACACATATTGTATGGAACATATATGTCTGTTTCATGTGATCGGATGAACACAAGTTTTAAATATTTCTTCAGACGGCCTGTAATAACAATATGAATTAAAAAAGGTTAATGGAAACTAGTGGATATAAACAGTTTGAATTGCTGCCTACTCTCTCCTGAGGGAGTGCTAAAAAACAATTGATGCCTGCGTGACGTGTTGATTCTGCTAATTAGTGAGGCATCACACTGGCAGACAGTATTTATTGATCAACTTCTGCTATTCAGGGGCCAATAACAAAGTTCTGAGATGACAAGAGGTCAATTAAAAACAAACTATACCCTAGAGATCACTGTCGCATTTTTACACCACTATTTTGCAAAATAAAGAGATTTTTGTTTGCAGGAGTGGATATATATTTTGATTTTCAAAAGTAAACAACTCCAAAAAACTTGATTTTTAAGAAGTATAACATTGCACACTTAATGCATTGGCACCGCATTGAACTGCCATTTTTTAGTCCGAGTACAAAGATTTGGTTTAAGCACATTTTCACTCAACAAAATTGATTAATTTTTGCTCACAGTTGGCTGTTTTGATGACTTCAAACTCAAGTTGATTATTAAGACGTTGGTCTAGTTAAAATAACAATTTCCTCAACTTCTAAACTTGGCTTTGATTCATTTAATTGTGATTGGCATTGATCAGCAAGAAAAACTTGTGAATCATGTTTACTGCATGGCTGTCAACCAAAGAATTTTTATTTCTTATAAAAGTATTCATCAGGATTGTTTACCATTTTTTGCTTGTACATGAAATTACATAATACTACTTACCAAACAAAAAACCAGATTATTCGAAATCAATGCAATGTAAGCTCAAATCTATAATTTTACTGTTAAAAAACCTACTTTAATAACAACATATCATTTTTTTTAAAGTCAAAATTTGTTTTTGTGCATTTTTGCACTACTTTTTTAAACAAACAATCCTCTGTTATATATTATTAAAATAAAATGCTTTTTTCCACGCACTGAAACAGATAAAAACAAAATTATAGAACTTATTTAGCACATACCAACACATCTGATGCGGAAGTTCTAATTAAGTACTATCTACTGTGTATTTTATTAAAAATCTAGTTATCATTATCTATTAATAATTTTTTTTTTTTATTATTATTACTACTCTATAGTTTGGCGAACAAAAATCGAAACCTCAATTATATAACTTGAAGATACAATACAACAAAATAGCCAAACTCCAGAGGCAGGGAAAAGACTTCTAAGTGAGCTTAACAAAAATTATGTATAGAAACATATTTGTGCAAGTTTATGGGGACTGCTACAATCTTTCTCAAATGTCGTTTGGTCCTGGAAGCAGCTCGTGAAGATCGGTAGCTCTATTAAATTTATATAAAATGCTAAATTGGTTTCAGTATAATAAATAAATAACGATATTTGTCATTGAAGCATCGACAAAAAATGTTCAAAGTAGTTGAAAGACTCACCGTCTCAAAATTTCAACAGCAATTTTATTGTCATGGCTAAAAAATTCTAGTTTTACAACCCTAGAAGTTTTTGATAATTCACAAATATTTTTTTCTACTAGAAACATCTGTACGTTATAATCATAATGAAAACAACCATTTCAGCATAGTTGTCTTCTTTCGGGGAGATAACTACGCTGTTAAAATCTTTTGGAACTGAAAACATTAGCAACTCCTCGCGCTTGTACTGCTACCAGTGCAGGCCCACCTAATGCGATGCTCTTAGAGGCTGCCAATCATTCTAATAAATTTTATAAAAACCTTATTGGTATTTTATTATTTCATTGGTAACCTGTGATTTTGAATAAGTTTCCATAAGTAAGGAACTAGTCACTGTACTGAATATCTACCATCAATGACGTAATTGACCGCTGTAAAACTTTTCTCTAGCGAAAAACTTAATTTAAAAAATACGATTAAAGTTTTTTACTCACAGCTCAAGTAATAATTAATGATAGTAATACTTCATGAATCATTTTTTTTATTTATATAAAAAATACTTAGTAAAAAATATTCACAATTTCACGATAACTCAACGCCTTCATTTCTCATAGACCATTTGCTTATATAACAAAGAATAACATTGGATATAAATTATTTAACAGTGTTCAATTAGGTACACTAAAGGATGGTAGTAGTAATATATGAGCAGATCTCCCTACCAAGTGCTCATATATTACTACTGATGGTAGAGTTGAAGAACCATACTTACCGCAGTGCAGGCTTTCCAGACATTCAGATTATTATGAAACAATTCTGCTCATATAGTAGAGATGAATTAAAACCAAGAGCTTGTTTGTCTGATTGTTTCCTCTTACTAGCAAAGACCACCCACCAGCTTGATATAAAGCTGTTAAAAGCTATCTCTTTATTGCAAGAATGAAGCAGCTAGCTTTTGGTAATATCAGCTAATGGAATGGACAAAAAAAGCTCTTTCTAACTCCATATGGTTAAAACTAAGAGTAACCTTTTTATTTAAAATAAAAAACAAAATCTAACAAGTTTGCCTTCCCTTCTTGACCTTTTCAACAACAAAAAAATATATAATTATTGAGCTTTTGGTTCCAAACTTACTGTATCCATTGTTTGCAACTGTTTTATTGTATAATTAATTTTATTTTGCTTACTAATAAAACCATAAAATGACTTTGATAGTAACTATTTATGTCACAAATTTAGCATGTACTTTATACAAGAACAATTGCATCGCTAAAAATTCAATCATTTTATGAGAACTAATCGGGCTCTTGCAAATTCTTAAAAAAACCTATAAAAGTACAAAATTAAGCAGTTTAACTGCATATAGTAATGATAATTCTGATAAAATAAAGAAGATAGCCAATAGTCTTTTAGGAGTGAGTGGGGAGTTTTCTTCCCTAGATTAACTTTGTTTTATACTGACAGGAATGTCTTCATAGACATTGACGTCTTCATTGTCAGAATCGGAGTCACTACCAAATTTACATTCACTGTAGGCGTGACCTTTGTCCTCATTAGATGTCAATGGTGCAGACTCCTCGTTCTCTAGAGCTTGTACTGAAGAATATGTAGGGTTGCTGATTGGCTCTAGAGAAAGAGTAGTCGGGGTACTATATCTTTCTACAGGGAGGGTGGCAGTAGGAATGTCCCGTAAGTTCATACTTTGGTTTGTTGTGCTTTCTAATATAGGATTAGATATAAAATCATGCCTTCTTGAAGCGCTAGCAACGCTATTTGGTAACGAACCCAATTTGGTGGTACTTCCATTTGTTCGGGAGGCGTTTTTAGGTGTTTCTTCAGCAGAAGATCTAAAAAAAGTAATTAAATGTAAAACAAATAATTCTGCAAAATCGTGGAACCAGCAAACCAATGAAGGTCACGGGATAACCCTTTCTCCAATAAAAAATTGAATAGCCAATCAGTGGTGCACAATCAACCAATGAGCTCTACGATCAATGTGTTTATCTGAGCAACATGCATTGAGAGGCGGAGCTTGATGAAATGTGTAATTTAAACAAAAAATATGATCAATTATTGTGATCAGATGAATAAAAAACTGCAAGCATACTAAATTTGACAGCATGAACTATATTTGTAAAATCTTAGAAGCAACAATTTAGCTAATGCACTTTCAGCTCACTAAAGTTTATCGAATGATAGTGGGCCAATGGCGACCTAAAAGATGCAGAGCGAGCTCCTCAACATACCATTTGCCAATACTACATCTACAAGACATCATAATGTACATCTAAGGGTTGTTTGTTACTTTCTTGTCAGCGACAGGGTGATGTCAGAAAGTCTCAGCAAACAGTGTGATATCATAAACAGAGCCGTACGTAAAGTCATAAAGTGTCCGTAAAGAGTGATAACGCAGTGACTGGTTTATGCTTTGGAGTTTGAAAATGAATAATTTGATAAATTTGTGAAAAACTGGGTCCAGTTCATGCTCGGCCAACTTACAGAAAGCAATTTGTGGTTTTAAACAATCAGTTAACAACAGGTCTAGTCTTTCCAAATGGTAAATCAAAAATTTTCCCAGATAATAATAATTCTTTGACCTTGACATCATGAAAGCTCAACTATATCTTGACACTATTTAAAATTCTACAATGGTAATACTCCACCGGTTTTTTTTTTATGCAAAAACCGCAAAAAATCTAATATAGCAGTTGCCATAACAACGTGTCAGCAAAAAACAGTATGACTAATACAGCATAAATCCATTCATAAACCAAACAGTAACGATGTGCTGTGAAGAAATCAGACTTTCGCATTTAAGTTGCAGATATTGTTTAAAAATATAACAACTAGAAATACAGGGTTAATGTAACAAATAAGAGTGAGAACCACTATACTAGCACAAACAAAATAGCCTCAGCTTATCTCTACATGACTATTAACTAGCCGAGCTGGCAATGAGAGAATTACGCTAATGGGTTTTAGAATTAAACTGCTATGTATTTCATATACTTACTACTCCTTTATGTATTTCCTTATACTATATATAACAACACATACTAAATACCAACATCTCATATATAAAACTGACAAATTGAGTCTTCTTGATTTGATTGCACCAGTTTTGTTTGTAGAAATTAAGGACGACAATGGAGAGAACAAATTCATAAATCACGAATGTATGAATATTTTACAACATTAGTATTGAAGCGAAAGCCCAATGTGAGCAGCAACAGAAATTCTTTAGTATTTCAAAGTTTTAATTAATAATTTTAAAAGTAATTGTATTTGTGTCAGTGAAGATTTTTCTCAAAGCCAAATCCAGTAACGGCACAAAGCATATTTTGAATTGAAACAATAAATATTCGTGAAATAAACAATAAGGCAACCAACCGTTTGAGAATGTGAGGGCTGCGTTTTCTCCATAAATCTTTCACACGCTGCCTTTTAAGTATTAAAACAGCCACAAGAGCTGCTACTAGTAGCAGAACTAGCGTAACCACCACAGCTACAAATTAAATAAAAAGGCTAAAATTGTATGAAGTTGTCATCTCATGTAGCATATGTGTAGAATGGTATGACAACTCTAAGAACGTACGTGTAACCCAGTGTTGAGACTTGTCTGGAGTGGGCGTGGTGGTAGGAGGGTGGTACATGCTCTGAGGTCCACTCCTAATGGAGCCCCCTGGACCTTTACTGGTGCAGTTGTCCTTAGGGTCGAATCCATCATTGCAGTGACACTCGTTGTACTGGTTACATAATCCTTCCTGCAATCAGCAACAAAGCCTTAAGCATTGCAATGTTAACCAAAGCAGGAGTCTAACCAACTCATCAAAAACAAGGAAAAAAGCAGAGGACGGTATTATATTTCATAACTATGTAATCTCGAATCGTTATGTGTTTGTGTAAATTAAATGATCAAGCTTGTCAATTGGTTTTAATTCATTTTGTTTCACTAGCCAGCTAAAAGAAACTTGATTTAATCATAAAATTATGTATATTGAATGATTTCACGTAACAGGGCACCAGTGGAGACAACACAGAGTATTGCATAACAAGACACAAGTGGAGAAGACCCACAGTATTACATCACAGTACACAAGCGGAGACAGCACAGGGTATTGCATAACAAGACACAAGTGGAGAAGACCCACAGTATTACATCACAGTACACAAGCGGAGACAACACAGGGTATTACATAACAAGACACAAGTGGAGACAACACAGAATATTACATAACAAGACACAAGTGGAGACAACTGTAAGTATAAGACAGGCACACCTACCCCAGAGCAGTTGCAATGGTCAGGAAGTGTTGGCCTATTTACACATTTCTGTTCTTGACACCAATTGTTGGTAGCGCACGCAGCACCATCTGGTACAAGACCTGGATCTGGTGTATCTATACCTACAAAATACATGTGTAGTGCACAGGTAGTGTACAGGTAGTGTACAGGTAGTACACAGGTAGTGTACAGGTAGTGTACAGGTAGTGTACAGGTAGTGTACAGGTAGTACACAGGTAGTACACAGGTAGTGCACAGGTAGTGCACAGGTAGTCTGTCTGTCTGTTTTAGCTGTGCCCCGTGGGCAACCCTAAAGACGGGTCTCATAAGCAGAGCTTGTGTGAGCAGCACCCTATACCCATGCCCGCCGTTACACAGGCTACTCTTCCGAAAAAGCAGAGGGGGATCTTTTACTAGCATGACTCCATAGTTATTATGGAGAGTGCAATCAAACTAGGGACCACGTTATTTTTATGCCCATATCCGACCAGGCAGAGCATATAGGAAGCCAAATATCTTGCTCACAGATAACCGTGCTGGGAATCGAACCCCAGATCAAGGATTGAAGTGCAAGCACTTTAACCACTAGACCACACGTGCCTCCATAGTAGTGGATGCATAGTTAGTAAACAAGTAGCACAAAGGTAGTAGATACATAGGTTGTAAACAGGTATTACACAGGTAATGTACAGGTAGTACACAGGTAATATATACGTAGGCAGCAAACATGTAGCACGCCGGTGGCACGAAGGTAGTACACCGGTTAAACACAGGTAGGACACAGGTAATGCACAGGTAATACACAGGTAGGACACAGGTAATGCACAGGTAGTACACAGGTAATGCACAGGTAGTACACAGGTAATACACAGGTAGTACACAGGTAATGCACAGGTAGTACACAGGTAATGCACAGGTAGTACACAGGTAGTAAGCAGGCAGGACACAGGTAGTATAGAAATAGGACAGAGTTAGTCTGCAAGTAAAAAACAAAATAAAGCCACAGTTGAGAAGGACCTACCAACTTTGAAAATGATAACACTGCAGTCATAGTTGCTGCCGTTATGGGTTACTAGGCCATTGTAGTAAATGCGAGTTTTGAGACCAAGCACAGCATCATCATTTGCAGCGTCACATTGCAGCATCCCACACATAGAGTCAGCAGGCTCACACTTGATATATCTCAAATCAGCAGCTTCACCGACAACTGTGTATCCGCAGTTCCCATAGTAGTTGCCTAAGTAACCCGATACAAACAGTGAATGAGATGGTGAAGTCTTGAAATGCCATTGTGTTTACATCTCTAAGTAAGTTTATAGTTACCATTTGGGTTCCATCTGGTGTAGCAGCGATCAATGGAAGATTTGGATCCCTTTCCCCACACAAACTGGCATTGGGTGTCTCTGGACTTACACCGACCCTCGAAACAATAAGCTTTAGCAACTCCAGAGCATTCAACACCTACGGCATACGCATCAAGGCTGTAAACATTGTTTACAATGAAGAAAATAGGATACCAATATAAACTGTGTTCATACCATTTGAGGTGTACGTGTCAGCAGGGCACCACTCAGAAATTCCATCACAATACTCAGTAAGATCACAGGCTTCATCGTAGACCTCCCTACACACGGTTGTAGCCTTCTTCAGCTGGCAAGTGTTCTTATCACAACATTTTCCTACCAAATGTGCAATGGATAATGAGCATAATGACATTGTGAAGTTGTCTTACCTTTTGTGAGCAAGCAACTTCAAAAATGAGCTCATATGGAAACATTGTTTTTAGTTGAAACCTTTGGCTTCTAGGTTGCATTACTGCTTTGCTACAATTATATGAATTGTCGCAGTCTCACTTAGGCATATACATAATAGATCCGAGGCGCTTACCAGTTGCGCATGTTGCACCAGAAGTAAACTTGCATGTCAATGGCTCACAACATTTGCTCTCACATTCTTCTACTGGACCACAATCACATTCCTCTCCTGACCAAAAAAGAACCCTTAGCAGCACATGGTACCACATCAATATATGTACAACAAAATGCTCAACAACAACAACAACTGAACTTACCATCGTCTACAAAATAGTTACCACAGGACTTTACAAGAACGGCTGAGTCTGGAAGATTCTTCAAGCAATAGTCCTGACCTCTAGTGGTGAAGGAGTCATGTACGCTGTCTATAGAACACTGAGACCATGCTGTTGGCTGCAGTCCTGAGGCTTAAACATACAATCAGCAAAAGGTTAGGACTGATAGTCAACAACGAGTCTGCTTCGCCAATGACACTCATGAAATGGTAAAAGCTATATTTGAGCATTAGAAATAATTTAATAGTTTCTGTAACTTGATTTTTTCCCTCGGTATCATTCCTACGAACTGAGACCGCTCAAAATGAAGTCCATAATCTAAAACTTTTAAATGACTCACACATAACCTTGTGCCTCAGTTCCAACATTTTTGAAAATGTTTGAACCGGGAAGCTCAGCACACAGGTAAATGCGATAGTAACTATAGCCATGTTTTCTTTGTTATAGAAGATATCAATTGGAAAATCTGTGATTGTATTACGAGAAACAAAACAAGACATTTATTTATCAGCAGATAATTTGCTATACAACTTGTAATCTCTGTGTCAGCGTACCGAATGGCTGGCAGGTCGACCAAATCAAACAGAAGCCTTCATTATTAGTGCTAAACACTTCTAAATCAGATTATTGATAACAGAAATGTAAATAATTACAAATACTCGATGATGCAAGGAAACCAAATTACATTATCATCAATTCAGACAACATCTCTTCATTTGACTTGAAGAATTTGGCTAAAGTTTGTTCTACAACGGTTTTCGCCTTAAATATTTTATCAGCAGCGATGTAAAGAGGGACTGATTTATGGCCCCTTTACTCACCAACGGATATGCAAGAGGGGAATAAGTTAGGGAGTGTGCATTGGGTTGTTGAATTCAATTTTGATGGGGGGTTATATACAGCACCCGTACATAGGGTTCCACAAAACCCTGGCTAGCTGGTGTACTGAATTTGATGAATAATGTTTCATTGACAACTATAACAGCAATGGTCATTTATTTAAATATGAATAAACCACAAGAGAAACGACTGGCAACATACTCGTCTGAGTTGAGACTATAGCTCTGAATACTTTACAACAAAAACACGACTAGCAATCAAAAAAAACAATAATTGTAACTTAAAGCAAGCTCAGCTACACTAGACATTCCATAATTCTGAGATAAAAGCAAGTCTGTCTGTCTGTATAATTAATCACCTGGGAATCAAAATCACTCAGATAAACCAAATAATGATCACGCTACATTCGAGCTGAGATTCCGATGCCTTTTCTGATATTTAGGAAGCTACTCCTACATCCAGGAAGTTACATCATCAAACGCTGCTGATATCGCGCAGATAAATGTCAGCAAAAGCTAGGTGAATCTGACAAGATAGAGTGAGGTAGTAGCTAGCAGTTCACTAGTTAGAATTGATAAGTTTGTTACACTCAAATGACTATAACACAGCCAATAAATCATGGACAGACTGTTTAACTAACCAGAAAGATGCTGGAATGATTTTGCAACAATTTAATTCAACATCCCACTGTTATTATTTTTGGAATATTGTTCTCAAATTATCATTGGGCCTTTCAAACAAAAACTCTTTCCACTGGCCAACTATGACATCTGTGAAAAGACTCATACACGCAAGTGGTTGTGAGATCACAATGAAAGGTTAAAGGAGAGATCATATCTATTGGAAGCTTAGTGTACGACATGACCTAGCTGGTCATGTTATCAAGTGTTTGCACTGTGAGTTTAGGTAAAACACACACGTTAAAGCTGTAATCCACTTTACTTGAACATAACAGTCAGCCTACAGACAACTTGGAAGTTTGCAATATGCCATTTTATGAGTCTACTTTCATCACAATGGGCCTGTTCTATGTAAAGATTAGTTCATGCAGTCAATGTTGGAAGCAAAAATATGAATTGAAGCAGTTGCTATACATAAAACTGTTGCAATTTGATTTCACTTAAGTTTTTCTCCTTGTAGGCTGCACATAGAGATAGCTTATCATGATATGATGTATCACATGATGGCAAACCAAGATAATAATGGCAGCTTTGCAACAGTCAACAATTGTACATCTGCTCTCCCTGTTACTATGAGCTACAACTTCACAGTTTTATTGTATTTCGCTCCCAAATTTCGATAAAACTATTCTTCAAATTAGAAATGAAATTGAAAAGAAAATTCTTGGGCGGGCACAAAAATTCTACCGATAGGCCTTTAGAAAGCTACGCAGTGACAGTGCGGCTATGAACCAATCACTGTAGCAGGTTCAGAATGTTTTCCATAGCTGTGGTCTACTGGTCTATCAATACTATAACGCAACAATTGCAAAACCAGATATTTTTTATAAAAAACACAAATGAACATTTTGCGGCTTTTGAGTGAATTCTAACTTTTTATCCATCAACAACTAATAAATGTAATCACAACAGAGCGACTGACAACTGAAAACTTGTGAAATGGTTTATGCAGACATGGAAAAGCTGCATAATTTATTGTCTCTCTAACAAAGAGCTGAACTGAGTAGAATCTTTTGGCATGCCGGATGATTAATCACTCAGCACTGAGATGAGTTGCTATTTTGAACATACTTTGCAAACCACAAAATGGTTGCCTAATCAATACTGTTTTTAGTGAATCAATTTTTTAATACTTGAACAACCACCATAAAAAAATTGCCCAATATATTATTTTTTTACAGCTTTTATTCACTTCTTCTTTCACCAGTTTTTAATCAAGGATCTGAGATATTCGAAAGGAGCACTTGTCTGTTAGTGCCAAATGTCAATAAATTGATACTATGTGACATTCAGCGCTGGTAAGTGCAGCAGATAACAAACTAAAGCCAGCTACATTGTTATGTAAGAGATAAAACTGGCTTTATATAAACAATCCCGAAGCTTAAAGTAAACTTTCAAGTTGAACACTAGTTCAGGAGAAATGTACTGAGAAAATTCTTGGTGATGATTTTCAAGTCATATAAAATTTCAACAAAGGAATTCTATATGTGATTTGTCCTACTAACAAAAAAGTTTTCTAAAAGTAATTGGTATATCTTAATTTTTCATGGGTATTCCTGTGTATGATATGATTATCACAAATGTTGATGTAGCAGCTAAAAATTTTAATAATTTGGGATTTGAGGAAAGTTGAGATGTGAAAAAATTAAGTAAACATGCATTATTTTTTGTTGGTAGGCTCCTACTTGTCTTTCATGAAATCGAAACCATGAATACTTGAGGCCACGGCTGCTGAAGTGAAAATGATTTATTGTGGTTAGTGTAATGAGCAGAAGCGACCTGACTGCCATCCAAGGTCAACCAATCAATCTCAAACTAGACAGGAACAAACAAACTTACGATCAGATTTGGAGTGCATAATGCATTTATCATCGTCAGAGTCTTCTCGAGGGCAAACACATTCCTCTGGGTTTGACAAATCATCATCATGCGCCAGTCCAAGATTATGGCCCAGTTCATGTACCATTGTAGTAGCAGCGGAAATAAAATCACTTTCGTAATGGTCTGAAGTGATTGCTACTCCACCCAAATCCACACAAATAGACACACTCCCTCGCCCAATCGTAAAACCAGCAAATCTTTCAGCAACAAAAAGATTCGCGTTGTCATTTGGCGTGTTTGGGGTTATGTTACGCATACGGTAAAGCTCAAACTGGTCTAAAACAGTTTGAGCTTTGCCAGTAACTACAAACTTGTTACCTTTGGTCCAAACTTCAGTGCCCACTAGAGCTAGATAGATGTTCATTTGCTGAAAAAGGCTGCTGGCGTAGTTAACCATGAGCACCGCTCTTTGCACGGTTTTAGCCAGATCATATCCACTTCGTTTGTAGAGCTCATACTCTAACACAACATAGAGCTCAATGTAGCGAGTGAGATCATTGCTGTTGGCGGGAGCGTGCGTTAATTTAGCGCTACGTATCGATCTGTGTGATGTATGATTGTATGTTTCAGGGTTTCGATAATCTTCATTGCCGCATTTTCCTAGTATATCTGCTCTTATCTTTTCGTTCATCCAAAATTCTAACTTTCCATTTGTATCTTGTGTCATTTTTACTTGGAGTGATCTGTTATGAGAAAGAATAATCTCTCCATCGAATGCTTCGTTGCATAGTTGAAAGAATGATGAACGCTGGCCTACTTCTTCTGTGTAGAAGCAGGAGAAGTTTGTTTTATCTATATAAGTATATTTAGGATTACTACCCGATTTGTTGTCATCATAATAAGCTACTTTGAGACTTTGAGGCATTAAAAGAGGACTAGAAAGAAGATGCTTAGTAAACAGGTCATTTCCTGCCGCTGTTGATATAGTAATAATTATTCTCTGTACTGTTCCATGGTCAAGGAGCGTTTCTAGGTCCTGCAAGTGCTGCTGTCTAGACAGCCTCAACCGATGACCTGTGTGAGGTATTCCAATAGCTATATTGACTGGTTGTACATCCCTGTAGGCACCGACGATGGTGATTATTAGACATAAACTAACAATGCAGTATAACACCATATCTCCTACCTCTGTGTTGCTCTTCTAATCACATGGTAACGCGCACAGCTAGTAGCTGTACTACCTAGTCGCAGCCAAACAATAAAGATTTATTAGATAAATTGCAATGATAATCAATGAGCAATAATGGTAACCATTGATTGGCTAAACTTTCTTTGATATTTCATGAGCGTTGACCATGCACACTGCATAGCGATAAGCCGTCATCCTATTGGTTAATAGGTGATTGCCTATCATTCACAGTTCATTGAGCAAACTGAGTTTCTCTGGAGTTGTCTACAAAGCCATTTCACATGAGGAGACAACTCAATAAATAGCCTGTCAGCCATGTACCAAAAAGTAGCTTAAGAATTGAGTTTTGCTCTTGATTCCCCCAATTCCATCAAATTTTTCTACACATAATATTCAAGACCTGAATTTTTTGAAATTAACCAATAACCCTGTGAAACTATGTGATGCAAACTTAAAAACTGGGATCAAAATTGGCCCTATTCGCAAAATATAGTGATTTTAGTCGATTTTTTGGAAACTAGACTTTAATAAGTAAAAACATTTGGTAGCTGCTTTCTTGATCTTTGGGCAGCGCATGTGTACAAGTGATGCTGTTGTGTATTGCGAAACCTAGCAACACTATCCCATTGGTTGGTCAACACATTAAAAAATGTTTGATTTTATAGCGAGAATTCGGGAAATCAAATGTGCTTTTATTATTTTAGCAATTACATTAAACCTCAAAGTGAATATCGCTGTGGGGAGACAATTGCTTAAAAGAGGTAAGCTAGCTTTAATGTTCGTCAGCAAAAAGAATTTATTATACATGTAAACGAGTCTGAAAAACTAGGTTTTTGTAATGTCATGGGAGACAACTTCTAAAATGATGATCCTAGCTGCAGTATTTGTCATATGCTAATACCTATGTGTGTATTAGTCTGCATTTTTTGTTGGCATAAATTTGTTGGCATCATTTTGTTGGCATCATTTCATTGGCAGTGGACTTTCATGAGTCTTCATCACTATCGGCAGCAGTCGCTATATCTTCTCCACCCTCAAAAAAATTACAGTTTCCATACTGAATGCATTTTCATAGATTCATCGAGTTGAATATCCATGTTTTCAGGTTCCGATTCGCTAAATGGAGTCCACTCAAAAATGATGTGATGCTGCCATAACCTCACTGTAACTTTGCTGCTTTGATTGTGCAGAAGCCAGCAGAGGATATTTTTGGCCTAGAAGCAACTTGAATCTTCATTTTTGAAATTTAAGGTTTACAATATTGGGTTAAAAATATCATGATGGTGAATCAACGCAGTTGCTAAGTTGTGGTAACAATCACACATGTATTAAATGTGAAAACAGCTTTCTTCTAGCTTCTGTCTACTGTAGTAAAATATGTAACCATCTACCTAAAAGTAATGATGTAGAGTGGTGTTACAAATAAATGTTATAAAAAGGTTGCTTTTTATGAATTTTTATCACCCCACACACTACTTCCATACACCAAAATGAACAGTAAAGCTTTTTCTCTGTGGTGACAATGTAACTCACACGTATATTTAATGTCTGTGATTGGTACATTAGAATGATATGTCATATGTCATATGTCACATGTCATATGTCACATGTCAGGGTAAGCATTAGAGGCTATGTTTTATCTTCTTTCTCAAACTCTTTGAACAAACTTAGTATGGGTGGCCCTGAAAAAGGTCTTTGGGTTTTTGGTTGCCATCAATATTTTGTGAGCATGCCTTTGGCTTCAATTACAACTTTGCATCTGCGAGGCTTGCAATGTGACCCTAGGCTTTGATAACTTCCTCATTCAGCTTGACTTTGGTTGCAAACTCGTTCTTACTGATTATGAGGTTTATTTAATCCCATAGATGTTCTATGAGATCGATATCTGGTGATTGAGGTGGCCAATCCATTAAGGTTACTTTTTGTTGTGGACTCCATTATTTGACCTTGCTTACAGTATGACATGGTGCGTTGTCCTGCTGAAATATCCACTCATCATCGGTACCAAAAATTTCTTATGCAGATGGCAAAGACTTGGTCTCCAACACATGAATGTATTTTACTACATTCATCATTCCTTTACAGATATGACGGCGGCCATACCCCTTCATTGGGAAACAGCCCCATATCATCACAGGATGTTTCATAGTTGGAAGGAGGCACTCAACTTTGTTCTCCTCTCATATCCTGCGTCTGACAAGTGTTCGGTCACAGGCCACAATGATTCTGTGTGGTGAAGTTTGATTCATCACTGAAGATAACCTTGGACCATTGCTCCATTGTTCATGAATCTTTGCCCATGCTAGACGCTTTTTTGCTGCTGTCCGGTAAAAATGGTTTATGAGGCCGTAAACCGAGGAAAAAATCTTTTCTCACAAAGCAGCAACAAAATAAGCGACTAACATGCGCAAAAAATTTAAGATCAATGAACAGTGGAGTAATGGTCCAAGGTCATCTTTGGTGATGAATCAGCCTTCACCACACAGAATCATTGTGGGCTGTGACCGAACACTTGTCAGACGCAGGATATGAGAGGAGAACAAAGTTGAGTGCCTCCTTCCAACTATGAAACATCCTGTGATGATATGGGGCTGTTTCCCAATGAAGGGGTATGGCCGCCGTCATATCTGTAAAGGAATGATGAATGTAGTAAAAATACATTCATGTGTTGGAGACCAAGTCTTTGCCATCTGCATAAGAAATTTTTGGTACAGATGATGAGTGGATATTTCAGCAGAACAACGCACCATGTCATACTGTAAGCAAGGCCAAATAATGGAGTCCACAACAAAAAGTAACCTTAGTGGAGTGGCCACCTCAATCACCAGATATCGATCTCATAGAACATCTATGGGATTAAATAAACCTCATAATCAGTAAGAACGAGTCTGCAACCAAAGTCAAGCTGAATGAGGAAGTTATCAAAGCCTAGGGTCACATTGCAAGCCTCGCAGATGCAACGTTGTAATCAAAGCCAAAATATTAATTTCAACCAAAAACCCAAAGGCCTTTTTCAGGGCCACCCATACTAAGTTTGTTCAAAGAGTTCGAGAAGGAAGGATAAAACATAGCCTCTAATGCTTACCTTGAAATACTAATTGAGTTGTTGTTTTCTGACATGTGACATGTTCTACTGCACCCATCCCAGATATTGAATATATTTGTGAGTTACATTGTCATCGCAGAAAGAAGGCTTTATTGATAATTTCGATATATAGAAGTAATGAGTAGGGTCACTAGAAACACACAAAAACAACCTTTTTATACCAAACAACGATACAAAATTAGGGCGGTCCATTTATTTGTAATACTACTGAAACTCCGGTGAAGCTCATATTTGAGTTTACTCAATCCAAGAATTCACTATGTCAGGGGCACACCTTGTTTTGCAAGATTCCTGACTCAATAGCACTGCTGTCAAACGTTGGGCTAACATGATCCAAATAGGAAGAACCGTAAAAGTTGAAACAGAAAATCAGTTCATGATGAGAAAATTTTTACATGTGAAAACTTTCAATCAGCATGTAATGTAGGGCTATGTGCTTACTACATGAGTCTGTCTTTCGTACCTGTAGCCGAAGCCTGGTGATGGATGGCATGCCACATGAGTCTGTCTTTCGTACCTGTAGCCAGAGCCTGGCGATGTATGGCATGCCACTGGCAACTGGAATGCCAAATCGAGTATGTAAGAACAAAATTAATGTTTTAATAACATCATTTTTTATTAAAACTTTATTTATTATTAACTTTATTATTATTGTTCAATTCATTGGTAATTTATTATTATTCAATATTTGATTTATTTTTATTTATAAATGTTACGCTTTTTGATCATATGTTTATAAATTTTTTTTATCACAGTCTGTAATTTTTTTTAAAAATTATTTGTGCGGCCATAACTTCGCATTAACACCAATGATTGTATAATTAGTACGTAGGCAGGAGTGAACGTCGACAGGAATGAATGCAGACATAGCTGGAATGAACATAGGCATCTCCAGGAATAAGTCTTGACAAATCTGGAATGAATCTCGACTATGCTACAACGAAGAAAGTTTTCACGTTCGTTCCTGGACGTGTCTTCATTCGTTCCTGGCGATATATAAAATATAATTTTGATTTTCATTTAAGGAGCTGCCTGTTTTGTAAAAAACTGGAAATTTTTATACTCCCAGAACAAACGTCGAAATGATCCTTGATATCCTGCCGGGAATTAATGTAGACACGTCCAGGAATGAACCTCGAAATTATCTTCTTTATAGCCTAGTCGTCATTCATTCCAGGTCTAACAATGTTCATTAAAGGAGGTCTATACATTCATTCCAGCTATAACTGCATTCATCCTTGTCTATGTTCATTCCAAACTCCAATTGTTATAATATATACCACCATGTAACTATTATGCATGATCTTTACAAACACTGCTGAGAATCCAAATAACTGTGACTTACGCAATTTTATCATGTACAATCAACACAGAAATCAACCAGTCACATCACGGCTAACAAGATGAAAAATGGTCACGCCTGTTTCGTTTCATCCTGCACTGAATGTGCCATACTGTAGGATGGAATAAAAGATACAGCTGATATTCTGGCCCGTGCGGCAGGCTCATTATAGAGCATCAAACGAAGTCAATGGGCACTGCAACAGTGTTTCTCAAATTTCATTTGACCATGGAAATAGCTCGTGAAACTTGATGGTGCAATTAAAAATTATACAAAATTCTGACTTTGTTTTATTGTTATAAATAACAATAACTGTCATTGAAACATCTAGAGAAACTGTCAAGACAAACTTTGAAACACTCATCTCAAAATGCCAATAGCAAATTTTTTGCCATAGAAAACAAAATGCTTTCACTACTTCAGAAATTTTTGATAACTTGCAATTTTTTACCTGAAGCAGTTGTACGTTATAATTATGATGGAAAAATGTTTTAGCAGAATCGTCTCCTCTACAAAAGATAACTCTGGTATCAATTTGTTGTTGTCTTCTTTTGGGAAGATAACTAACTCGCTCAAGTCGTTTGGTCCTGAAAATCTCTAGCGACCCCTGGGGTATGTACTCTTGCGAGCGTAGTCTTCGCTGGTGGGACTCGATTGCTATGTCTCAGAATAAATAAACAATTATACTGATGCTGCTACCACATGCTGGCTACCTCATCAGCGGAGCTTATAACATGTAAGTATTGAAATGGTAATTTACAATTGCTTCAGCACTGCCTCCCAAAAGTAATCACCCAGATCCACCCCAGACTCTACCAGCACTCCTTCCTGGGCTCCCATCGCTGTCAGAGCCATACAAACCCCTCTTTCCTCAAATAATATGTACCTACATGCGAAAATAGATTTGCTGAAAAAAGCCATTCTATTCAGATATACTAACCTTGCATACTTGTCAGGCGCCGGCTTATCACTATATTCCCGTTGAACATAATCATAATTACACTTTCGATGGTATTTCTTTGGTTACTGCAGCAGTGAGAGAATGAACTAATATTTGTACCACTTTTTAACTGCGCGTCTCCCGTCAATTTTTCTACAATTACATACTTATCTTGCTCTCATAATGTTTGAGGTGCTAAGAAAAATAGTAACTCCATTTTTAAACTGAACTAATAATCCTAAACCCACTAACCTACTGTCTTCTTTTGTGCTGATTTTAATTGATCATATATAAATTTTTTGTCTTGAAGTAACGCCTCTCTTTTTCATTACGCGTTACGCATGGTTAGGAAAGAACCATTAATGACTCTGCTCTGTTAGCAGAAAATAATCCCAGGAGTTTTAGTCCGGATGAATTACTAGCAGTTTCACAATGTGATTTTGTGATCTCAGATATGCAGGAATATTTTAGTCATTTTTTTAACGACCTGATAACGATATTCATTATTTTGTTTGCCATTACTATTACATTACCACTCTTGGTTTTCTGTTGATTTTGGTGATGCAGTAAACTTTGTGAGTCTAAGATAGAAAGATTAAATATCATTTGGTTCAGATGATCGTCAGTTTATATAATAATTATTATGATGCGTCAAATTAGAAACAAGCAGCATTTTAGATAAAAAATAACTAGAATATAACCAGTTTCTAACAAATCATAGTAAACATTGTTTTCTCTCACTGAAGTTACTGGATAGTAAATAACAAAGAAAAAACTCTGACCAAACTATTAATTATGATTATTTACACTTTTTTGTTATAAATTATTATTTACTTTTTGTTATTGTTATTTATTACTACTGGTAATAATAATAATAATAATAATTTCCTTCTTCAGCAATCTCTTGGCCAAGCTAACTTGCTAGCACTAGTAATTTGAACATACACGTGGCGTGTTTTGTGAATCTTTGAGAATCCTGGCTGAATTTTTTTGATTTAACAGCATTGCAGTCATCACGAATAATAACAATAATAATATTAGTTAGTTGACAATGACTTTTTAAAAGTTTTTCTCATTCCAGTATAACTACTGATAAGCTAGCTTTGTTAGCTTGAGAGCGCTGTAAATTTATTCTTAATCTCGTAATGGCAACAGTACGCCATTGTTGTTAGGAAAATGATTACCATATTTTGTAAATTCATCCAACATGTCAGCCAGCTCACCAGCTCACATCAGGTGTGCTTGTTGCTGCGACTTTGGGAAGTCGGTTGCCAAATGACAAAAATTAGCCAATAGAAATACTTGAAATAGACTTTCTATCACTAAATAGTTTAAACTCCAGAAATGTACTTTATGCAAAAGCCCATTTTTTTATCATTATTGTCACATTATTTCTCAGGATTACTAAACGAAATGTCATTTTCAATTCTCAACTTCATATTTTGGTATCAAGTTTGTGTGGATTGGAGATGGAAGGAGTGAAATTTCATACAAAGGCCATTGGCTCACAGACTAAAAAAATCCAAAGCCTATGATGCAGGTTTTTAAAGGGGTTAAAACCTTTGTGATATGGGGGGGGGGGGGGGGAGCAGAAATTTTAGACCATCAAAGTCTCAAGTAAGATTACAGTCACATTGCTCTGTGGTAGAAGTTAAAAAAAGTACCCTCATTATAGTAGACTAAAATAGCATCAACTTGCAAAAATGGTAAAATTGTCTGAATTCATATTTTACAATATAATGTTTTATACAGACAGATTATCTGCATAGAAACACAAGTAAGTATTACTATAGCTCTAAACAATAACTTGCAAAAACATAAAATATCATAAAACAAAAAATTACTTAACCAACTCCAAAAAAACAACTATTTAAAAGTGCACAGAATTCACATCTAGCAATAAACGAAAAACTGTGACATCATCAAATCCCACGTGCAAACTAGTCTCACAAAAAGGTATGTGTAGAATATGATAATATGTTTAATCAAATTCAATAAATATGAAATCGCCATTGTCGATAACTTTCCTGTTTTATAAATAATGCCATCATTGTAGTTAGCTGGTCTTTTAAAAGTTTCGCTGGCCGAATGGACAACTACGGAGGAGCACGACCAAAGACTTCCTCTAGAAGAACAGGGGGAAGTAGAAGTGGATACTTTCAAGGAAGAGATAGCCGACGCAGGCCCAGAGGTAGGGAGAGTCCTGC
The DNA here is from genome assembly GCA_945261195.1 of Cryptosula pallasiana. Taxonomy (NCBI): domain Eukaryota; kingdom Metazoa; phylum Bryozoa; class Gymnolaemata; order Cheilostomatida; family Cryptosulidae; genus Cryptosula; species Cryptosula pallasiana. The sequence continues at coordinate 37,752,769 of OX183137.1, forward strand.
GAAAGTTCACACATTTGCTACTGTGCCAGGATATGGCGAAGCCAAAAAAGCTGCCGCAAAACTAGCTGCAGCTGAGGCTGCTGCTAGGCTAGCCGCATGCCCACCAAGGGGAGGGCAACAGCAAGCTGCTGGAGATAGACTTATGGCAGGGGATCAAGCTAGAGGTGCTGTTGGAAGTGCTGCAAGTGGAGGTTTCACTCGACCACCTTCACCGGTAAGAAGAACGCCACCTCCATCACAATTAGAGAAACTTGATCCAGATGAATTGGATGCGGAAATATATCCAGGTAAAGGTCAAACGCCTCGGCTAGAAATAGATTTTGATCGAGTACGCTCACAATCACCACCAAGGCAACGTGCTCAAGAATCAGCGCGTCGAAGAACTAGGAGCATTTCCCATGAGCCTCCAAAAAATCCATTTCCAAGTAAGAAAGTGTATCCATATTATTTCCAACAGAAGTATAATGAGAGTCTCCAGAAAGCACCACGATCTAAAAGCTCATTTGAGGGTGCTGAGCCGAGAGGGTCATACAGGCGTCGAGCTGCGCCTCAGCGACCGCTTCAACGACCTGAAGACTCAACAGGTGCAAACGAGTGCTTGGAGTATCTTCGTGTCAAAGGTAAGAAACACGCTGTTTATATTTTGTTCAAAGACAAAGGTGAACACCAACCAGTGTAAAAAGTAGCATAACTTCTTAGAATAATTGAAAACACATCTGGTTTTGCTAAATACAGTAACACCTTTGCATGGCAATGATTTATTTGCATATTTGACGTTTAAAACTGTTTGTAGCTCCCAGGCTTGATAAAGTAATTGATAAATTTTTTGGAATGGTCCTGGCGCCTCAACTGGACCCACAGGAACATGAGGTTACATGGGATCATTTTAGAGAAGTTGCCCCGGTAGATTTGGAGGAGCACTACAGAGGGAGGGTTTCTGGAGTGCAACCACATTGGAGAACTTCATACAGACATCCAAGAAGACTGCTATACATTGCTCAGCCTGCACCAAGCAAGCTCGAAAAAATCCTGGAAACAGACTTTTTCTTAGAAGATAGTGATAGTAATGATGAATAGTAATAAATAAAAAAAAATAACTAATAACTATTTATTTAAATCTTTTAATGCGGTCTTTGTATTCCTAGGCGAAATTGTTGAAAACTTCTAAGAAGTTTGTGGTAAAATGAAAGGTCAAGTATAATACTAAATATTTAATAATGTCTATGCTCAAAACAAACGATGCAAATTAACTTCCAAAATACGATTTGTCTTACTTTGGAGTTTGTCTAACCATTGTGTAAATGAAAGTATAACACAAGAAGTACGTAGTACCAACCTCCTAGATCAATACATTTGCAGCATATCGATACAAAAAACCACAAGAGTTGTCTCCTCTATAAGGATTAGTGACAAAACTGAAGCAGGTTGTATGCATTAATAGAAACGACTCCTTCGCATAATCCATGAGATGAAGATAAATCAGGCAATGCTACACGCAAGTTTTATTCAAATCCAAAACTTCCAAGGCTCTTACTGTGATAAGATACAAGGTTATGGTAATACGTTTTGCTGATACAAATTTAGTTATTGGAAAGCTGGGATCACATTTAGCAGTTAACTGTACTTAAATTGTAAGCGGTCTCCTTTTGTTTTGATGCATGGCTCAGAATTTAGAACCACCATTGTACATACACATAACTCCTGCCACACCTCTCTAGCGCAAACATATTTAATTCATAGCATCTACGTTATGAGACAACCAGACACTACTCGCAGCAATAATTGACGTCGGCCACGAAAAGAGTCCAAGTTAGCTATTGATTTTAACTCAAAGAATCCTAAACAGACCTCTAAATATAAATTACTGAGAAAGCTGGAATTATATAACTTTTCAACAAGAATTTAAAGAATATAAAAGTTAAAAAATATATAAATATTATTTAATGTTTACATAAATTAATGCTCACAGATGGACCTATAAAATTAAATACCATACCTAGTGATGGTAATATGACAACAAGAATATTGCTTCAACTTTTATCACTCATCAGTAGCAAGCTGAAATCATTAAGCTGGTTGGTTTGACTGAAAGTTGTGACATCATCAATCTTGAAGTCTAAACAACAGCTTTAAAACCTGTATAAGGTAATAAATATCTTCTTTTATTTTATATAGTTGGCCTCCCAAAGTTCAGGGAATTGATTAGCTATTACAATGTTATTGTAGAAAAAAGTTTTTATTTTGCTGGCAAAATGGATCCTTCCGGTGGAGCTAGGCCCAAAACAACGCAAGGTAGAGGGGATACCAATCAAAGAAATGCAGGTCAACAAAGTCCTCCCAGAGGTCAAGAAACTTCAACAAACACACAAGCTGACTTACGATCCACCAAGCAGCCTGATCCATGCCCACCTGTAAGTCGACCAGCAATTTACACTGTTCCAGGACACCATTCTCCAAAAGAGTACGTTCCTCCAAGGCGTTTAACTATTGCTGAAAGACTAGATCTCAGGTATGGTGCAAGAAGAAGGCGTGAACAACAAAACGTAGGAAGTAGTACAAGTGAAGAAATAGAGCTACCGAGAGGAAGAAGTCGTCAGCGAGGTCCTGCAGTAGACAGAAGGTATCAGGTAGCACCACCACCACCACCAAGAGCCACTAGCCATCAACAAACAGCTGGGCAACCAGCAGATCGACGATCTCAGCCAGGCAGGGAAAGAGTTAGATCATTATCTCCACTGCCAAGACGTCATCCATCTACTTCTCCGAAAAGAGAGGGTCGACGCCCATTTGCTTTACCAAAATACCGAGCCCCTAGTGGAAGCATATATCCACAATATTTCCCCGAAAAGTTTCAACCCAGTCCACCTGCGCCACCTGGGAGTTCTTCCTTGGAAGATTGCGCACCAAGCGCAAGTTATAGACGTAAAGCAGGACCTCAACGACCCTTGTACAGACCTACAGACACAAAAGGTGCAAATGAATGCCTCGAGTATATGCGAATCAGAGGTAAGGGAACAATCGCAGTGCGTAATTGATGCAACATCAGAAATTGGCATCGCCACCATAGGATATTGTAAGTTCTCTTGGATAAAAAAAAGTATTGGAGTTAACAGGAAATAAATTAGGCCAAGTAAAAGTTGGGTTTAAACTTCAACAGCCGAATTCAATAAAATATTTAGATAAACATTTAAGAAATGCTTGTGAGATTTATAACTCTTAAAAAATGTGATTTGTACTTTCAGGTATCAAAAAGACATTACTTATTCTTTTTGAACTTTGGCGGGCATAAATAACACCTAAACTACCACAATTTATGCTTAGAATTGTTACCGTTTTTTTCAATCAACCTGTTGAATGACTTCACAGCTTTTTCGCAATCTTCAGTGTCTAGTACATCTTTGGTTTAAAATTGTTTATTTTCAAAATTTAACACCAGTTCCGCAATACTCCATTTGCCCATATGACTGCTGTACTTGAAAAGAAGAAATACTTGTCTTGGCATCTAATGAAACATGTTGCATTTATTACAGCTCCATCACTTGACAAGGTGATTGACAAATTTTTTGGAATGGTTCTGAAACCACGATCTGATGAAGATCCAATGTGGGAGCATTTCAAAGAGGTTGCACCAGTTGATCCAGCTGCTCATTATCGAGGAAGGGCGGTTCCAGTTCAAGAAAATTGGAAGAAATGTTTCAGTCCGCACAAAAGATTTATATATGTAGCTAAGCGACAACCATCTAAATTGGAAAATATTGAGGAGGACTTTTATTTGGAAGACAGTGATGATGATGATGAACAATAAATTAGACTCAAAAACCTAATTCTATTGAAACAACTTTACAACCAAAATAAGACAATATTGATTGATCAGTGAAATGAATAGTTGATAAGTGAAATGAATAGTTGATAAGTGAAATAAATAATTGATAAGTGAAATAAATAGTCCATAATAAATAATCCATATGTGGAATAAAACATTGAAAAAATGAAATAAATAATTGATAAGTGAAATAAATAATTGATAAGTGAAATAAATAATCAATATGTGAAATAAATAAGTGATAAGTGAAATAAAGTATTGATAAATGAAATAAATAACTGATAAGTGAAATAAATAAAACATTTTGAGGCAAAAATTTTCTCTCTCATGCATATAAGTAACTGGATGTACATGCAGACTACTTCGAAAGCTTGAGCGAGAGGGCCGATTGTATCTCAGAAATGAGAGGTAGTCTTTGTTACATACGTGCACAATGTAACTATTGGATTAGTGAAGGTGCTTAGCTAAAAGATTGTGGATAGCTCGAGGAGTTTAGGGAGCTGGGGAGACACTTTTGGAGTGACCAGACTGGGTGGTGGTTGTGTTGTGCTAGAGCTGCTATATATACCTAGTGAGTGGTACAACAGTCTTGTACTCCAGAAGATAAAAGTCATAAACCCGACCATCGGTTTAGCTAAAAAATGTGCAATATTCATGACTATAATAATCTAATAGAAATAAACACGCTAAAAAAATTAATTGGGAAAAATGGAAAAAGATGATAGATGCACATGCTTACACTCATAAAGTAGCCCAAGACAGAGATATGCTTTTCACACTAGTTTTATTGATAACCAAATTTCTAGTCAAACTTTAACTATACACTTTTTAATGGAAAATGAAAATTAAAAACTTAATCACCGAAATTAGTGACATCATCAACAGTGCGGTATATGCTAAAACATAATATTCCAACATCTACGAAAAGGTAGGTCAACATATTGAGCTCAAGTTTTACTTTACATAAAAGAGATACATTCTCTCTCATGCTGAAAAGTGTACTAAAATTATTGCCAATATTGTAGCTCAAGTGACAACTCCTTTTGCTGGCAAAATGGATCAACATGGAGGCGCGCGTCCCAAAGCTACTCAAGGCGATAGAGATGAAGGCAAACATGAGAAATCGAATGATGGTGATGGTGGACCAGTAGCTGCAAGTCAGGTAGATCCTTCAAAAGCTCCAATGCGGCGAAAAGAGACTAAAAGAGAACAAATTGAACGTACCTGCCGAGAAGCTATGGCAAGGGTGAATGCTCGAAAGAAACGTGGAGAGCTCCCGCAAAGTAGTAGCTCGAGTGATGAACAGCGCTTTAGGGAAAGTAGACGGCAGAAACCAAAAGCAGAAGCAAGATCACAGCATGTGGAACGCCCTCAATCAGCTTCACCACAAAAGCGAAGCAAATCAGCAGCAGCCCAACAAAGTGGTCAACAAAAATATGTTCCACGCAGGGCTAGAAGCCAAAGTGTCTATCCTCAATACTTTTTTGACGCGTACAAAAGACCACCGGTAAGAGGTTACCAGGAAGGAAGAGAAAGTTCACAAAGTGATTCTTCTTCATTAGTCGATTGTGCACCAAGTGCAGGTTATCCCCGTAGGGCCTTTCCTCAGCGCCCTCTGCACCGACCTACAGACAAATCCGGAGCAAATGAATGCCTTGAGTATATGCGTGTTAAAAGTGAGTAAAGACACTGTAAAATCAAGAAACTCTTTGCATAATTATTGTAAGTCGATTGTACAATGCCCTAGTGCTTTGCCAGCTTTTTGTGCTGTACGCAAGCAGCACACACTTATCCAAGCGAAAAATACTTGAAATGGCATTAATTTGTTATAAAATTATTGTACAGTATTATTTTGTTAAAATATGGTAGTAATAATTGGCGGGATGATATGAGTCAAAATATTTTCTTGGAGTTTGCCACTAACGTGTTCGCTTGTAAAAAAAGTTATGCTGGTTCGATTGGGGTTGTCTTCTTTCCTCTCATTATGCCCTTCTAATTGGGTAAATTTCACAAACAGCTGCTAAAAATATCAACTGTATCCCCAAAAAAATTCTCAAACAATTACGCTTTTGTCCCAAACAGTGAGATTAAAGCATGCCAGCACTGAACACTTTTTTGTTGAGTTTCTGAATATTCAAGTCTTAAGCAGCAGATGGATGTATTAAATAACCTTCCAGGCCTGCCTACTCAGTCTTAACTTACAAGCTTGTCGAAAAGCCATTGGCCTCAAAGGCTCGTCGCAACAGCTGAAATTTAGCTTACATTGTGGGTGCGGTCAATTATGATGAAAAATCGCAAATTTTTCAAAATGAAGTTACATCGTGTGCGTTTAAAATGAAATCTGATTGGGCAATTCATTTAGTCTCAGGTCTACTGAGGGCTTTTACAACAAGAATAAATTGGTTCTAAGATTTAATGTTGGGCTTTACTATTACGCGCCATTTTTCATCTGGCTTGAATTTGCGCGCTGCACGCATAAATGCGTAACTTGTGGTTTCTCTCAATGTGGACGCAGTTAGTGCACACAAATCGTAAACAAAATCAGCGCTTGATTATTACGCAAATTTTAAATGTGAAATGGCAACAAGAGACGATTGCAGGATTTGTCAGGTTGTCCAATGTGATCACAATCACAAGGATCATCTTATACTCTTTATATCAATAGAATAGAAAAAGATTGTGCTTGTTTTGGTGAGTTAGGGAACAATAAATAATATTCATACAAAAATAGACTAGTAGCTAGTATGTAGGATAATAGTAAATAAAACAATATTGAGAATAAATAGCCAGATCTGATTCGCCAAATAAATACTGTACGGCAAAGAAATAAATCTACTTCCGATCCGAAGATGGCGTCAATTTTAAGCAGCGTAAAAAGTGGCAAGCATTTCTGGAAGAGGGGTATTTTGCAGGGTTGTAGATCAGCACTTAGCTGGCCGAGAGGGTTATTCAATACATGAATCGGCTGCTTAAAGCGTGAATATTCAAAAATTCAACAAAAAACTGTTTAATGCTGGGATGCTTAAACAAATTGTTATGTATCCGCGGAATATATCATTTTTCAGCATAATAGTTCGTAAAACGCTTTCCACAACCTAGGTCATTACCATCTTATAGCTGTTGTTGTTCTATTTTTCAGGTAATTTTAGCTTTTTTAGCAGAACTCAATCTGCTGACATGACGCAATAATTCAAAAATTATTATTTATTATTATTTTAATAATTATTTTTGCTATGGTAACTTGTAATAATAATCAAACAATAAGCATTGTTTTGAATTTCAATTAAAATAAATTATTTTTCTTTAATATTAACATATATGTTATTAATGTAAACATTCGCTGGCCATGCGCCGATTGGCAGTTATGCACAAGCTTTGAGGGCAAATAATTTCATGGTCATAAATCATAAGCGAAAAGGTGAAAGACAACCCCTAATTACATTGCAAAAATGATTTTCACGCAGGCAATCACGTCATGCTGTGCTCACGTTGATTACAACCACCAGTTATTATGTAATTGAATAACACTATTTTGTAATGATAGTACTTTGTGTTGATATAATTTTAATGTGTAACATCATAGTGCTAAAACATTATTATATATCATTATACTGGTATATTATCATTATTATTACATAGCATTGCATGTTATCATACGATTGTATAACATTATGTTGCTAAAACATTGTTGTACAACATTGTACTAATTTAGTATTTTTTTAACTGCTTGCAGGCTCTAATATTGAGCCTGTGGTAGACAAGTTTTTTGGTATGGTGCTGGCACCCCGACCCGACCCCCGCTATGAGCCTGTGTCATGGAAACACTTCAAAGAGGTTGCTCTAGTAGATCCGGCAGAACATTTTAAAGATAGAGTAGGACCAGTGAAAGAGCATTGGAAGACATGCTATAAACCGAGCAGAAGGCTTATATATGTAGCCAAACCTGTACCAACCAAACTGGTCAAGATCAACGAGGATTACTATCTAGAGGAGAGTGACAGCAATTAGCGATTTGTATACTTGGCGTCTTTTGTGTTTCATTTACATGTTCATGTAATCCAGTGTTTTAAAGTGCTCAATTCAAAAAAGGGATAGAAACACGTCCCAACTAATATATATTCTGTTCAAATTGCCCACAAAACTTTACGTTGTGTATGCAGCTGTTCTGAAATTTTCTGGCTTAAATTTTGATCTACACGCGCGTGATAGCTGTTTCATTTATGTCAAAACAATAATTATTTAAAATAAGTCATAGCTGAAGTTTTTTGGAGAAACGTAGAGTAACAAAAAAATTCGTTGTTCATCCGCACAAAAATGGCTGCACTGTCAACTACCAGCTCCAAAAACAATGTACGAGACTTGAGTGCATGCATCGACAGAACTGATGCACCAAGCAACACTGCTCATATATTACTACTGTCATTAAAATAAAAAAATACAAGGGTGTAAAATGTTTCACTCCTTTCAAATAACAGTAGCAAGCTTTTAGTGGAGCTTGCAAGTCAATAAAGGTTTAGATTGGATCGCCCTGAAAGGTGGAGAGTGTCAGATATAGTGTTAAATGTGAATTTTGTATTGATTATGGAAAATACAGTCAAGCTAGCTGTCGACCTCAAGTTGCAAAGGTAGCTGCCAAATAACAGAATGATATGACTGTCCCTTTTTGGTGGTTATGGTGTTTGGAATTTTTGAAAAATATCTCATTTTGTTCAACATCATTATTCTACACCTACCTAGTAGGCTCAGTTTGTAATTACAAGAATTCGCAAATTGTCAGCCATTTTATTGTAAGCCTGTCGCAACTTGTGGCATATAAATTAATCATGTGATCAACCTCCTTCTGACCAAACTCTCTGGTTACACCGGGATATTTCTTTCACTTCATTAAATACAAAGGTACAGAATGAATTTCATAGTGTAGGAGTTATAGCAAGTGTGCTTGAAAATTTATAAAATCGCAACCTGCTATCTGTAGTTGTGTAGACTTCTTAACCTGCTATCTGTAGTTGTGTAGACTTCCTAACCTGCTATCTGTAGCTGTGTAGACTTCTTAACCTGCTATCTGTAGTTGTGTAGACTTCTTAACCTGCTATCTGTAGTTGTGTAGACTTCCTAACCTGCTATCTGTAGCTTTGTAGACTTCCTAACCTGCTATCTGTAGCTGTGTAGACTTCTTAACCTGCTATCTGTAGCTGTGTAGACTCTTAACCTGCTATCTGTAGCTGTGTAGACTTCTTAACCTGCTATCTGTAGTTGTGTAGACTTCTTAACCTGCTATCTGTAGTTGTGTAGACTTCTTACACTAAACACCTAATACAAAAAGTCTGCTGCGTAAACTCATGCTACATCTAAAGCTCTAAAGCTACGTTCACACTATGCGATTCTCGGCCGAGTGGGCGTAGCCAAAAATCGGCTCGCAAGTGTGAACAGTGAAATCTTAACGAATTCACAATCGGTGGAAGATTTCTTTTCATCGGGCAGTGATGGAGCTCTGTACGATTATCGGCCTGTCTAGCCAATCAGCATCCACGTCTCAGCTTTTCAATTTAATACTTTCCAAGAAACTTGAAGCTGCTTGATAACTATTATTTAACGAATTTTAGAATATTTTTCAATATTTATCTGTTCAATTGCAAGCCTTGTTTACAAGTAAAATACTATTGTGGGTATACTAATTATTATCAATATAAATAGAAAACAACTACCAGCTCCGTGATAATACTAAATGATTGCATTAAAAAGAGTTTTCATCAGTTTTTCATTATTAATTATAATTAAAAATACGTACAACTATTTATTATTACTTGCAATGTATTTCTGATTATTGATGAGTGAAGAAATGGTATAATTTATGGAAATCTCTGGTAATATAAGCTGTATTATATTATTATTAATAATAATTTGATGTTCTGTAATTATCGATGAAATGCGGTGTCTTGACAACTGTCAAGGTCATGCAATATCAGGCACAAAAAATCGCAAGTGTAAACTCTTGTAAATAATTGGGAGAGCAACTTCCGATAATTGCATGGCCGAGAATCGTATAGTGTGAACGTAGCTTTAGTCTTCTCAACAAATCTGAATGCTAGTAAGTTTTAATTACCAATAAAAAGCGAGTTGATTTGTCGAATTAGAGATGTAAAACTGTTATCAATGGTTTATGTTGGGGGCCTGAACTGTCACATTGAGTTATCCAAGGTGTTGATTTGTACAAGATTGAACTACGCAAGTTTTACTCAATATTTTAGTGCATATTATTGGTTCCGAGTTAATACTGAGGTAATGTAGTTTGAGTAGAGAGAGAGTTGTGTTTTAGAGAATAAAATTAACTTTTGAAATAAAATATATACTACATTATTGCTAAATCTACCAATATAAATCTAGTAGATCGCCTTCCAAGGTCATTTCTGCAATGTTTACTCTGGGGGTGGTTTCAATTAGAAGTTGGCCCTAACTGGTCCTATAACCAATTAGTGCCAATTTTAAGACAAGCCTAGGCCCAAGCCAACCTTGTTTCAATTAGGTGGTCGCTAATTTAGACCGTCGTTAGCTAATAAATAATTGCTGCAGATGATCATTGTGTATTAGACCGAAGCATCAGCGATCGCACACAATATGCTTGCTATCGCTTTGTCATGTAGTTGCACTAAGGCGAGACCATTGAAACCACTAAGATTTTCCTAGAAACGGCCGCACTGAAATTTGATTATTATTATACCTTTCAAATAGCCGCCTTTGAAAATTGTTTATTTATTAGTTCATCAAAGTTAATCACTTTTAAACATTATATATTGCTGCTATAAATGTTGTTGTTGTTTTTTGGGATAATTTGATTTATGAGTATTAATACAAATGCAAGCTAAACAATATAATTGTTTTTGGAAGAAATGGCCGCAGTAAAATTTGGTTTAGATTGTCATGACTATTTCAAATCATCGTATTTCTTTCATTTTTATTTTCTAACCACAATCATTATTTTACCAGACATTATTTGTCAATATCTCGCACAATTTTTATTATAATTTATATGAGCCCATTATTACATGTAAGTAAATGCCAAGGACCTTTTTATAACCACGAGTGTTTGGTTATAGGATCGGACCTAAACTAGTCATAAAGCAGTCGTTGGATTTTGTAATTGAAATGGTCCTAAATGCCTATGACCAATTAGGTCTAAATTAACGACCAAAACGGCCTTAGGACACTTTTAAGACGCTAATTGAAACCACCCCCTGGATTACAACTAACGCTTTCTACTTACTGTATTACGCGTATGAGAAATATTAATTATTTAAAATGTTTCAACTACTTTAGATGCTTTTTAACATTGTAACATTGCTAAACTTTCTTTCAAGTTTCAAGAAATCTGTACGTTCAACCAGGTTATAACTTTAAAACAAATCCAGCCTCGGAGGAAATAAATTATACATGTGAGAAAAAACTATTTTCACTAAAATAAACTAAACCAGGGCATGAATAATAGATTTGTTACAAGAAACTAACTTGTTGTTTTACAGTCTTCTGATGCCTTTGTGATAAGAAGAGTTCATAAATCGAGTGTAACATAATATATAACCTGTATGTAACCTATATATGTAACATAATATATAACCTGTATGTAACATATATATTTATAAGCATAGTTCAAGTTAAAGACACCGCATAACTGAACCTGAATGTGATCTGCTGTATTTACTAAAATCACTTGGTTTAGAGCCAGCTAGAAGAAGTAAGCTAATGACGAATTTAAACTTGAGGTTTGGGTTTGAATTTAAATTTAAACTTGAATTCAAAACTCATCAATGCAAACTTTTGTCAAAAGAAAATGAGGCTTGAAGTATAATACTAAAGACAAATTTATTGGTAACATTAAACGATCATAAACTAGGGATGGAACGGGTCAGAAATTTCAGGACCGGGTCAGGACCAGGACTTTTCTAAAATTTTCAGGACCGGGTCGGGTCGGGCCAAACATCGCAGCGTGGTCTATCATACAGCCCCGTTAACTCAACTTCAAACATATATGTCATCTCCAAATACATACTAAGATGTAGATAATGCTGGATTATGTGAGGATGTTCTTACATTTTATTAAGATAAATTGTCCGTATAAATGTAGATGTATTTATAATTTAATGCATAATAATAACAATAAATAAATAATATACGGAAATGTTCCCAAAAGTGTCTCAAAGCCCACCAATCTTCTGCTGTAGGCCTGTGTAAAATGCATTTGGATTAAACCTAGGTAACAATAATAATTTCACTAAAGTTTTTTAAAAATACTAAATCAATGGAAAGATTTATTCCATTCATAATAATAATAAATAAATAATAATAATATTGTTATTAATTATTATTATTATTAATTAATATTATAATCATTCGTATTATTATTAATATAATAATAATAATAATTATAAATAATAATCATCAATTGTTTTTGTAATTAAATTATTATTATATCAAATAATAATAATAATCATTAATAAATATAAATAATGACTTTAAAGAAGAAGATAAATGATGATGATGATGATAATAATCATAAATAAATAATAATAATTATAATAATAATTATTATTATTATAATTAATTAATAACAACAACAACAATCATAATAATAATAATAATAATTATCATTACTAAATAATAATTCTATTAATTATAATAATAACAATAATAAATATTATCATTTATTTTTATTACCTAACAAATATTAATAATAAAAATATTACTATAATAATAGTAAAAATTATGTTGATGAAAACATCGCCTGCCTGTTTTTTGTTTTTTATTATTACCTACTATTTCATTTCGCAGCACTGCCTGTGGTTGGGTTGACCTTAACCATTACATGGTGTAGTGTAACAGGTTAAATTTATGTCTTCAATTACCGGCAGGATTTCTTACATCCCATGCTTGTTTGATGTTTTTGCTATAACTATTGACCTTGGGTTTCAAACAATAAAAAATCAAACTAGCACTAAGGGATCGCTCCTAAACCGCGCCTTGCTATACAGGGTGTTAGTTGGTGCGTTTCTTTCTTGTACTACTTGACTGGATATTTACATCACACTAACAATAAAAAAATCGTAAAAATACTGCGAGGTTCTGCCTCTGCTCAGATGATTAACAGTAACAAGTGGCCAACAGATGAGAGATGTGGTTCTGCACAAGGCTATTATATTAATTGGCATGTCACGTTGTTGACTAGTAGGCTATCATCAACCACAGATTGAAATACAAGGCTGTTTGGGTGCAAATCAATTATCACCTATTATTCAGGACTTCAAAGACATCATACCCGACACGATCCGGTCCCAAACCCGAAACCACATACCCGATGTTCAGGACCGGGTCCATTACCCGTTCCACCCCTATCATAAACTATATGCATTAGAGGTCACAAGGTAGTGCAAAGCTACACACATACACGCCCACAGCCATTATAGCAGCACGCTTTGCCTCCATCACAATCCACGTCATTTACGCACTCCTCGATGCAAATTCCTTTGCTATCTAACGAAACTTTGGGACAACGCGCTACAACATGAAGAACGCGTGTTTGTAAAAAGAAGCAAAGCAAAAACAAAAGTAAAACAGTACAACCAAAAAAATTTTCACAGTTGGTGTATGTATTTCAACTAAAATGAAACTGAAGTATTACAGTTATGATAAAAAACTTCCATAGAAAGATTTGAAAAACTCAAGATTTTACTTACATGATGGCAGTTGGATGACTCCTCTTTTACAAGTTGTACCACCACAGGCAGTAGGACAACACAGCTCTCCTTGTCCACAAGGACTGTCACTACCACATGTGAATGCACATATTCCAGCAGTGTCTGGTTCTATTGGTGGACATCCCCAGTTACCTCGACCTAATAAGACACGGATAAGTTGTTACATACACCAGGTTACTGCAGCTTACTCACACAAAAGTGACCAAAGAGCTTACTCACACAAAAGTGACCAAAAAGCTTACTCACAGAAAAGTGACCAAAGAGCTTACTCACAGAAAAGTGACCAAAGAGCTTACTCACAGAAAAGTGACCAAAGAGCTTACTCACAGAAAAGTGACCAAAGAGCTTACTCACAGAAAAGTGACCAAAGATAAAATAAGCATCATGCTTTTTATGTAAGACAGGAGAAAAAATGAAAGGCTCATGTGCACAGACAAAAAATCAGACTTACCTTCACATTGGTAGATAAAGGCAGATAAAGCCAGCAGAACAAATACGTACAACTTAAAAGCCATATTTCTGCCTCTTCAATGAATGCTGATCAGATGTGAAACAGTAGTTTGTGCGGTATATCGGGACAGTTCAAGTGCTGGCCAATTTTATACTAAAATGCATTGGCACTAAGCCAATTTACAAAAGGGGTGGATCCAACAAGAGCGCATTAATCACAAAATAGTTATTTTAGTTTGAGCCAAATTGATTGCACACCAATTTCTTATTCAACCGTTGCTCTCACTGGCCGTTTAAAGGTAACTGTCGATATATTGAAAAACCACAAACACAAAAAATAGAACTGCCATCCGACAATGCCAGCATTCTTTGATTTTTTTGGCAAGGTGCTAAACATGGAAGGATACTATTTCCAGCAATAATAAATTTCGACAGAAAGACCATTTTGGTATGAATTGCCTTTAAAATGAATGAATTACTCCAATACCTACACCTAACCTCCATCTCAATACCTGCACCTAACCTTCATCTCAATACCTACACCTAACCTTCATCTCAATACCTACACCTAACCTTCATCTCAATACCTACACCTAACCTTCATCTCAATACCTGCACCTAACCTCCATCTCAATACCTGCACCTAACCTTCATCCCAACACCTTCACCTAACCTCCATCCCAACACCTTCACCTAACCTCCATCTCAATACCTGCACCTAACCTCCATCTCAATACCTACACCTAACCTTCATCTCAATACCTGCACCTAACCTTCATCCCAACACCTTCACCTAACCTCCATCCCAACACCTTCACCTAACCTCCATCTCAATACCTGCACCTAACCTCCATCTCAATACCTACACCTAAAATTCATCTCAATACCTACACCTAACCTTCATCTCAATACCTACACCTAACCTTCATCTCAATATCTGCACCTAACCTCCATCTCAATACCTACACCTAACCTTCATCTCAATATCTACACCTAACTTCCATCCCTGTAACAAGCAACAACAATATATTTAGAATATGAATTACAGCTTATTTGACCCCAAAAATTAAAGCAACATAAAATGAAATTAATCAACCTATTTCTAAATGACTAAAGTTATATTGAGTATTAAGAGAGGCAGCGATTTAGTGTTGTGATAACTTTTACTACGAATTGTTTTATACAAATTGTAATCATCAGGTTAAATGTTAAAAAAATGGTAAACCCATAACGCATGTAGAATTTACGCAAAACGAAATAATATCAAGTTGATATACAAATTAAGGAAATGGACTTATAGCCATATATATTATATATATATGTATTTTACTGGCATTAATATCATTATTAAAAATACTCTCTATTAGGTGCCAAAACTGGAAGCAGGTTAAAAAAACAAGCAAAAGAGCAAAAGTAAAATTCAGAGGTAACTACCATTATAACTACAGAATAAATCATAGAGACAAATTTAGAAATGACAGATGGCATTACCAGCATTTTTTAACTCCTTTTAGTATTGAATGTGTTAAAACATTTCAACCGGAAAAACAACTCCTGACGAGGAACGTTCATATACATGACAGATATACAAACACCTTTTTCATGACAAGTGACAATGTAATCAGCCAGCCAGTTGAGTGAAAGATCTTAAAACAATTTTTCAACCCTGATGCTGAAAATTAGTTTCTCTGATAGAATTGATACTGTAGTTACACTTCATAATTTTGATGCCTGCTCAACCCTGAATACAGTAATTATGTTGCTATGGCAAACAGTGTTATGAGTATTCTTTGACTTGAAAAAACTTCCAGTTTTGCAAGTAACTTTTGCCTGAGAAAATGTAAAATAATCATACCAGGTATGAGATCTATGGAAGCATAAATAAATGATTAGGTTTTGTTCAGCTTTTGTGTCACAATAATACAAATCTTTAACGCTTAACCATTTGTATTATTGTGGCGTTTTGGTTCAGCATTTACAAAGGGTGCCCAATAGAATAATTGGTCTATAAAAATTTCTATAGCAGCAGGTGTATTCACTGGCAGGATCAATTCATACAATTAATTAAATAAATGATATTTCTCGCAATTTATTCTATGCAAACGGGTCGGTAGATGTAATTTAAGTGAATTGCAAAATTCCATCCTCACAAAGAATGATCATAAAACACCATCGTGTTGGGGATTTTTTTTATTTCAAAGCAGTTCGTTCTTGATTGACTATAATAATAACCATTTCTATTATTTTACAATTAGTAATAATGAATAGTATAAAATATATATACTGTTTATTATTATTAACTATTATAAGTATGTACAATATTAATATATTATAAATAAATTGATCATCAGGATAAAAATGGGAGCCATACTGTTAAAATAATTAAAATAATTACTATTGCAGTCGAGCAAGAATGGATTGCTTCAAAATAAACGTCACCAAGAGGACAAGTGTAAAACTGTTTCTTTTGTGATTTGCTATTACTATCTGCTACTTCTCATAACACCACTCTATGAGTAACAGTGAGGAATCGATGACATGATAAGCATAGTTGATTAGATGCTTACAAAATGTGAGAATAATGATACTCACTACAGTGCACACAGGAGTTGTATGCCTTCACACTGATCTGGATCGAAGGATATAATTTCTTAGTTATGTCTATTAAATAGTGAATGCCCGGATTAATGCGTCCACCACCCACCGATTTGGCCTCCAAATATAAATAATAGCAGCTGTTCATCGATTCAACCAGTAAATACACCCAGTTATCTGCGCTAAAGAATTATCTATTTTCATGTCTAGTAACAATAATAAGCTAGTTCTAGTCTAAGTTATTGACCCTTCTCCTCCTTAGACTCCATGACAGAGATCTGCTCCCTTAATACTACTGTTATTGACCCTGCAGAATGAAGAAAAGATGATTAAAATCTCAGCAACATTATGTCACTAGCAATATTTTGCAACTTTTCTTTCAATTACATTTTTTTCACTCATTCATGGTTTATTAATATACTGTTTATCCTATCAGCTGCATTTTCCTCACATCAAATGGTTAACGTAAACAACGACTGTTGTCATTGTTATACTTGAAAACCAGGCAAGTGCATAAGCAACAATTCAAAATTAGATCGGGGAAATTGCTACAACAGTGATGGGACTTACATAATAGGAGCTTACAGAAATTGTCTTACATAACCTCTATGGCTGACCTGACAAAAAGGAAACACTATGTACAGCGCTCCATGACCTACACATCAATGTATTTCTCTATGATTAGAACTGGTCTATAACAGACCTATCTGGAGCTGAGTTCAGGATAAATGGTATTTAGGCTGTGAGGTTACCTCATCTGTTTGCTACGACATTTTTCTTAATCTAGCAGCCGTTTCTGGTCATATTTCGAACCTATTAGCATCAAATACATTGTAAATCCTGTTAAACTTTCCAAATAGATGATACGCAGCGCTATTAAGCTGATGTAAGACAATCTTTCAAAACCAATACCACTTATATTTAAGTACTTTATCAAAAAAATGCCTCAATTTTCAATCGATAATGGCAGAAAAACGTGACAGCCAATAAACACATAATTGAGATGGTAAACACGAGTGGGAAAGCAGGATTTTTCAAACATGATGAGCTACAGTAACCTTGGAAAATGTATAAAAAAACAAACACCCAAGTTTATCAGAATTACTCTGATTAATCATCACAAATGCGGCTCAAGTGAGAAGTGCTATGCAGTTTACACACTACGCCATTGAAAGAACATTTCTTATTACTATACATGGGTATTGTTAGATTCTAAAATTTCTCAGATACTTAACTTTTGATATGGTTCCCTCAGATTACGATCTAGAAGTTTTGACTGTACATTGCAGAATTCGAATGTAGAGCAATAACTGCAATTAAGTTTTTGAACATTGATTTAAATGAAACTGACAATTCACGACTATTCTCAAATGAAACTTTCGTACCAGTGAATGTTGTCTGAGCTTGTATCTCAAATACATATTTATTAGTGGTCTTACCACTCAAAAATTTTTGTTACCAAATAGTTTTTTAAAAACCCAGCCTTAAAAAGTTGTTGAAAAAACTACTTATAAAGTTAAATGAAAGGGTTTTCAACTACTTGTGCAAAGTCTTTGCTTAATAAAAATATTAAGCAGATGTAGAGACAATAATATTTTTTAAAATTAATATAAACAAAAAGTTAAAACTGTGCTACTTGATCACTAGTGAAATCATGGCAAGTTATGCCTGTGGAATTATCCACTAAGAACTGTGACATCATCAACAACACATTCTAAATGGACTAGAAGAGGCTGCTGGAAAGCTTGGACAAAAAGGTTAGTTTTTAAATAACTAAACAAAAATACCAGCAAAAAAAGAGCACATAAAACTGACAAAAAGAGTAACTTTCCTTTTCTGATTGTAGTTGCAGTTAAACAATAGAGTTAGCCGGATAAAATGGCTGGATGGGGCGGAGCTCGGCCAAAAGGAGATCAAGGTGGAAGTGGTAGAAGACAGCAAAATCCTAACCAAGGATGGTTTAATAGTGCCTTTGAAAGCGGCAATCAAAGAAGGCAAGATGAGAGAGGCTACAGTCAACCACGTGGTCAACTTCCCAGACCAGGCCCTGACGGAATGTGTTTGGTCGAACGAGATCAAGATGGGCAAGGAGGCACATTTCATTATCTTCGTCATTACGTACAGGGCCCAGGTAGCCAGCATGTAAGCACTGGGCTGCATCAATCGAGAGGGCAAGCAGGCTTTTATCAACCTGCCGAGCAAGCCGGCTATGGCTTAGCAGGGCATTTGGGAAGGCAACTCCCACAACATACACCACATCCATTGGATCAACAACCTGCCCCCAGACAACCTACCGAATCAGCAGGATTCCAACGTAGTCCATTTGCACAATACACGCAACATCCATTAGACAGACAATATGGTACTGGACAAGGTTCTGCTGGTCCAGCAAGAAGTGGTGGTTTACCACTTCCATCCTACACACCACACTTATTACACCAACAATCTCCCCCTAGACAACCTACCGACTCAGCAGGATTCCAACGTAGCCCATTTGTACAATACACGCAACATCCATTAGACAGACAATATGGTACTGGACACGGTTCTGCTGGCCTAGCAGGAAGTAGTGGTTTACCACTTCCGTCCTACACACCACATCCATTCGACAGACAAACTGCCACTGGACAGTCAGGAAGGCAACTTCCACTTTTTACCCCACACCCACTAGACAGAAAAACTGCTACTGGACAGTCAGGAAGGCAACTCCCACTTTTTACCCCACACCCACTAGACAGACAAACTGCCACTGGACAGTCAGGAAGCCAACTTCCACTTTTTACCCCACATCCACTAGACAGACAAACTGCTACTGGACAGTCAGCAAGGCAACTCCCACTTCACACCCCACACCCACTAGACAGACAACCTACCACTGGACACTCGGGAAGGCAACAAAAACTTTATACACCTCATCCATTTGACAAAAAAACTGTCCACAAGCCCCCTACTGAGGGCAAGGCGAAATCAAGTAGCCCTGATCGAAGCAGACCAAAAAGTCGTCAAAAGCTACAGCCACAAGAAAAAGCCAGGGTTCCAGGTCTTGATTATGTACCTCCACAACGACAGCGTAGCTATTCTGTTTCAGATGAGGGTTCCCAAGGTTCTCAAATTCCAAGACGGGCACGCGCTCGATCTGAACCGCCAAATTATGAGAGATATGTTGAGCCTAAGAGGCCAGTGAGGCTTAAAAAGAAATACCCGGATTATTTCCTAGAACGATTTAATCAAGCATATGAAGTAGCATCTCCTGCACGTGGAGGTAGTTTTGAGGAGTGCGAGCCATCATCAAACTACTACCGTAATGCCACAATTCAACGACCTCTAGTAAGACCAACAGACAAAACAGGAGCCAATGAATGCTTAGAGTATCTACGAATCACTAGTAAGAAAATATTATTCGTACTGTTGACCTTGGATGCACTATGCTATAGAATTCATAATGATTTGTTAGTAGTAATGATGAACTTAATAAAAATAGTTCAACCATTGAAAAACTAGATCAAATCACATTTGCCTAAAACAAGACCCTTTATTAACTTTTGCAGCTCCACGAATCGAAAGAGTGATAGAAAAGTTTTTTGGAACTGTTCTCTCCCCTCCACGCACTACAGAGAGAGAAGTAACATGGGACCACTTCAGAGAGGTTGAACGACAAGATATGAAAAGATACTTCGAAAACCGGGGAAGGTCATCTTTTCCCGGTAAAAGAAGTCAGAATCTGTACATTGTTAAGCCTAAGCAACCGCCCTTTGCATCAATTTATGAAAGACCAGAGGAAACACTCTATGAAGAAAGTGATAGCAGTAGTAGTGACTCTGATTGAAGTGATGAAATCTCAATTTCCAAATAAATTAACCTTAGTAAAATACGATCGACTATAACTGAAAGCCTTCAACAGAAATAATCAATATTGCAGCATTTTCCAGAATATGTTCGCAAAATTTGGTAATGTATCCATGTGCTTACCTAATACATCTAACATTTAATGTTAGATGTATTAAGTAAGCACATTGCGTCCAAGTAACACCTTGAATATCAAGTTTGCCAAGGAATGACTATGTTGCATATGTTTGAATTGTCTGAAATTGTTTAAATATGGGTAATTGAAAAATTCATTGAATAACTTGTGCCAAAGGTCATCTCAAAGCGTAATGTATTTTATTGCAATGAGGAACGAAAACTCTCAATCTTCTCTTCCTTCCCTACTGGCTTTATCTACACATGGATTTGCACCCTTACCTACGTTTTTTTCCGCTATAAACCACTGCTGTCAAAAAAAGTTCTTTTAATCAGTTATGGCATGCAAGCTAAACTGTAAGCTGTTGCCTAGAATTATTGACAGTGGGAGAGGAAAATGGTTCAAGTTAAAATACTATACTCAGACACATGAGACTGGGTTTCAAATAAATAATTTCATTGTTTTTACACTAAATATTAGAAATCAAATCCTGCGGAACTCGATTAACCTGTTATCAGCGCCAAAACTGCAGTCTTCTACACTTTTAAAAAATAAACGATACTTTTCTATGCAAGGTAAATGTTGAAGCAAACAACCTACACAGGTATCACGAGCGCCGGTTATCTGATTTTCAACTCTCCAACATTTAAAAGAAACAGCTCCACGCAGTTTAAAAACTTTTTCGTAAGAGAGTTGGAAAAATGCTTCAGAGCTGAACTTGATCTTAGAGGGTGGAATATCGAAATGTTAGAGAGTTCAAAATATAAAAAGTCAAATTTTGAGTCTAATAACAAAAATTACAATGGCAATCTTATTTTTCATTATCATCATAATGCAGGTTCCAAATGTAAGTAATTATAGCTTTGTATCAACAAAAAATATCCAAAAACACTTGTTTCATTATATGATAGTTTTTTTTAATAACAACCAAAGTGAGTCATGTATGACTAGTAACAAACTGGTGTTGCAAAAGACACATTAAAAAACAACTAAAATATATCAAATAATACTAAAAGTGCGGACACTCTATTCGTGTGTCAGTCTCAACAAATTTCAGAAATATCTAAATAAACATTCCAAGTCATTAATTTTTTGGCTAATTTGCTAAAAGCACTGTAAGCTCACTTTTGATGCATAAGAATTTACGCACTGATTGATTTTTGCTAGTAATTTTTGATAGTTTTTCAATGTTAAATTTTTTGCCTGTGGCCAATGGGTGTAACTGGATATAATGTTAACCTCAAATATTCAACCACAATTGACCAAAATTAAGTTTTCTCACCGGACTGATATGCAAATGAAGCATCCATACTTTTAGTATTATTATTTTATATTATAATTGTTTTTTAATTGTAACACCAGTTTTTTTACTAGCCATACATGGACCACGGTGTTAATAACAACAATTAGATGATAATCATAATAGCAGCAATAATCACACTAACAACAATAATGAATTAAAAAAAGAAACTAATGAACTGCTATTTATTATTAATATAACAATAATATTTCACTATTAATTGAATCAATAAAAATAATAAAAAAGTGCAAAAGTAAGCTTTAATACAAACCATACTTGGGAATAATAATTAATCATAATATGATAATTGTAAAGTGCAGCGCTCAAAACAAGATTTTATTATTTAGAAGGTCACACATTCTATTCATTCAAACCTTGTTAGTGATAGCACAGACATGTTAAGAGAAAACCCAAAACAATACAATGGAAAATTAACTGATTAGTCATTTGTGCCAAGAATGCTCTGTGTCTACCTGCTGAGGCAAAACTGTAACCACTGCGAGGCTTCCAAGGTGATACAAAACTCTAACCACTGCGAGGCATACAAGGTGATACAAAACTCTAACCACTGCGAGGCATACAAGGTGATACAAAACTTTAACCACTGCGAGGCATACAAGGTGATACAAAACTCTAACCACTGCGAGGCATACAAGGTGATACAAAACTCTAACCACTGCGAGGCATACAAGGTGATACAAAACTCTGACCACTGCGAAGCATACAAGGTGATACAAAACTCTAACCACTGCGAGGCATACAAGGTGATACAAAACTCTAACCACTGCGAGGCATACAAGGTGATACAAAACTCTAACCACTGCGAGGCATACAAGGTGATACAAAACTCTAACCACTGCGAGGCATACAAGGTGATACAAAACTCTAACCACTGCGAGGCATACAAGGTGATACAAAACTCTGACCACTGCGACGCATACAAGGTGATACAAAACTCTAACCACTGCGAGGCATACAAGGTGATACAAAACTCTAACCACTGCGAGGCATACAAGGTGATACAAAACTCTAACCACTGCGAGGCATACAAGGTGATACAAAACTCTAACCACTGCGAGGCATACAAGGTGATACAAAACTCTAACCACTGCGAGGCATACAAGGTGATACAAAACTCTGACCACTGCGACGCATACAAGGTGATACAAAACTCTAACCACTGCGAGGCATACAAGGTGATATAAAACTCTAACCACTGCGAGGCATACAAGGTGATACAAAACTCTAACCACTGCGAGGCATACAAGGTGATACAAAACTCTGACCACTGCGAGGCATACAAGGTGATACAAAACTCTAACCACTGTGAGGCATACAAGGTGATATAAAACTCTAACCACTGCGAGGCATACAAGGTGATACAAAACTCTAACCACTGCGAGGCATACAAGGTGATACAAAACTCTGACCACTGCGAGGCATACAAGGTGATACAAAACTCTGACCACTGCGAGGCATACAAGGTGATACAAAACTCTGACCACTGCGAGGCATACAAGGTGATACAAAACTCTAACCACTGTGAGGCATACAAGGTGATACAAAACTCTGACACCTGAGACATGGAATGGGTGAATAATTTCTGGGCTGCCAGTTCACCCCTCTCAACTGTTACAGATACAGAACAGCTGACGCTGTCGGAGCCACAGGGACGCCGTTTGATTGCCAGAGGCACTTGATCATTTGACTAAATACCATCGCCTCACCTCACATTTTACAGTATATGGGATACCTACTCTACTCCGTAAGTGAAGCCACAAGCTAAATGAAGCAATGTTATTGATACAGAGTTTATAGTGCCACATGGAAGATATGATACTGTGTGTGTCAAGTAAATCAGAGTATGGACGTCAAATGTTTTGTTTCCGTGTTTACACATGTTTACACATGTTGGATGCAGTGTGATGACCCACATGTTCGTGGGTCGATGTCAAAGGCGTGAGAGTTCTCAGTTGTACATGTTTGCTCGTAATCTCGTCAGTGTTTTTGAAGCAAAACTTGATATGTTGGAAAGTGGAGTTGTCACCATACTGAAAGGGTCATTTCCATAATCATACATGAGTATTCTTAGTTGGGAAGTTTTTAGATACAAAGATTTCAACATCGTTCCCTCAGATTAGAATCTGAGTTTTGACTGCTCAGTGCAAGTTTGAATGGAAAGCGGAACTTTTGACTGTACAGTGCAAGTTTTGACTGTAAAGTGCAAGCTTTGACTGTACAGTGCAAGCTTTGACTGTGCAGGGTAAGTATGGATCAAGTTTGGGTCTAAAGTTTTTTGAACTTTATTTAAAAAAAACCAGGGCTTGTAAAATTAAAATAAATTGCTTCCAACAACTTGCAAAGATTTCTTTGGTTAAAAAAAGATCAACAATTAAAAAGAGAGAAAAAGTTTTGTGAAATAGATGCAAACAAAAGATCAGAACTGTAATACTGGATAACTAGTGCAAACTTGCAAGTTATGCCAATAAAAACTTTCACTAAAAACTGTGACATCATCAATGCAATCTTACAGATGCTAAGAAAAGCTGCTGGAAAGCTTGAATAGAAAGTTTAGTTTTTAGATCATTAAATAGGAATAACATAAACTTCAAAAAAATTGTTACCAAAAACCAAACTATCCATCTCCAGTTGTGGTTGCAGTTGAGAAAACGACAATTTGCCTGACCAAATGGACAGGTGGGGAGGAGCGCGTCCAAAAGGAGATCAAGGTGGAAGTGCTAGAAGGCAGCAAAGTCCTAATCAAGGATGGTTTAATAGTTCTTTTGAAGGCAGCAATCGAGGAAGGCAAGATGAAAGAGGCCACAGTCAATCACGTGGTCAACTTCCCAGACCAGGATCTAACAGAATGTGTTTTGTCGAACAAAATCAATATGGGCAAGTAGGAACACCTGATTATCATCGTCATGCGCAAGGCCCAGGTGGGCAGTACACAAGCACTGGACTGTATCAATGGAGAGGGCAAGCAGGTTTTTATCAACCTAGTGAACAAGCCGGCTATGGCTTAACAGAACACTTGAGAAGGCAACTCCCACAATATACACCACATCCATTGGATCAACAATCTGCTCCTAGACAACCTACCGAATCAGCAGGATTTCAACGTAGCACAATTCCACATTATACACCTTATCCAGTGGACAGACAATATGCCACTGGACAAGGTTCTGCTGGCCTAGCAGGGAGTAGTGGCTTATCACTTCCACCCTACACACCACATCCATTCGACAGACAACCTGCCACTGGACACTCAGGAAGGCAACTCCCACTTTTTACCCCACACCCACTAGACAGACAAACTGCCACTGGACAGTCAGGAAGGCAACTCCCACTTTTTACCCCAAACCCGCTAGACAGACAACCTACCACTGGACAGTCAGGACGGCAACTCCCACTTCACACCCCAAACCCACTAGACAGACAACCTACCACTGGACAGTCAGGAAGCCAACTTCCACTTTACACCCCACATCCACTAAACAGACAACATACCATTGGACAATCAGGAAGGCAAATCCCACTTTTTACCCCACACCCACTAGACAGACAAACTGCCACTGGACAGTCAGGAAGGCAACTCCCACTTCACACCCCACACCCACTAGACAGACAAACTGCCACTGGACAGTCAGGAAGGCAACTCCCACTTTCCACCCCAAACCCACTAGACAGACAACCTGCCACTGGACATTCAGGAAGGCAACGAACACTTTATATAGCTCCTCCATTTGACAAAAAAATTGCCAACAAGCCCCCCACTGAGGGCATGGCGAAACCAAGTAGCCCTGAGCGAAGCAGACCAAAAAGTCGTCAAAAGCTACAGCCACAAGAAAAAGCCAGGATTCCAAGTCTTGATAATGTACCTCCACAACGACAGCGCAGCTATTCTGATTCGGATTTCCGAGGTTCTCAAATTCCAAGACGGGCACGAGCTCGATCAGAACCGCCTAACATTGAAAAATATGTTGAGCCTCGAAGGCGAGTGGGGGTTCGACAAAAATATCCCGAGTATTTCATTAATCGATTTAAAAAAGCATCTGGAGGAGGGTCTCCTGTACGCGGAGGTAGTTTTGAGGAGTGTCAGCCAGCAGGAACATACTGGCGTGAAGCTGGACCTCAACGGCCTTTAGTAAGACCAACAGACAAAACAGGAGCCAATGAATGCTTGGAGTATCTACGCATCACAAGTAAGGAAATTTTTTTCACACTGCTGAAACTTTATGCACTATACTGTAACAATCATGAATGATACAAATGTGATTTATTAGCAGTAATGTTGAAAACTTGATGAAAATTACTCAATCACTAAAAAGCTACACGAAATCACATTCAGCTGAAGCAAAAAACTTGTTGTTTTTCTAGGTCCCCAAATAGAAGAAGTGGTAGACAAGTTTTTTGGAACTGTACTCTCCCCTCTACGCACAAGAGAGAGAGACGTAACATGGGACCACTTCAGAGAAATTGAACCAAGAAACTTCAGAGAGTATTTTGACAAAAGGCAAAAGTCATCTAAGCCCCGTAAAAGGAGCCTGAAGCTGTATATTGCTGAGCCTAAGCAGCCATCCCTGGCATCCATTTACGAAAGACCTGGGGATGCACTTTACGAAGAAAGTGATAGCAGTGACTCCGATTAAAATGAAATAAATAAGGCCTGTCAAACTGAAACCTCTTTTAATTGAAAACCTCTAAAATAAGTGTTATTGTAGCATGTTCTAGCACATTTTACCAAGAGTTGAACTATTAAGCCAAAAGTAGGTAACAGCTTACATATCATGTTTCCCAAAGAATGATAATTTGTTGCGTAAAACTAATATTCTACAAATATTCAAATATGGGTAATCTAAAAATTACATTGAGTAACTTTTTTAATTATTGTTGAAAATATTTCTTTTCTTCCCCATTTACATAACTTTACGTATCAAAAATAATCTCGGAAACAATAGGTTTTAGGGCAACTAATGTCAACTTTCAGTCTTTGCTGTATGACTGGCTTTATTTACACTTGACTTTGCACTTTTATACTATTTTTCTCTGCTGTAACCTCCTGTCCCTGCTGAACAATATTTTTGCAGAATATTAAAATTGCTCAGTAGCATCTAACGTTGACTTGCAACCTCTAGCCTCTCTCTGTCAATGACTATAGCAACCAATGACTTGGGAGCTAAAGCCCTTGACTCAGGCGTCACAGTTAATGCATAAACAATTAAATTGTTTAGTTTAACTGCGCTCAGCCCCTAAGTTGCACAGCCTTTAACCGTAAAATATGTTGCTATTGGCTTGGTCAATCCCTGGATGTTCTTAAAACCGCGATGGGATGATATCTATTGGCATGGGAGCCAACTACATCCTCCTAAAGGGGTTGAGAGGGGCATGGGAACCAACTACACCCTCCTAAAGGGGTTGAGAGGGACATGAGAGCACCCCACCTAAAGGGATTGAGAGGGGCATGGGAGCACCTCTCCTAAAGGGGTTGAGAGGGGCATGGGAGCACCCCACCTAAAGGGGTTGAGAGGGGCATGGGAGCACCTCTCCTAAAGGGGTTGAGAGGGGCATGGGAGCACCCCACCTAAAGGGGTTGAGAGGGGCATGGGAGCACCTCTCCTAAAGGGGTTGAGAGGGGCATGGGAGCACCCCACCTAAAGACATAGTTATTTGACCAACCAGCCAAATATAAATTCTTATTTATCATTCGCCACCATTTTCTCCGTTTAGCCTGTCATATTTATAAGCGATAAAATTCCTTGTATAATCTTTTACTGCTTTAACCGTAAAATATGTTGCTATTGGCTTGGTTAATCCCTGGATGTTCTTAAAACCGTGATGGCATGATATCTATTGGCATAAGCCAATTATACCCTCCTAAAGGGGTTGAGAGGGGCATGGGAGCACCTCAGACTGGAAGGGAATCGGGAAAAATAACACTATTTTTGTTTCGCTTCACTTCTTATTGTAACGTTTTTTTTTATCGATAATCCTACATATTTTCTTTACTCGACTATAGAGCCCAAAAGAAATTTTCTGATTGATTTTCTTATAGGTTATGAAAGATTATAGAGCGTGCAATGAACTGAGAACCGTTATACTAGGTCGGCGGAATGTCATTATCTGTTATTTCATTGCTTATTCTTTTATAACTTTTTGCTGCTGTTACAACTGGTTCTTTAGTGGCACTGGGAAGGGTGGTTGGTAAACTCTATGGTGAATTGATGGACAAGGTAGAGAAGGTAGAGAAGAGAGCAAAATTTGCTTCAAGTAAAGAAACTTCAATGTCTCTTTGCAGTTTATTTTTTGTCCATTTCTTCTACAATAAAGTAAAATAACTAAGGAGACTACCTTTCATGTTAATGAAAAACAAGAACTGCACAAAAAATATCAAACGAAAGTTGCCAAACCATGTGAAAACACAATCAGGCACTAGCGTATAGCTAAACCACATCACCATCGTGTACCAAGCCGACGAATCATCTCAGTGCTATGGTTCAAACGCATTGAACTTCACAAAGGTGAATATAATACACCATTAAATGGCTACAGAGAACTTCTGGTTTTACATAATACTAGCAGTATTCTTGTTATATTGTAAAGGTTTTTGCTCCCATCTTTACCAACAAAACTACTAGTGAGAGAGAGAGCTTAAGACAGCCGGTCAAGACCACTGTCTGTCCAACAATGTCACACAGTGGTGCAATGCAAAATCCAAGATGTAGCAAGCTGGATATCAACAGTGCATAGCATTGCTGGAGGCAGTTTCCACTTTGCTACGTATTAACTACCAAGTATTGTAGAGTAGAGCTGTACCAAGTTGCACTGAGTTCGATAGACCACTATATAACTAGAAAAACAACAACCGGACTAATAAGCACTGGGTTCGATTATCAATGAGTATATTTGCTAATATGCCAGTGTACATACAGTTGCACAAAATCAACATAACAGCAAGAGCACCCAAGCAGCTTCAATGTACAAGCGATATGCTCAAAAGCCTAAACAGTTATAAAAGGCAGCCGGAAGTTACGGCTATATTTATAGAGTGGACAATCTCAAAATAAGCAAGTGTGCAGTTGAAATTGCAAGCGTATAACTGGTTAAGATAAACAGGCTGAGAATGCTACAAAAATCGGAATCACACACAAAAAGCAGATGCATTAACACCATCAACAGATAATTCAAATTTTCCAAGCACAGACGAGCATCAGTCTCTAGATGAAGGAATTTCCCTTTCTTCTTCATGTAGTACAACTGCATTCAGTAATGGCTATGGTCAAATCAGTTGACTCTCCGTCAACAAAGTTTTAGTGAGCTTGATCTCAAGTTCACTAGCCCATCGCTGGCTGGATTTTCTCAATAGACCTATTGAGCAATAGAGCTATTTGCTCATTCACTACATCAAACTTCATCGCAGCCAGGATAGCTCAGTGGCAGAACTTACAGCCACTGAGCGAGAGACACGAGCCTTCTCTGGGCAACTCTTCTCTTCTTTTTTTTAGACAAAATGTAAATAAATTCAGTACATAGGACAATGTCTCTCATTAAAAACGCAAAGAGTTGTGTTTGCAAACAGGCATAAGGTAAGGTTAACCTAGGAACTGAACCGGACAAGACGAAGGACAAGTTTCATTAGGGAACTGGGTACCGCACACAACCTGTCCGACTGACGGAAGTTGCACATAAACTGTGTGAAAGAGTGAGTGCAAACAACCAGTGTGACTGAAGAAAGTTGCACGTAAAACCATGTGACTGAGGAGAAAGCATGCACCACTAATGCAACCGATTAGGGGGTTGCATACAAAACCGTATGATTGATGAGGGGAAAGGGGGAGGGGGGAACAGGTGCAGACAAAACCATGTGACTGACGACAGGGGGAGGTGCACATGAAACATGTGACTGATGAACGGAAGGATAAGTTGCATGCAAAACCTGGGTGACTGATGAGGGGAGAAGTGGAAACAGCTCATACTGTCACGGGAGAGTGTAGGGCAGTGGGGCTCAACAGGCGGCCCACGGCCGAATCCAGCCAGTCTAGTGTGGCCCTCATGCTGTCATATACATAAAAAGTTATTGACAATTCATGCTGTAATAATTACTATCATTATTATGATGTAATAAATTATATAGGATGTTTATTTTGTTTGAGTGCCCTTGACATGACTTCATTAGCCTGAGCTTTCTGCTATTGTACGCAACAAAACTACGTACAATGATTCGCCAAGAACACTCTTAGCACAACAGTCTACTTACAGTGACTCAAGGAGGAAAATCTTACAATGTAATCATTGCTCACAAAATACAACTTGTTGATGAAGGTTGACAATTTAATAGCATTTAGGAATTCAATTACTTCGGCCCTCACAGCACAAACCATTGTGCATTCTATATTTGCAACTTTGTAATCAAATGTCGAAAAGAATATAACGTCAAGCATCATTATAGTACGGCTCATTCGAGGGAAATGGACAAAGTGCAAGGTAGGTAGTAGAACTGCATGCAGTCGCAGTGCCAGTACTACCTGTTTTGTGATTGTTCATTTGATTATTACAACAATGAATATGAATGTCGTTGCTGCGAGTATTTTGTTTCACTATTTCAACTGCTGTATGAATCAATACTAGCTCAACTCTACTGTCTCATCTCATCCATTCATTCATACTTTTAATATTAATAATAACATATGATACATGTATGTTATATTTGTATATTATTAATTTGTGCGAATGAAAAGCAGGGGAGGGAGGACAGTACAAAAACTAATAATAATTGCAATTGTAATAATTACAACAATAATAATTGTAATGATACAAAAAAGTAAACTTATAATAATAAATTTTATTATTGTCCTTACTGTTATTATAAATAAGTTATAAATAATATATAATAATATATATATAGCATTTGTGTATATATTATTTATAATTTATTTATAATAACAATAACATATATATATATATATATAGTTATATATATACAGTTTTATCTGACGAGTGTATAACTACCATATGCACAAAACTATTAGTTTAATAGTTTCAACTTAGTTACATAATCTTGTTTTATTTCTATTCTTATACAGGTTAGCTCACCTAGGTTCGAGCACTTTTTGGCAGATGTGCAACAGACACTGGTATTTATATGTATTATTTAGAATTTATTGAGAATAATAACAATGATAATTATAAAATTTATTATCATAAGTTTACTTATCTGTCTCATTAAAATTATTTTTGTAATAAATATTAATGTAATTATTATTATTACAATTGTTATCACTCTCAGTACCGTATTCCCTGTTTTTTACTCACACAACTTTATTAAAGGTTACTTATCCTCATTGATGTTTTGTATATGAATCAACTTACTTATTATTGCAAAATAGTCGAGCTTTAAAATGAAAGTAGACACAAAGGGTTTTGGAGAAAAGTTTAATTTGCATAGACGAAATTGAGACACTAATTGAAAGTCTCAAAAACAGATTCAATGAGCAGCAAAAACATAGCAAAACTAAAAAATTCAACAATAATTTATTTTAGTTCATCACAATACATATACAGTTTGCAAAATATTTTGATAACATGTTGTATTGGGATGGCTGGCTATCCAACCTCAGCAAAAATGCCAACAGACTGCTTAATCAGACATGCGAGTTGTAGAATAGAAACTGTATGGCCAATTGTATTAGCGTATCGTAACCTGTTAAAAAACAGTTTACAGTAAAAGTATTGCTGATGTGCGAGAGATAGGTAGAAAGAGCACATCAAAGCAAAGTGAAATGAAATCAAAATATAGAATTGTTGTTAACCAATTAAACTCACAAATTGATGCTGGGACAGGACTACCATCCAAATATAAATTATGAGTCCGTAATGTATAATAATGTGCCTGCAAAAAATTATGTTCAATACAGGAGCCACTGTTAGTAAAAAAGCACTACGTGTATGCATTTAGAGAAGCAATACCATGATACAGCAATTCGTGGCTATGACAAAATGTAATACGAAAAAATACTCAAAACAGAAAACAATTCAACTCACATGTATGTCGCACTGAGGTAGTGTAGAGTAGAATGCAATTGCTGAAGTTAACACTTCCAGATACAATGTTAAACTGGCATAAAAAGAAATGCTGTATGTAGCAGTATACTGTGCTACTCTATAATCTATTGTTTGTTACAAAAAGCTAGATTGTTAGTTTGAACGCTATTGAAAAGGAAAGCTAAGGAAAGCTGCAACCACGATTGGTGCATACCAATACACATGTTCATCAATAAATTAGCTAAATTATTCTTTTGGGCATTCCAAAAAAAATAGAAAATAATAACAAATTTATTTTTTTAATTGTACCTGCAAGGCAAGCCAGAATTGACGAGCTAGCTTCATTAAAATGCAGTCAGAAGCAACAGCAACAAGGGAATGCCCTATATAAGGAAACATCCCAAAAAGCAACCTAAAATTAGCTTTGCTGTTTGTGAAGTACTTGCTAGACACCAAAGACTTTCACTTATGGGGTGGTTACCCAAGAAATTCTGGAATGTTTTGCTGCAGAGACCAGTCCTGACGTGCAAAAGCTGGCTTGCCAAGTTCAGCTCTCACGACATTCTGTCACTAGACGGGTAGAGTCGATGGCATCTGATGACTGAGCAACATCGCGAGGGAGATGCAAGAGGTTTGCTTTCTATAGCATTGCACTGGATGAAAGTACAGACTGTACAGACACAGCTCAGTTTTGTGTGTTTATAAGCGGAGTTAGTGACGATATGTCTGTGACTGGGGAGTTTTTGGGTTTTGGAAGTATGAATGATACCGCGACTGGGCTGGATATTTTCAAGGAGGTTATCAGCATTCTCAACAAGTATGACTTATCTTTAGATAAGCTTGTGGAAATGTGTACTGATGGAACCCTGGCTATGAGAGGAGTCAGAAATGGTTTTACTGCTCTTATGAAGGAACACTCACTCAAGAATACAAAAGCTGCACCAGAGATCCACCGGGAGCCATTTACTTACCACTGCATTATACATCAAGAGCAACTTATCAATGCAACCAGTCTTCACCAGCTTAAGCCCGTTATGGACAAAGTTGTTGCCACTGTTATTTTTATTCGTCCAAGAGGTCTTAATCATAGACAGTTTCAAGCTCTTCTGCATGATTTGGAGTCAGAATTTGGTGACGTTGGAATTTGGTGACGTCCATTATTCTAAAATTAGATGGCTAAGTTCTTCAGCTACTCTCAATTGTTTCTCGGATTTGCTCGATGTTATCAGTCAGTTCATGGAGCAAAAGGGAAGACAATAGATGATGAATGGCTGATTAATCTGACCTTTTTGGCAGATTTTACTGGCCATCTGAAATACCTAAACCTGCAACTTCAAGGCAAGTACCTCATCATAACATCAATGTTTGATAAAGTGTGTGACTTTCAAGCTGAACTGAGACTGCAGGAGTGTCAAGTCCGTGCTGGTTGTTTGAATAATTTTGCTTTGCTAATGTCAAGGTCTCAAAGCTCTGACATTCCTGCTGATCAGAATGGATTCGCTGATCTATTGCAAGGCCTGCTACAGTAGTTTGATGCCCGATTTGCCGAACTCCAAATGCATAAGCCATTGATGGATTTGTTTGCTCATCCTTTTACTAGGATTGCCCAGAAAATGTATCACCTGATTTCCCGATGGAAATAATTGATTTGTGAGCTAGCAGCAATTTGAGAGATGTCTTTGAATCAACGCCCCTTCCCGAATCCTATGGCAAATATCTTCCCAAAGAACAATACCCAAAACTTAATTCTCATGCAAAGCATATGCTGTCTCTTTTTGGCCGAACATCTCTATGTGAACAGCTGTTCAGCGCCATGACCTTCATCAAAAATAAACATCGATCAAAGTTGACAGACAGTCACATCGAAGACTGTTTGAGACTGTTCACTTCAGGCACCCGACTCAATATTGACAAATTGGTACAAAAAAAAACAATGCCAGGTATCCCATGCAAATAAATGTGGTTCACAAAATAATTAACACTGACTTTTCTCCCAATGTCTTTTTGACAAAAATTTTGTCTTGGCTTTTCGATTTGATTCTTTATGCATGTTAATGAACTTTATAATCGATATTTTACAAAGTTTCAAATAAACTTCATTGTTTACTCACTAACAACATGTGTATACATAGCTTTATTACAATCGGCAGACACTTTGAAGTGGCAGCCCCCATAATGTTCATGAGATGCTGTACGACCCACACTGATAAAAGGTTGAACACCTCTGGTGTAGGGGGACAGGGATAGCAAACACCGTACTCAGTGTTTGTTAAGCAAGTGGGAGGACAACTCCTCTCTTCGAGGCTGCCACCTATCCCAGCGACTGCATCCTTTCCTAGTGATTGTATATGGAAGTGTAAAAGTGGCTGAAGAAGATGGGGATAACTACTAAGCCCTGACACGATACCAAGCTACCCGACTCGGTGGATCCTGACACGGAGAGGTAGAAGGACAGGTGCTCCAAAACAGACTTTAATGGTCCGTTACCTTGCCTACAGGTCAAGGCACGATGCTGCTGGAGGATTGAGTTGAAGATGGAAAGGGGAGTTTGCAATGGACCACCGAGGGGATTAGCTATGCCATGGTGAGCGCTGCACTGAGTACCCTTTGGTACTAGCCTTATATACACTTCATGACGCAGTGGATTGTTACAAAACAGGAGAGGACCAATATTTTGATGTTGTCGTTGCGGCACAGGTCAAGGCTGCTGGTTCTCAGTCTGTCGGAGCTGAGGTAGTGCCGCAGCAAAAAAAGGAGCCAACTCCCGTGCATCTCTGTCGGCTAAATCACCGATTTCACCTGCTTAAGGGTTGCAGGTAGCAACGAGTGGCGTATCAAGCCTTTGAATCATGGGTTACTCTATAATAGGCACACTCTCAGCAGGGGAAGCTAGATGGTTGGAACAGGGGAGGGGCAGTTTGTGTAGGGGTAATTCTACTGGGACCCTGTCCAGGAGAACAATTACAGTTTTTGGTAATTTCATCCACCCTTTCTCCACTATGATTGCTAACAACTAGTGAAGATTCCTCATGTGTGGGTGGGCTTGCATCACTGCCTGGCTATTGGAGGACAGTCCCACACCCCTGCTTCTTAGTCTGAGGAGGGTGTGACAGATGCTCAGGAGAGGAGGGGGATAATTCTTGCTCACTTTTTTCATCATTGACCAAATCGCTGGTCCGATGTGCTATAAATTGGCAGGGAATGACAGGGGAGTGTCAGGCCTCTGTACCTCAGGTTGCTCCATACTAGGTGCACTCTTTGGGGGGGGGGGGGGGGGGAGTAAATCAGCACAAGGAATGGGCTGGGCCGTAATTCACTACTGTTAGCTCGTGTTCAAGTCGCTAAGCGCAGAGACGCCAAACTTGATTGCAGGGTTTACTAAATTAAACTGTTGTTTAGCTGGTCCTTCCAGAATAGGTGTAACTTCGGCAAGGTTTGGGCTGCGACAAGAGGTGTACATGGGAACGAGGTGACAGGAAGCAGGTAAGGGGTAGCCTATACTTTTCAGTTGCAACTCCTTCTACCTCAACTTCTACCTCCTCTACTCAACCTTGTTAATGGTGGGAGACAACTTTCAACTTGGGCTCGATATGGTGGGAACAATTTTGCCTCACTGTACAGCTCACTGGTATTAGAGATTGGGGCATTACTCTCCAGCAGTCTGCCAAGCTTGTTTGTACATTGCAGCCTCTGTCCATTTACAATTATAGTGGACTTGTCGAAGTGCAAGGACATACCAAGGATAACTTCCTTTTCAAACTGGTTGGTCACTAACACTGTTGTAGCCTTAACACCACCCAATTGGAGAGTGGTGCTGATTGTACCATACAAGGGAATATGGAAGTCATCAGACATCACCCCCTAGCCATCACTGGTCTGCAACCACCTCATGATTCTCTTGGGCAACTGGTGAAACACTTCTTTGCTTAGTAGATTAGTTGTAGACCCTGTATCTACCAATAGGGTTACAAGACTTCCTTCTAACCTTTCAGGCAGGGAACAATTTGTATTATCTATCTGGCTGTCCTACTGGGGGCAGGACTGAGTCAGGTCTTGGGATTGCCCACTCTATTGCTGAACCAAAGGCATGGGCGCGCACTAGCTTGTCTACCACCGAACTTCCTTGCTTTCCTGTAAGCTCAACCTTCGAACTCTTGGTTGGTTGGAGAGGAGGGAAATTCAGCAAGGAAGGGTCTGGAACAGGGCCCAGGCTTTCTGGACTAGGTATCTGCCTTCTACAGTGAAGCGAACTGAGTAACTGCAGGATACTGTTTTGAAGTCTGTAAGGGTCAGTCACTGGCTTAGAAGGACATGCTCTGTATTAATAACCAGCCTGTCTACAACACCAACACTGGGGCAGAGGACTTTGAAGAGCTGAAGCAGCGTGCGCTGGAGTTAAAGCAGCCTGTACCAATGCAAGGGGGCTGGGGCAGCAGGGAATGGGGTAGGAACTACTGGTGCTGTCTGTGGCCACTTTCTCTGTTGCTACACTTCCACAGAAAGATTCTAAACCATCTGTAGTAGGC
Source organism: Cryptosula pallasiana (assembly GCA_945261195.1). Classification (NCBI taxonomy): domain Eukaryota; kingdom Metazoa; phylum Bryozoa; class Gymnolaemata; order Cheilostomatida; family Cryptosulidae; genus Cryptosula; species Cryptosula pallasiana. The sequence goes on from OX183137.1 coordinate 37,789,211, forward strand.
AATACATAGGGTCTCTAGGCATGAGCGATGGCTGCTGTGGTGAACATGTATGATAAACTGGAGCACGGTTGGTAGCAATAGCATAAATGTGAGCGCATTCCGACACGGTTGGGGAAATGTGTAATGACAAACGAAAGGGTTGGAGAGTAAGGGTGGATAAACATTTTTTGTTGTTGTTGAGTTATTTCTTAAAGCTTATCCTAAAAATATGATTTGGACAAAAAGCAGCAGTTGAAAGAAACTTTTGCATCAAGTGAAAACTAAATTAATCATAAAAAGTACAACAAAAATTAGTAAAGCCGCTAGTAAATGAAAGTTTTGTTCCAAAACAAAATGTGTGTGTCAAGGCTGAAGGTTTGAGGTTCAATTTATTGTAGCCATAACAGATGTAACAGTTGTCATGTGAATGATACCTTCTTGACAGACCTGTCATATCCATGAGTGTGGAGTTGCCTTCCTCACACAAGACCAGACTTGGAAAGACAATTCTTAATTCCCAACGATGGAGAGGCAATTATTGATTATGCTAGCAACTGCTTTATAGATCTGTTTAGAACGATCATTATAATTACATGTGATGTAGTTTGTTACTTTGCATTGTATTTTCTTTTCTCCTTGAATCGCCGACAATGTATTAGAGAAGAATGGGGTTGTGACTGGGGTTATTCCTTCTCATAGAGGGTGCTGATACACATCCAACCGGAAGATGCTAAAATTTTTATATAAAGTACAATGCACAAATATGGAGTCATAATGTTTTAACTAGAATAAATAGGCTATTGCAATGCAATTGATGTAATTGAACAGCCCACAGAGTTTACAGGGCTATAGCAGGTTGCACGTACAGAAGTTTTTAATCACACCAGTGTGGCTATAGAGAATAATCCTTATATAACCATGATGCAGTTGGTACAGTAGTTGATAAATACGACAAGACAGCAACGATAATTTATATAATCCAATGCAACGCTTACGTGTAAACGGATTGTCTGGTATCAGTGGGGAAAATACTAATACAATTAATCATTAGCATCTATCTACACCTCTATGAAACTATTATCATGAATGATGATAAGAAATTCATGTGGTGATAATTATTTATAATAAAACCAGTTATTCATTTTTTTTTATTATCACTCATTTATTAATATTACAACCTTAATAATTAGTTATTACTATTATTATTATCTGTTACTATAGAATTACAAGAATAATCACCTTAATAATTATTCTTATAGTAATAACAATTCAATAATAACCATTAATAATCACAATAGCAATCATAACCAGTACAACCATAATAATAATAATTACACTAAATGAAATTTAAAAAAAAGTCAAGTAACTATATAAAAAAATAGTGATAATAGTAATAACACCGGCATCAGAGGTTTGCCAAAACAAGTAATGGAGACGATGCGCCTGTTGCTAAATGTGTTAGTAATAACCTATCGTCTTTTTTTCACTCAGTTTCAATAAATAGGGTTTTTGATATTGAGAGTTAGCTCTCCTTGAGCTTTTCACAGCCAACCGGATATTGCTATCGGCTATCGCCATGAATAGTTTTTATTACAGGACACATCGTCTCTGTTACCTTTTTCGGCAAGCCCCGGAGGTCCGTGGATAACAATTATAATAAATAATAAGTATAAAAAACTATAAAAAATATAAATCTCTGTTGTTGCAAGGAAATTTGATGCTGCTGTCTTTAAATAGTCTAAAGTTTTTTTAGGGACATGTCATTATAGTATACGATTGACAGAATGTAAGCTATAAGGAAAAAACTTTCACGAGTCTGCATGAAGTAACTATATTTTATACTACGATTGATGATAACTTCCGGTTGGATGTTGAGAGTTCAAAGAGAGATAACTCCTAATGTCACAACCCCATTGGCTTTCGTAAACAGCCTAATATACTTAGCAGGAATATTGACTAGCAAGATGGCTATTAGCTTGTATGTACATGATATCTATATTGAAGGGCTTCTATGCAAAATTGAGTCATATGAGCTTATTTGTATTTCGAGACTATCATAAAATTTTTAATAGTTTAATTAATATGTCACAACACGATAATAATATTAAGAACATATAGCAATACAATGCAAAAACTAAAAACTGTCGACTGTCAATCATTGAAGCTTTGTCCTATAATCATTATGATGCAACATTGCTCATATTATCCATAGGGCTTTTACAGGAAAGTTGAAACACATTGTTAGATGCAAAACTGGTGGCATATACTGGATACGTTGTCAAGTAATCTTACACTAGACATTCTCAAGATGTTTCCAGAACAGAACATCAAAACGTAAAGTACAATGCAATAGTGGTGGAATGTCCTGCATAGGTTATGGAATAACGTTACAAACAGCCTTCATATGATGATCAAAGAACATCAAAAACAATGCAGAGTGAAAAATTTTTGGATCGCTCACAGAACGTTATGAGATAACATTATAAATAACATAAATGGCTGCAACCTTGGACTTTCGCATTATATGAGCATCCCAACATCTCATGGCTGACTTGAGTGTCTACACATTTTTGTTGTTGGAGCGTTATGTTGGACTAAAATGGGATTATAAAATCGACATTCATGAACATTTATTGAAAGTTTCTTTGTTTGTTGTGCAGTAGCTCACCTATTGCCTGTTGTAACAGTCAACTACCAGCATCCTGAGCAAAACATGAAGACAAATTTAGAACTGACAACTGGCATTACCAGCACTTGTGGGTCGTTATGGCTAAATACGTTTTTGCAAACAGGGCATTGCCCTTCGTCCTCAAAATTATAGCCAAATTTTGTTTCCAAGGCCGAGTCATAAAACAATACCTCAAAGAAAAACTTGAGGCAGTTTTACCAAGTTGAATAGTGTTTGCTTGTAGAACATAACTAGCAGCTACATGACACAAAGGTTAGGGTTTGGGTGAAAATATAAAAGTAATGGGTCTTGTAATGATTCCACTTCGTAAAAGCCTAATTGTTTCACGTTCAAAATTATCACATGTGCAATATACAATGATAATAAAAAAGTTGCTCAATTTGAGATAACACACAGATTGGAACCAACCAAATCTCTGTAGGAAGTAGGTATCTAACTTGTTGAAATGAGGTTTCTTGTAGCTGTTGACGATGTTGTTGGTGTTTTAGCTTCTACTGCATTGATTTCCCCTCACAGATGAACTCCATTTACGGACAATTTTGTAAAGCGAGCTATTGAAACAATGGTTGTTGACGCCTCAGTGCAGCTGTTTGTTGTACTAGATCTAGACAAATGCACATGTTGCGTAGCCTTTTCCGTCTCACCTTACTGGTATAATGCTCTAAAGCGCAATGCATACACACCAATCCGGATTTGATACAACAGAAATAATGGTACATAAAACTCGCTAGTGTATGAATGTGTTTGCGTGCAAACAACCATTTAATATAGTGAAGTCCTGTTTCAAATACAACTAATGGTGAATAGCTTTTATTACTATATTCTAATTCTTAGTCTTTCAATATTCAACCAGAGTTCTCTGACCTCATTGAGGTTGTTGTAATAATGGTTAATGGATCATCAACTAGTCAGCATTGAAGACACAATTGAAGATAATAGATTTTTGGCATACTAGTAGTCAGAGATAAACTAGTGCCAGTTTCTCTTACAATGTTTGAATCAAAGAGAATATCAAATAACAGCTGTGTTTTGGAGATGACTAGAGTAGAATGAATGGGCGCTATTGTGAAATTGATATGTTTCATAGACGTTTCAATGATTGATCTAGCATCTCTATTTTATCCTAGGCAAGCAAAGTTAGAGTTTCATCTTGAAGCTTCTGCTTTGAATGTTCCGAAACAAAAATAAACTGCCGATATGTTTAGAAATAAATGGTGCTGCCAATTAAAAAAATAAAATTTTGTAAACGCAACAAACTTGAGGCATTAGCTTGCGTAACAGTTATACAGATCTTTCGTCCTAATTGTGCCACCAATGAACCTAGAGTCGTTTCATGGCTTTATATTCATTTACATGTATGTGGTGAATATTAGCACCGCGTATCACCCTGTGTCTGGCACCACACCCTTTTGTACCCACAAAAGCACCTCTGATAGATTTAATCAGAAAAATCTTCCAAAAGCGGACACAAGAAATGCAAAAACCAATGAATGGTTATCACTATATTGGCCCTGAATAAATCATTTCCGGCTTTGTAGCATTCTATACCGGCCCTGCAACACTATATATTTGCCCTACGTGGATATACTCAACCATAATCAAGATGGCTTCCATAACTAAAGAGCCTAAAACAGACTGAAAAGCCATGAACACCTAAGACTGGAGATACCAAAAACTAGATCTGACTAAACTAGAAGCCCAAGGCAATAAAAACCATGGACCTGAGAGAGAAAACCAAGATCATCTGCTGCCTCACTATGTACCTTTTAAGGAGTCATAGTACCAATGAACGGTTTGTTTTGGCAACTGCTGCCACTTCAGGCCTGGACATGAGCTTATTAATCTTGCAGAGTTGTGTTCTCCTCGCCACAGTCCATCGTATAAACGCAATCTCTGTTAATCCAGATGAAGTTTTTGTTACAAAGAAAGGCGCAAGACATCTAGAGCTATAAAAATGAAGACCCAAAAATTGGCTTGTTTGGATAGTTGTGTGTGGGTTGAGCTAGAAAAACACACTCTGCGAGCATTATGCTGAATACAAAAAACAAGAGTTCGCACAAGTCAAATTTTTCAACGCTCTTTTGAAAAATCAGCACGTGCCTGTTGACTTTGATAGGAGTGTTTTTGCACCAATACCGGCAAAGACATTTCTTTTTTTGTCTGCCAACTTTAATTATAGCCTGAGAAGTACCAAAAACTTGAGTTCACTTGTATAAGAATACACTACATTTGATGGACACTTTTTCTTTTCCTACTAGTAAGTGAGAAATTACCTTTCTTTCGGTGCATCTTCAACAGCAATACACTAACAGCTTTGTTATTATTTTTCATTAGAAGTATTCATTTTGTCACTACTGAGATGAATTGCAAATAACATGAACTCAAATAACTGTCATCACGCATTTGTGGATTGCATGAGTTGTAATGAATGCCTTTAGCTGCTCACTGTGAAATTAATCAGGTCAGTGTTGTGAAACTTCGTTGAAAAATACAGCTCAATCATTAATAATAAAGTAGTAATAAATGATGGCACATGCAACCACAACAAGTTGTTCAATGAACAAAACCGATATAAATATAGTAACACAAATTATTTTAATAATATTAATTATTATAATAACAACTGTTAGATTATTGATAAAATGAATAATTTTTTCTATTATTATAATTATTATATATCAATAATAGTTTGTTTTATAATATAATTATCATGATTAATTGTTGGTCGTCTCATATTATAGAACTATCAGCAAGCACTAAATGAAAGGTAGCAGCCTACTTAGTCTAATAATAAAAAAAATATTATTTTCAACCATAAAAAACATTTCGGTTTCTTCTTATTATGGAATAATAATAATGATACTCGCTTAAATTTTTGGTTTACCAATTATTAATACTTTCATTATCATTGTTGCGTGTATTAAAAATAATTTTGTAATAAATAATTGCTCGTATTATTTATAATTATTAATTCATTGAGAATACAACAAATGCTAATTCCATACAATTCTGCTCATTATTTCACTCACATATATTAATTATTAATATACATTTTTTCATCTTTACTGCACTATCAAAAATAATATAAATCAAAGTTTAATCCGTCGTTAGTACTCATGAAATGATAGGGTAACTGCTTCAAGTTGTATACCAGTGAACTTAACTGTTGGCATGTTGCTTGATGGTGGAAGTTGCTACGGTCGCTGCAACTGTAAAGTACAGCGCGTTTGTTACGTGCTTAGTGTAACTAACAGAACTCTAAAATAACGTTCCATCTCAGTTTTCTGAAAAATGACTGGTGACGCTTTCATTAGGCGTCGTTTTAAACAGCAATGATAAACAAAAACCGGAATGAAAAAGTGATAAACTTGATGCAGTTGCCTTTGATAATAATCTACTGTTTGTACACTGCAAATATCACTCCACTATATATGTCACCAGCTACTACTGTCACTAGTACTGCTCCTAGCATTTATCAATTGTTGAAGAAAAATATTTGTAGCAGTCAATCATTTAACACTTGGAAATGAGAAAATAGCCAGTTCGCTGATAATTTTCGATTTTGAAAACAATTTTCATTTCACGGGGCAACATGATTTATATGGTTATTGAGACATTGCTGTTCCTATGTAAATCTTGAGTCATTAATGTAACAGGAAGTGGCCACACTATGTTTCGCGTTCTGTCATTTGTTATTTGCACTAAACCAAAAAAGACGACAAGTAGTAAATACATCGAGTTAGAATGTTGAAAATCAATCCATCCTTTACAAGTCCTGTGTTAGCTTGTTCCGTACACCCGTGTTTGTTAGCCGACCAAAAAAGTTTAATATTTATTGGGGTAAAATTAGTACCTCACTTCTTCTTATGTTCCACTGCATGTTCTTTGGCTAGCCGATGGGTGTTAAGCTACTGGGCCAAGATTGCAGAGAATATCATAACAGTTCAACCACAGCAATGCTTTATTTCCAATAAATTTGTCTATCTGAAAAATTTGGCATTGGAAGATGGTGTCAATAGATTTTACAACGAAACATAGCTGTATTTGTATAGCACTTGCTTTTGGTGAGCTCATCTTCTTTGGTGATTAATTTGCCAAAATAGTAGCTATTTGTCATTATTTTAGTACTGAAACTGCCACCTTATCACCTTCCCGGTATGTTTCAGTGGCTACCAAACCAAGTTTCAAATTGCTTTTGTAGCCAAGCTCGTAACAAGAAAACTAGTGATATTTTATTAAAAATAGTTGAAACTAAATTAATTAAATTACTAAATCAAAATAAATGTTTTCAAGTAAACTGAATGAAAGGAGTCACATATAAAAACAAACAATTCGTTTGATGTACCAGACAAAAACTGCAGATAGTGACTAGATTAGATGATGCATGGTATTTGGATTCCGTGACACAACTTTTAATGAATTCAAGCGGGCGAGAAGGAAATGAGCAGGATATGAATATAAAACTTTCTTATATTGAATCAAAGTAAAACTAACAGCTTTATTCTTGTTGTACCATTGTTGATAATCTATAAATGTCTCATAGCATAGAAACAGTAAACATCATCTATCAGAAACTTAGCATGAACAATTGACAAAAATATATATGGCTCAGTTACATATAACTCAAACAGAAACCAATCTTATTGATGCAAAATTACACACAAACATAACCGCAGCCATTAGAGCAACAGGCTCCACCTTGACCACAATCAGCATCCTCCTCGCACTGCATGACACATGCACCCAAAGTACCTGGTGGAACTTCGGGACATCGCGCTGCAACACGTCCACAAACAAACAATTAAAATGAGGTAAATAGAGAATATTCCAAGTTGTAGTGAGTTTTATAACTGTTCAATGTCACGACAATTACATCAGCACTTGAGACAGCAGTAAAAGTTAGAACTTGTCATAGTAAATAACAGAAATGGAATGTTGAGCTTGACTTACATGATGGCAGTTGGATAACTCCTCTTTTACAAGTTGTACCACCACAGGCAGTAGGACAACACAGCTCTCCTTGTCCACAAGAACTGTCACTACCACATGTGAATGCACAGATTCCAGCGGTGTCTGGTTCTATGGGTGGACATCCCCAGTTACCTCGGGCTAATAATGCATGAATACAAGTCGTTACATACATCAGAATACAGAAGCTTCCACGCAGAATAGTGGAAAAAGGTAAAAAGCATACTTTTTTATGTGAAAAATGAGACAAAAGGAAATCCTGATATGCACAAACAGACAAAAAGAGAACCCACCTTCACACTGGTAGAGAATGGCAGACACAACCAGTACAACAGATATATACATCTTCAAAGCCATACTCTTGTCTCTCCAATTAATGCTGAACAGATGTGAAGTGGTCAGTTGTGCTGTATGATGAGGCAGTTCATGTGTCAGCCACTTTTATACTAAAATGCATTGGCACTAAGCCAATGTACAAAAGGGGTGGATCCAACAAGAGTGCATTAATCACAAAATAAAGTTTCTAGTGAATGCCAAGTCAATCGCGCAACAACTGCTCTATCATTGTTGAATGGAATTGTTAGATCCGTAAACTACCAAAATACGAAATGTAACAAAGTGATGAAACCAGCATTGAAATCAAGCAACAGCAGCATTTCGTGTGTCCTTTTTCTAAATATACCAATGTCTGTAGTGGTCTCTTCTGATTATTATGACAAGTATATAGCTAACAACTTAAGTGCCACAAAACACATATTTATCAATTTCAAAACTGAATTTTTGAAGACAAACCCAAACATTTCTTACTTTTGGTACCAGACATGATGTCAGAGCTGTGACAAATCACGATTTTCATGACCCAAATCAAATCATTTGAATTTTCCTTCAAATCAAATTTTTACAGGTGAGTAAAAAAGTCAAATCAAATAAAGTCAAATCATGCGTTGTTCCAAATCAAATCAAACATTTGGAGCGTCATTTGCAGCAAGTTTTTCAAATCATCACTGAAACTATTAGAAATGTAATAATAAAAAAAACCTTCAGCTTTTAATAGGGTGCCTGAACCAATTGACCCAAATTTAGATCAAAATGTGTGGTTAGCCGGCCTCTAGAAAACAATATTCCAAATTGATTACTTTCGCAAACTTGCACTTTCCCTTGTACACTTCCAAGTGGAACTTATTTATTGGTATGCCTACTGATATATATTATCGTTTAAATTACAACACAATGTTTAAAATAGCCAAATGAATTAGCCAGTTCCATGCAATAGATAAAATGTACACCCAGTAAACAAAACAATCAACCACCATAGGTTATACTTTTCTAAAATTCCTTCATTGCCAAAAAACTGTAATTGTGGTAGCCTATTGCTAATAAGAGTATTCGCGACCTCTGTTCGCCGAACAAATTGCAATAAAGATAATCAGACCGGCAATAAATTTAATCAATAAATAATCATTTTGTTCGGAACTCGTGGGTCAACAAAAAGTAGCTCACTGAATAAAAAAAAGAATCAACGAGTATTTATTCATATTGTTCGTAGGTCGCGAATGAAACTGAACACTAAATAAATAATAATGAGCGAGTTGATTTTTTTCATTTTCATAGACCGCTTATACACCCTTGAAAAATAATTCAAAATAATTGCAAGCGATCAAAATTTACTAAATTGAAGGGCAGCTTGACAAACTATTCCAGTTTGTAGCAGTTCAAATTTTAATATTTTCTTGATTATTTTGAAAGTTGGGAGTTATCTTCTTTATGATTTGTTCGGTAAACTATAACATTTCCTTGAATATTATGTCGTTCTAAACTAATGTTCCGTTGTATACGCGACATAGTGAAGTACGAACACCTTTTATTTTTTGTATTTTGTTCGACGAACAGGTCGCGAATACTCTCAATAGTACCAGTGATACTAGATAATTGATAAATAATAGCAAACACTGAGCATTAGTTTGCATATGTATCAAAGCAGTTATCACTATAGTACATTATCAACTAATGCATTACTCACTACCGGTAAGTAAATAACCTGGTCGCCATTCATAAACACTCAGCTCACCACATTCAAGTCAGAAAAGAAAGTAGTCAACTGATAATTCAACTTTTGCTGGTGAAAATTTAGACAAAAGAATAGGCAGCATAGTTTTCCATGATCCTCGATTACTATAGGCTAATAATTAGGTATCTTCTTTTCACTGCTTATATTTACTTTCTACAATTGAATACTATGAATTATGGCAATATCAGGACAATTATAAGCATTAAAAAAAGCTGCAAACATCATCACTGTTTTTTTGATGATTTGCAATATTTTTGCAAATATTTGGTCAAATCTTGTGAAAAGAGGCAAATCAAAATAAATAATGATGAAAGTAACCAAATCAAATCAAACCAAATCACCAGTTGTATCAAATATTTGAAATAAATCATTGTTCAAATATTTGAGTCATCAAATATTTGAATCACGGTGATTTGGTCACAGCTCTGCATAATGTATGTACATGGTATGCTCTACCAGTAAGTCGGCTAATTTACTTTCTCAGTGTACAGCTGCACCTACTTTAGAGTTGACTACTGCCAGAATTCTGCTCGCTAACAAACAAATAATGACAGAGTTGATACGGTTAAATTATTATGCTAGTACTGTAGTAACTATTGTGACAACTTCATTAATTAAACTAACTTGAAATAGTTTTGATTGCTGAAGCCTTTATTACTCTGTTGCTAGTTGTCAATTGTTAAATAAACAAGCAATACCTATCATAATAAATAGCAACTCAATAATGCTAGTTGGAAACATCAAAACAATTTATCAACAATCATAAGGTGTAAAAGCAAACAATGTTTCTGGGAGCGCTTTCATCGCATAAATGACAGAATCAGTCATTTTTCAATCGAAATACAAGCATGCTGGAGCAACCAGCTTGGATGTTCTACGAACAAATAAATTGTAGAAGAAAGAGCAGTTCAAATCAACAACCCGTTCCTTGATGCATATTAGTATCTTTTCACTGGTAGCAACAACCGTACAGCATTGATTGATAGATACAAAGAGATAACGAACTGTCAACTGACATTACCAGCATTATGTCGATATTTTTTGGCAATGTGCTAGATATGGACAGAAACTATTTCTGGGAATGAAAGCTTCACACATCTGGGCAATGCTTATAAACATTATTCAAGGAAAAGCACCAAGCTCGGCCTGCCTATGGTACTGTTTTTTCAACACATCTCGACATCCCAATACTTTCATCTAACCTCCATCCCAATATCTTCATCTAACCTCCATCCAAACCCTTTGATCTAACCCGAACACAATAATTTCATTTTACCTCCAAGCATAATACTGATATCACCTAGTATGTTGCCACAAATTTTTTCGATGCTGGGCTGCTCGGGAATATAAAAAATTGGCTTAGACCTAAATTAACTAGAAAAGAACACCTCTAAATTGAAATCATTTGATAGTGGAAAAAACACTGTAGGAGCACCCGTTTTGTACTTTGAGGACTTTTCCATACATACAAATACATCATTCAAACTTTGTTGGCTATGTTAAAGTTGGAGCGACAGGCAGGTACACGTTTAAGTCAAAAATGATTATTGATGTGAAACGCAACGCAAAACTGATCAAGAACTGCATAGTTGGGATCAGCAAAAGCGTATAGGACAACTTGCCTGTCCCACGCCAAATTGGCCTGTGCAAAGGGTTGTTCATCAAACACAGTCAAACTCGGAGAAATCATGCACACTTTACTCACTCAACTTTTTTATCCAACTTAACGCCATAAATGATGGCTTTATACTCATCAGGCCTTAATCGCACGCAGTTTGATTGTAGTGTACAGCAAAGACCAACCTGTCCTGTTGTGGGCCTGTTTTATCTTTCAATTTCTTAATCTAAATCATCCAGCTTAGCACAAAAAATCCAACTTGGTCTAGCTAGGACATTGTTCTACAACTTACTGTGGCTTTCCATTAGCTATTGCTGTATTAAATAGAGCGACGCACCTAAAAACTGGCCAATTAAAGAATGCAAGGTTTCTTCATGTTGTAACAGTGGAGCTAGATTATAACAAAACACTTAGCATTGGATAGATAACAAGCAATCAACACAATATGGTAGGTCCTGGGCCGAGCCAGGGTGCAGACTGACAGTCAAGCTCAGCTCAGTATCCCAAGTAATCACTGCTGACACAATGTGTCTGGCAACATTGTAGATGGATACATGGTACACCAGCACACAAAGTCTAGCATCTGGGAGCAAGTGCAGGCGGAGCCACTTTACAGGGTGGTAAACAGATAACTCCATAATTCCTGCATACAATTATCAATACTTTGGAAATACAGTTTTATAAAGAGTTGACAGGAATTAATTAAATAGGTCAAGTAACAATGTGTGATACGCATAAGTGTTCGAAAAATGAGCTGGGAACTGAAAACCTCAAAACGTTGTTTCTTTCTCCAATGTCATTGTTGAGATTCTAATCCGTTGTTGATTACTTTCCGTATTCTAGTTTTATGCAAAAGCACCATTTTAATGTCGAATGACTTTCATGTATGCAAATGCATACTCCATACTAACGACTGGGATCAATATAAATCACAAGAGCCAGATATTCCTTTGCACAAACATATTGATGATATTAGTGAAATCAAGAAAAACTGTTTTGCGTTTTGATAATAATGGTTATGAAAATCAATAGTTCCCATATTAGAAAAACAGGACTATGATGGAAAGTTGTCATTATTGGCTCAAATGAAAATTTCTCAAGACCACCACAAACTTTGCAGATGGTAAAACATGTTTATTTATATAAAAAAAACCATAAAAATTCATGTTATCATGAATCGGAACATATTTGTAACAACGAAAAGCTAACTCACCTCTTCGGCGTAGTTGTTGTAATCAACAACAATAATCTTCAAACCTGATTTGCACAACTTTTGACGAGGGGAAAAATCAGGCAGCATAAAATCCAAATGAATAATTACTTTCAAATACGTGAAAAAAGAATTATTTAACACGTTTTGAGACCAAGTAACAAACTACGACGAATGAATTGCATAAGGAATCAACCCTCACAACATCGTATAAACGTGTCACAACTCTCAACAGAATAACAGAACGCTATTACTATTAAAAATAATATCTACAGGAAAATTATTACATTTGTTAAGCAATTAACATAGTTGTAAAATGAACCATTTCTTCGCGCCATGTTTCAACCATGACCAGTTTCCAAATACACTTACTAAGTTTTGCACCCAAACTGTTTGTACTGTAATGTCACAACATGGGTTTCAGTTGCAGAGCACTGTAAATCACTTTCCTGGCACATCATCATTATACTAAGTTATACATTCCACAGAAGAGTTGAATGCAAGTCTCAAAGAGTAACCGTTTATAGGGAAAGCTAGGTACCAACCTTTCCCGTGAAATCGTAGCATGTCGGAGCCCACCTTGAAATATGGCAAATGAGCTGATCATTTAATACAAAAATAATCAACTGGTAGCTCACTTATTGCTAGTAATAGTTAACTACCAGCATACTGAACAAAACAAAGAGACAAATTTAGAACTGACAACTAGAATTACCAGCATTTTGTGAGTCTTCATGGCTAAATACGTTCTTGCAAATCCTTTGTCCTCAAAGTTATAGTTGAATTTTGTTTTCAAGGACGATTAAAAAAACAAACCATCGAAGAAACTTGGGGCAGTTTATCGAGACAGTCATATAACACAACAGTTAAGGTTTGGGTTACAAAATGAAAGTAATGGGTCTTATAATAATTCAGTTTGTTTAAAAACATAATTATGGCCCATTCAGAATTATCACATGTGCAATATACAATGACAATTTGATATAAGACACAGATTGGAACCAACCAGATCTCCTACATTGAAGCACGTTATTTCTGTAGCAAACAGGTATTGACTTTGTTGAAATAGAAGTGTTGTAGGTGTTGACGAAGCTGTTGGTGCTGTAGTTTCTACTGCATTGATTTCCCCTCACAGATGAATTCATTCCATAAACGCACAATTTTGTAAAGCGAGCTATTGAAACAATGGTTGTTGACGTCTCAGTGCAGCTGTTTGTTGTACTAGATCTAGACAAATGCACATGTTGCATAGCATTTTTCGTCTCACCTTCCTGATATAATGCTCTGAAGCACAATGCATACACACCAATCCGCATTTGATACAACAGAAAGAACGGTACATAAGACAAGCTAGTTCATGAATGTGTTTGCGTGCAAACAACCATTTAATATAGTGAAGTCCTGTTTCAAATACAACTAATGGTGAATAGCTTTTATTACTATATTCTAATTCTTAGTCTTTCAATATTCAACCAGAGTTCTCTGACCTCATTGAGGTTGTTGTAATAATGGTTAATGGATCATCAACTAGTCAGCATTGAAGACACAATTGAAGATAATAGATTTTTGGCATACTAGTAGTCAGAGATAAACTAGTGCCAGTTTCTCTTACAATGTTTGAATCAAAGAGAATATCAAATAACAACTGTTTAGCGCAAAGGAGCAGTTAGGAAAATAGGGCAAGTCTAGAAGGAATGGTCACTATTGTGAAATTGTTATCCTTTATAGGCATTTCAATGACTGATCTAGCATCTATTTTATACTAAAGTTTTCTACTTCACAATCCAGCTTGAGTTTCATCCTCAAGCTTCTGTCTCAAATGTTGTGAAAAAAAAAATCAGCTGAAGTTATTTTTAAGTGGTGTGAAAAATTGAACGAGTACCATACATCAGCCTTTTAGCACCATGTGTCCAGCAAGACACCTCTATGTACCTACAGAAACGCCCGCAAGGAAACTAATCAAAGAAACTGCCTAGGTGCGGGCATAGGGCATGCAAAAAACCAATGAATGATTGACTCCATATTGGCCACGAAAAAGTCTAGGCTTTTAGGAGTCTCAGGTCGGTAGGCTCGCACGAGGCCGCCTTATAACGCATGCCTGCTCGCTCAAGACCGCGTCACAGGCCGCACACGAACGCACTCGCCCGCACGAGCGGGCTCATGCGTACTAGGAGTTGCGTCCTCATGAACGCTCATGATCTGTCAGGCTGCCCTAGGCCCGCATTCATGCTCCTTCAGGACATGATAGGACTTTGAGCCTAATTTATTTAGGACCCTGCTCCTAAGGCCACCTATCTGAATGTAATCTGTGAATTGAGGCCGTTCCTGCAGGCGCTAATCAGACTCCGGCCATAACAGGGCGATTTAGTTCAAATCGCACCAAACTTAATGGGGAAATGTTTCAGTTTGAACAGCTGTCTGTAGAACACAATGAACACAAACATGTAGGGGCCTATGACGGCGACTCGTTCCTCATGATTACCTTACTTAGTATATAAACCCAGTTTACAGTATTGCCATTTTTACTGTTCATCCGGTTTGAATATCTGAAAGAATTTTACATTTTCGACGCGCATTATATTTTATTTAACAGAACAAAACCATGGTTAGAGGTGGAAACCCTGCCCGAACTCCTAATTATTACAGAGGTATATTGAACCCATTGCTGTGTGGTAAAGATACATTGGCCCTAATAAAATGGCTAATGTCAAAAGATCTGCTCAATCCCTAACCTTCCTGTCCTGGTTGTGACCGTGATATGATGAAGATTATTGCTAGATCAGCGATTATTGACAAATATATCTGGTTTATTAATGGGTGGTATTTTCATTATCATCTAATACAGCGATGGAAATAAATACATTTAATGATGTGCTATTAATTTATTATTAAGTATTCTGTTGAAATTATATACTTTTAGAAAACATCAATAAATAAAATAAATAATTATTAATCGACTTAACAACAGCAGTGAGTTATTATTATCCATAAGTTGTTATGAATAAATGGATGAAAGGTTAGGGTAAGGCTGATAAAAATTAATAGATTGGGATTATTATAATTTATAATGAAAGATAATCACATGCAGTGGTGGTTGTAATAATAATAATAACAATAAATAATAATGAAGTAGAAAATGAATAATGTGTTTTTATTTATCATTTAAATTGTTATTATACATGTATATAGTCATAGTTATAATGTTATATATTAATTTGTAGTTACTATTATAATTGTATGTTAAACTGTTATTTAAATATATTTTTGTTTATTTTTGCCAAGTCGATGCTTGGAAGTGAAACAAACTTAGTTTGTATATGGTTTTGAAATTAAATATACAGCCGTAATCATACCCATAGTTGAGTAGTTTGTAAAATTGGTGAGATTATTGTTCATATCTATGCACGTTATTATTTTGCAACGAATAATTTTGTTCCTGTCAACCTTATTTTGACTAATAATATTAATTTTGCGCTTTCTATGAATATTGGCAGCAGCCTATCTGGTGCTACTTGAGGGTCATGTCTCAGATAACAAAACTATTATTAATACCAAGGAGTAGAAGGTTTAGGAAGGAGTAGTAACTACGCAACTCTATCGTAATTATAATGTGACTTCCGGTGGGCTATCATCGCCTCCGCTACGCACTTATTTGTCAAAATCTGTGCATGAAGTAGAGAGCAAATTCAGCCTAACTAAAACTACGCTTAAAATAAATATTTATTAACTGTAAACATGCAAAGGAAAAGGTTTATGGCAATAATTATTATATATTTGTCCCAAAAATAAATAATAATTACAATAAAAGACAAGTAAAACACATCCAGCTTTAGTAAAAATTCTAAATTCACAAGAATTTGTTGAGTTTTTTTCAAAAATTAGAACAAATTATTGTGCAGGATTTCACTGTGGGGGTGTGAGGTGGTAGCTCGGCCTACCTGCACAACCTCCCGAACTGTAATGGCAACTGTGTCTAGTGCGCTAGCGATACAACCCTTCCACAGGTCGACTTAGTATGCTGGAGAATGGTGGTCGACCATCTCAGTAACTAGTGAGCTGCCGGTTGCGTTAGCTGTTGTGTGTGTATGCAATGAGTTCGAACTTTGAAGGGCGAACTAGTTGAACTAGATTCGGCCAGCAGAGGTTCGGCTGTCTTTTTGTAGTGCTGTGCAGAGGTCGAACATTGAAGGCGAAGTTAGACAAGCTAAGTTCGGCCAGCAGAGGTTCAGACTGATCTGCCTGTATATTACTACTCGAGTAATGGTGCGCAGTGAAGTTATTTGTATGTACAAAGAAACTTCTGAGAGTGTGCAAGCTGACTCTGATTTATTGATACCAAAACATCCATATTTATGTACACTGTTATGTAATACAAGTGACAGACAAGTGCTTAGACAAAAGAAGCCACACCTGGCACAATTGATTGGCCAGCGTGGGCGAATAAAATATAAGAGGTGGCACTTAGACTAATGGTTGATTGCACTCACATGGGTAACATATAAGATTGTATGATACAGTATGGTAGAATAATAATAATAAAAGGTACATAGAGCTATCGGCTCTCGAGTGCATGCATAGAACAACGATGTAAGCTAGATAGACTCGGTAAGTGTCATAGAACGGTCTAATGCATAGAACTAATAATAGTAGAGTGTTACCAGATGGCGCCTGTCCGTCACATACTCCCCTCCATTGGCGATGGTGGCCAATAAAACGTGTCGGCGTCATCGGCGGGGTACAGGTTAATCTCTAAATGGTCGGTTCAGCTCCTTCTTTATTTCTTCTGCTCTCAGCAGCAACTGGCAGGCGTCGTGGGTGACGGCATGTAATTCTCTGTCCAGCGCTTCCATACGATGTCTATACTCGCGCCTCCTCCTGTTTCTTTCGGCCTCTGCCGAGCGCTCTCGGTCGGTTCGCCAACTATAAGATGGTGGGTGGCGGTCCTTTCTAGGGGATACCGACCTCCGTGGGGGAGTTGTCTTCCTCTTCTTGGCTGGGGGAGGTGACTCCGGTTGTCTTCCTAGTCTCTTCTGTACCGACGTTCTCTCTACCTTCTCGATGCTGGGGGTAGGGGTGCCAAAGGGTGGTGGTGATGTCCAGCCCATTGCCGCACAGAATTCGTGGTACCGTTCCTCGTCTACTTCATATAGAGGCTTTCCTTTGCCTCCATGCTCTGCTGTGCCTCCCTGCACTCTGATGTGCTTTAGGATTGCATCCCTAGATGCACTCTTTTTCCCGCACTTGCAGAAGAAGTACGTCAGGTGTTGCCGAACGTGGTAGGCAACTCTCTTTTTCACTTGCTGGAAATCGCAGCGGCGGCACTTCCATTGGTCACTGTCACCGATCTGTTCGGCCATTCCTTTGATTGCCCATAGCGTATCTCCACTCAGCCAAATCTCTCTAGTAATATTTGCAGGCTTTGGTACAGGCAGGCCGTTTTCTCCTGCAACATCGATACGTCGTATGTTAATTGTTGGTGAAACTTTATGTAACATGTCCTCCTTGCGGGGGACAGTCACAGATAATTTCATCTGCTGGTCTAGTGCTTTCGTCAGTGAGGTGATGGATACGTTCGGTAGTGTCTCACCTGTAGTTGATGTTATGTCCAGCTTCTCCTTGGTTACTTGAGTGGTTCGAGCCATCGTCGGTTGCAGGGAGTTGTCCAATTGATCTACACTTCGAGTGGGTAGTGAACACCCTCGCTGCTGACTGTGAACTGAGCGTTGGCGGCTTCTCCCTCTCTCTTTATTCTGATTGGTGCTAATGCTCACGTGTTCTTTCAGCGTTGCTCCCCACGTGGTTCCGGTTTGGTGACGTAGGGTGGCGGGTGTTTGTTGATGGTAACTCGAAGTTATCTCTCTTTGTTTATTAATTTTTCCGGCGACGGTTTCGTTGTCTTTGGGGGTTGTGCTCTCCCGCTCAATTTTTCTTTCTCGCCCCTCTTGTTGATAACTCGTCCCTTGTTTCTGTAGCTGATTTTGTTTTTTCTTTCTTTGCACCACAGTCCAGCCGATTTCGGCCGGGTTTTCTCCTGGTGCGTCTACTGATGTGGGGGTTGGAGTTTGTGAGGTTGCCCTATGGCTTCCTCCTGCCCTGGTGGGTGGTCTTTCAGATGACTGCTGCTCCCCTACGGTGGTGTAACAGTGGTAGTCATCAAGTCTTCTTGGTTTGTGTCGTTCTAGCTGTGGTCGATCTAGAGGTGATGTGGGCGCCTGGTTTTGACTCAGTGTTGGCCAGTCCTCCTCGTTGAGGGGAGGGGGGCCCTGAGGGCTGGGCGTCCTTGGGGTGACCTCCAGGGGTAGATCGACATTCCTTTCTGTCCTTTCTCTTGTGCTCTCCCTTTCTCTGTTGCTTTCTGTCGGTTCCAACCTTTGTGGTGGGCTATGACCGACCGCAGGTGAAGGTGGAGGCGTAGGCACGGGGGTGCGGGGTGGCCCGCCTCCTTGTAGGAGGTCCCTGGGCTCGTGGCTGCGTGGTGGTGTCGGTGGCTCTCTGATGAGAGGCGACCTATCTCGTGGGGGTGATGGCAATGGTAATGGTTCCATCGGTTCCACTGGTGGTTCCCTTACAAGTGGGGACCTGTCTCGCGGGGGTGACGGTAGCGGCAATGGCAATAGTTCCATTGGTTCAGCTGGTGTCTGGCGTGCCTTGGGGGGTCGCCCTCTTCTTGCTCCCTTCATATTGGGCTGGAGAGCCGGCTCCCGACAAGGTGGAGCTCGCCCGACTGGCTCTTGGCATGTCCTGTAGTGACGCAACCTCATCCCGTTTTGGATCGACCACTGTCCATTTCTTTCCACCTTGTAAGTGTGGTTCGGAAAGGCTTCCGTCACTTGGTATGGGCCTACAAACCGAGGTTGCAGTTTCGGATTGCTGCCCTTCACTCTCCGCTTATTCTCAAGTACGACGAGCTCTCCCTTCTGGAATACAGAGGGTTCCTCGTCGTCTTGGCTCCTCGTCTCCTGTTGCTGGTGCCGGAGGTACTCGTGTGCCCTTTGGAGGTTCTCCTGCACTGTCACAGTGTGCTCCATGATGTTGCGAGGGTCCAGGGTAGGGGGCGTCCCTGTTAGTTGGTCAGGAAGGCGGACCTCCCGTCCCATTACTAACATGTTGGGCGTTTCCCCTGTTGCTGAGTGGGGGGTGCTGCGACAGGCCCGCATGATTTGCGGCAGCAGACTGTCCCACTCGTCCTGGCCTTTCATCAATATCAGTGTCCGGAGTGCGTCTCCCAGCGTCCGATTCTGACGCTCCACCATCCCGTTCCCTTGCGGGTGGTAGGGGGTGGTCCTTGTCTTTTTTATGCCCCACAGGCTACACAGCTCCTCTAACAGCACGGACTCAAACTGAGCCCCTTGGTCGGAGTGTAGCTGTTCGGGCAGGCCCCAGTAGGCAAACACTCTTTCGTCCAGCGCGACGGCGACCGTAGGTGCTGTGGCATCAGGCAGAGCTATCGCATCCTGCCAACGGGTGAAGTGGTCGGTGAGGACCAACGCCCAGCGGTTCTTCCTTTTTGTCAAGGGCAGGGGGCCGACTAGGTCGACCGCCAGCTTCTGAAAAGGTCGTCCCGCGTGCATCCTTTGTCGGTGAGGGTTCTCTGCCTTCTTCCCATTCTTGGCGACTTGGCATACCTCACAGTCCTTGATTAGTCTCCTGACCAGGGGGGATATGCCCGGCCAGTACCAATCCATCAGGATGCGCTGTCTTGTCCGATGAATCCCTGCATGGATCATCCTGTGCGTCTCCCAGACGACCTGTGTCCTCCTACTTGGTGGGCAGACCACACATTGCTTTGATCTGGAAGGGTGGTGCAACGTGATGACGAGCACCCCGTCAGGGCGGATCTTCATCGCCTCCTTCCGATCGTACAGTGTCTTCAGCTCGACACTCCCTTCGGCCAATTCTCTCTCTGTGACGCTTCCCGGTCGTCTCAGCTCGGCATAAATCCGGCCTACCGCATCCTGCCCGTCCCTTTGCTCCTGAGCTAAGGTTTGGGCGGAGTGTACCGGGTTTGTCACAGTGAGATTGACCCGCTCCTCCTTCTCTCTTTTCTCTGCAGACTCCCTCTTCATCATGTTTCCCGGCCGTCTCAGCTCGGCGTAAGTCCGGCCTACCGCATCCCGTCCCTTCGGCTGAGCCGAATCCTGGGGGGGATGTACCGGGTTCAATGTGTCGAGGTTGTCTCTAGCCTCTCTCTGAGGTCTCTGTCCAGCCTCTTGCTGCAGCTCTACATGGGAAGGTCCCCCATCTCTTTGCTCGATGGGTCCCTGTCGGCTGAGCCCATCAGCATTCCCATGGTGAGTTCCAGCTCTGTGCTCGAGCTTATATCGGAACTCAGCCAAGATTTCCAGCCATCGAGCTATCTGGTTCGATGGTTCTTTTCGTCTGCATAGCCAGCGGAGGGATGCGTGGTCCGTCCGGAGCTTGAATTCCCGCCCGTAGAGGTAGGGACGGAAATGTTTCACTGCCTTGACGACAGCGACTAGCTCCTTCCGTGTGACGCAATAGTTCCGCTCCGCTGGGGCCAGCGTCTTGCTGAAGTATGCAATGACGCGTTCCTTCCCTTCTTGTACTTGGGAGAGCACAGCACCGACTCCTACCGCACTGGCGTCAGTGTCCAGTATATATGGTAAGTTGGGGTCGGGGTACCCGAGTACTGGGGCTTGGATGAGCCTGGCTTTGAGCTGGTCGAAGGCTGTCTGCTCTGCTTGTCCCCACTTCCAGGGTGTCTCCTTGCCTGTCATCACGGTGAGTGGTTTAGCAATCGTGGCGTAGTCGGGGAGGTACTGACGATAGTACCCGGCGGTTCCTAGGAACGCCTGCAACCCCTTTACGTCCGTTGGTGCTTCCCATCTTCTGAGGGCCTCCACCTTCCCTGGGTCGGTGGCCACTCTCTTTGCACTCACTACATGTCCGAGGTACTTGACCTCTTCTTGTAGTAGCTTGCATTTGGAGGGTTTTACCTTCAGGTTTGCCTGGTGGAGTCGCCCTAGCACTTCTCCTAGCCTCTGTAAGTGCGTCTGGAAGTCGGGTGCGATGATGATCACATCATCCAGATACAAGAGCAGTGTCTTCCAGTGAAGACCTTTGAGGACTTTTTCCATGAGCCGCTGGAAGGTGGCAGGAGCTGACGTCAGCCCGAAGGGTAACACCTTCCACTTCCCCAAACCGCTTCTAGTGGTGAAGGCCGACTTGTCCCTGGCGTCCGGGTCTAGGGGTACCTGCCAGTATCCACTAGTGAGGTCCAGCGTAGTAAAATATTTACTACCGGCCAAGGCGTCCAGAGACTCGTCGATTCTGGGGATGGGGTAGGCGTCCTGCTTGGTTATGTCATTCAGCCTCCGGTAGTCCACACAGAACCTCCACGTGTCGTCCTTCTTCCTCACTAGCACCACAGGGGAGCTCCATGCTCCGTCGGCCGGCTCGATTAGGTCCTTCTCCAAGAGGTCCTTAATCTGGCGTTCCGCCTCTGCTTCCTTCTCTGGCCCCAGGCGGTGTGGTGGGCACCGGATAGGTCGGGCTCCTTCTACTGTGGGGATCGAATGCTCTGCCAGTGTCGTTCGGCCCAGGTCTCCGCTATGGCTACTAAATACCGTCTGGTATTCGATCAACAGCTCCTTTACTTGCTGCTCCTGCCATGGGTCCTGGCATCCTCTCTTCGCTTGCTGGAAGAGGTCGTGTAGATGGGGGGGTAACTCTCTTCCTCCCGTCTTGCTCCTCTGTTGTCCGTCTGGTTTTGTCAGCTCCTGGACGCCGCCCTCTTCTACTCCCGTAAAGGTACCAATCACCTCTCCTGCGGGTAGTCTTAGGGTGTCCTGCGTCGGGTTCAGGCATCTAACCAGCACGTGTCCTTGAGCGTCTGGCCTGTTAACGCTGGTGGCGATGGGTATCCCACCCTGTATGCTTTCAATCACTCCCTGGGGAAACGTATCCCTGGAGCTCAGGTGACATGGGATAGTCACCTCTGTCTGTGGTGGAAGCTGGGTGTCCTGTCGGACTTGGACCTTGGACACGAGATTTCTCCCGTGGCGGTCGGTACAGGCCAGCTCCTTTCCTTGTATCACCAGCACTGGACGGTCGAACCCCATCTGGCATCCTTGGCTTGTCAGGAAGGGCATCCCTAGGATAACGTCCTCATTGATCTGACTTACTACAAAAGTCTCTTCAAACTTGACATGACGTATCCTTCCCTTCAGCGCGAGCAAGCCGTAGAATGGGAGTCTAGTTCCGTCGGCCATGATCCCATGGGAATCATAGTGCTGTAAATTGCGTTGTACGTGGCTCGGTAACCGGTCAAAGACTCGCTTGGCCAACAGGTTAGTGTTGCAGCCCGTGTCTATGAGGTGCGTTACCGCCTCTCCTTCTACCCTTCCTGGTAGATAGTAACTTGAGCGATACGGTCGCTCGATCTGGTTGCTCTGGAGGGTCACAGGTTTCGGAATGAAATCTTCCTTCTCCAGTGGGGGCGTTTGAGTCTGCTTGTCCTTCTTCCTGGGCCTTGGTTCCTGCTGCTCTAGAGTCCCGTCGCCGTCCGTTTCTTCCGCCACTGAGCTGTCGAGTGCCGACAGGCTGGCGAAACGGTTGTGTAGGGCGATAGGGGGACTAGTCAGGAGGTCCAGGGGAGGAGTTGTTCGACGTACTGTTGCCGGTTCACTGGAGGGCGCCTGCGCCCTTCCCTTCTGAGGTGTCGTTGCCCGTGTGCAGCCAGCGGGTCTCCCTACTGCTGTGGGCGGTAGTCGTTTCCCTGGCGGCTAGGCCAAGGGACGGTCCTACACGCCTTCCGGGTATGGCCTATCTGTTGGCATCCCCAACATCTCTTCGGTGGCTCAGGCTTCTTCTCCGTCTTTAGGTTGGCAATCTCTTTGCTCAACCCTTCCACGGTCTTGAGCAGCTGTGCCAAGGGGTCCTGTACCTCTTGGTGTCGAGCCATCTCTCTTTGTGGGGTCATCTCCTCTTCCAGGGGGTCGGCCTCTACTGTTCTGACGTGAGGTCCTCCCAATGGTTGATGAGGCACCTGCAGGAACTCATTTCCTGCTAAGATTGCTTCTTCCAGGTTCTGAGGGCGTACTGCCAACAGGTGGCGTTGCAGATACGTGTGCCCTAGAGTGCTGTGGAACGTCTGCATTACCAGCTCGTCCCTATTCTGTCGTGGCAGGGTGCTGTGGGCTGCCGTAACGAGGTGTTCGACCGTGAGGGCATGGTCTCTGAGGCTCTCTCTGGGGTTCCGTCGGTAGCTTAGCAACTTGGCTTGGGCTTCCGAACGAGTCATACCAAAGGTCGCCCGTAGTGTCCGTGCCACTTCCTCAGTGGTCTCTCCTCGACTGCACTGTTCGGCCTCGCCTGTCAAGGCTTGGCGTAGGTGGATCACTGCTTCTTCTGCCGGCCAATGGTTTGCTCTGGTCACCTCCTGAAACCGTTGCAGAAAGTAGT
Organism: Cryptosula pallasiana; assembly: GCA_945261195.1. Lineage (NCBI taxonomy): Eukaryota > Metazoa > Bryozoa > Gymnolaemata > Cheilostomatida > Cryptosulidae > Cryptosula > Cryptosula pallasiana. Next base: position 37,813,167 of record OX183137.1, read on the forward strand.
CCACATCCCCTGTACCATCGTACTGTGGTACTCTGAACCTGTCTCTAGATGTGGCTACTGTCATGCGGTCTAGGATATCGGTGAGCGTCCCCATCATCTGCAGGCTGGAAGGATCCCTGTCAGTACTCAGTGCTCTTCTCCGGGTCGCCATTCTTCCTCTGGGAGGTGTTGCTTGTGGGTGTCTGTCAATCCCACTGCTGCCACCAATGTGCAGGATTTCACTGTGGGGGTGTGAGGTGGTAGCTCGGCCTACCTGCACAACCTCCCATAGAACAACGATGTAAGCTAGATAGACTCGGTAAGTGTCATAGAACGGTCTAATGCATAGAACTAATAATAGTAGAGTGTTACCAGATGGCGCCTGTCCTTCACATTATTTGACGAGTAATTCATCAAATAATTCATGTTGAATAATTTGCCAGCAACCCTGTCTGTGCATAAATGCCTAATTCACAAGATGTGAAAAAGTTGAATCCACTCTGCCCACCATGCAGTTATATTTTTATGGTCGGGTACTGCTCAAGGTGTAGAAGAGCAAAATCTGTACGTGAGGAGTCATTCTCAGAATTTTGTCGGGTAAGGAGACTTACTTTATATGTCTGCTACTGCTTAAAATTTTAAACAGTTCATGCAAAACCAAAGCACATTTATGTCAACTGCTGCAGTTACCCAATGGTGTGGTAAGTGTTAAATAGATTGTTAATGTATTATTTTTTACCTTGTAGAAAAAAAGATTTACCGGAAGTAGTAATATATGAGCAGATCTCCCTACCAAGTGTTTTTTTGTGGATTAGACCTTGGAGTTGAGACAATGGGTTACGGCGTTGGATGAATTCGCCGAGTTTATATTGTATTTTACTTGAGGGGTACTTGAGTGGCATTTGAATGGCATTTAAGTGGCATTTGAGTTTTGATTAGTTTTTTACTTAATTTGAACTTATATGGCATATAGATTTTGAATGTATGGCATTCAAGTTTTGATAACTTTTTTACATAACTCGAACTCATATGGTATCTTGAGAGAGAGGGGAGAGGAGAGAGGAGAGATGGGAGATGAGAGAGGAGAGAGAGAGAGAGGAGAGAGATTTTTTAGTTTTCTATACATTCATGTATATATGGTTAGTTATGTACATATTTATGGCTATATTTATATTTACATAGAGAGAGAGGAGAGAGGAGATATATCTAAATTGAATAAATACATTGATTAAAAATGAATCATTGTATGATTATATACATTTATTACATAATAAGTAAGGAAAATCTCCCCATATAATATAGCTAGAGTCAGTAAATACTAAGTAATACAAAGCACTACAACTTGTAATAAAGACAAAGTAATAACAGTTAATGCATAGTTTGTTCCTTTACAATGATGTCTTTGATGTACTGATGTTATATCTTAGGAAGGAAGACTTCTGTTCTATGTGCTTTCAATTTCGTAATGAACTAAAATAAAAAAAGTTATGTATTAGTATAGAATGATTAAGCAAAAATGTAAAATAATTACATGAATTTGAATTATAGTTCTAGTTACATTGGATAGCTTACATTATTAGAAAAGGGAAATAACTCACCAAGTTACATTGTTCAGCTTGTTCTTTCTTTAGCATTATTTTCACCAAGTGCTTTTGATTCTCTTTTATCTATCTAAAAGCAAACAAAAAATACTTGCTTTATAAGTATGCTGTAATAAATACACTAATTACACCAAAAAAGTGCTTTTTTAACATGGAAAAACGTATATATACAACATTTTGTTGTAAAAACTACACTAATTACACCAAAAAGTCCTTTTTTTCACCTTTAACATGTATATATTCAGCATTTTGTTGTAAAAAATACACTAATTACACCAAAAAAGTCCTTTTTTCACCTGGAAAGTGTATATATTCAGCATTTTGTTGTAAAAAAATACATTATTTACACTAAAACAGTCCTTTTTTTATCTGGAAAATGTATATATTCAGCATTTTGTTGTAAAAAATACATTATTTACACCAAAACAGTCCTTTTTTCGCCTGAAAAATGTAGATATTCAGCATTTTGTTGTAAAAATACACTAATTTAAAAAAAAAGTCTTTTTTTCACTTGGAAAATGTATATATTCAGCATTTTGTTTAATTTATGGTAAAAATTAGTAAAACTCACCTATAGTGATATGATTGCCTTGAGTTATAGATTAGCTTCTTGAGCTCTTGTTCTGGACAGTTTTTTTCAGCATCATCGAAGTATAATCCATGTAGTTGAGTCTTCATTGGTTTGGTATCATCTAAGCAGGAGAGGAAGTAATGTTGTGTAACATTGACTCTTCATTGGTTTGGTATCATCTTGTCTTCAAAATCGATGTAGTTTGAGTCTTCATTGCTTTGTCATCATCTAAGCAGGTGGTAGATCTTGAAAGGAATTCCTGCTGTGTTGGAGAAATATGCTGTCTTCAAAATCCATGTAGTTTGAGTCTTCATTGGTTTGGTATCATCTAAGTAGGTGGTAGATCTTGAAAGGAATTCTTGCTGTGTTGGAGAAGTGTGCTGTCTTCAAAATCCATATAGTTTGAGTGTTCATTGGTTTGGCATCATACAAGTAGGTGGTAGATCTTGAAAGGAATTCTTGCTGTGTTGGAGAAGTGTGCTGTCTTCAAAAATCCATGTAGTTTGAGCCTTCATTGGTTTGGTATCATCTAAGTAGGTGGTAGATCTTGAAAGGAATTCTTGCTGTGCTGGAGAAGTGCGCTGTTTTCAAAATCCATGTAGTTTGAGTCTTCATTGATTTGGTATCATCTAAGTAGGAGGTAGATCTTGAAAGGAATTCTTGCTGTGTTGGAGAAGTATGCTGTCTTCATAATCCATGTAGTTTGAGTCTTCATTGATTTGGTATCATCTAAGTAGGTGGTAGATCTTAAAAGGAATTCTTGCTGTGTTGGAGAAGTGTGCTGTCTTTAAAAATCCATGTAGTTTGAGTCTTCATTGGTTTGTTATCATCTAAGTAGGCGGTAGATCTTGAAAGGAATTCTTGCTGTGTTGGAGAAGTGTGCTGTCTTCAAAATCCATGTACTTTGAGTCTTCATTGATTTGGTATCATCTAAGTAGGTGGTAGATCTTGAAAGGAATTCTTGCTGTGTTGAAGAGGTATGCTGTCTTCAAAATCCATGTAGTTTGAGTCTTCATTGGTTTGGAATCATCTAAGTAGGTGGTAGATTTTGAAATGAATTCTTGCTGTGCTGGAGAAGTATGCTGTCTTCAAAATCCATGTAGTTTGAGTCTTCATTGGTTTGGTTCAAAATCGATGTAGTTTGAGTCTTCATTGATTTGGTATCATCTAATTAAGTCGTAAATCTTGAAAGGAATTCTTGCTGTGTTGGAGAAGTATGCTGTCTTCAAAATTCATGTAGTTTGAGTCTTCATTGGTTTGGTATCATTTAAGTAGGTGGTAGATCTTGAAATGAATTTTTGCTGTGTTGGAGAAGTATGCTGTCTTCAAAATTCATGTAGTTTGAGCCTTCATTGGTTTGGTATCATCTAAGTAGGTGGTAGATCTTGAAAGGAGTTCTTGCTGTGTTGGAGAAGTCGACTGTCTTCAAAATTCATGTAGTTTGAGTCTTCATTGGTTTGGTATCATCTAAGTAGGTGGTAGATCTTGAAATGAATTCTTGCTGTGTTGGAGAAGTGTGCTGTCTTCAAAATTGATGTAGTTTGAGTCTTCATTGGTTTGGTATCATCTAAGTAGGTGGTAGATCTTGAAAGAAATTTTTGCTGTGTTGGAGAAGTGTGCTGTCTTCATCTTCATTAGCTTGGTATCATCTAAGTAGGTGGTAGATCTTGAAATGAATTCTTGCTGTGTTGGAGAAGTGTGCTGTCTTCAAAATTGATGTAGTTTGAGTCTTCATTGGTTTGGTATCATCTAAGTAGGTGGTAGATCTTGAAATGAATTCTTGCTGTGTTGGAGAAGTGCGCTGTCTTCAAAATCGATGTAGTTTGAGTCTTCATTGATTTGGTATCATCTAATTAAGTCGTAGATCTTGAAAGGAATTCTTGCTGTGTTGGAGAAGTATGCTGTCTTCAAAATTCATGTAGTTTGAGTCTTCATTGGTTTGGTATCATTTAAGTAGGTGGTAGATCTTGAAATGAATTTTTGCTGTGTTGGAGAAGTATGCTGTCTTCAAAATTCATGTAGTTTGAGTCTTCATTGGTTTGGTATCATCTAAGTAGGTGGTAGATCTTGAAAGGAGTTCTTGCTGTGTTGGAGAAGTCGACTGTCTTCAAAATTCATGTAGTTTGAGTCTTCATTGGTTTGGTATCATCTAAGTAGGTGGTAGATCTTGAAATGAATTCTTGCTGTGTTGGAGAAGTGTGCTGTCTTCAAAATTGATGTAGTTTGAGTCTTCATTGGTTTGGTATCATCTAAGTAGGTGGTAGATCTTGAAAGAAATTCTTGCTGTGTTGGAGAAGTGTGCTGTCTTCATCTTCATTAGCTTGGTATCATCTAAGTAGGTGGTAGATCTTGAAATGAATTTTTGCTGTGTTGGGGAAGTATGCTGTCTTCAAAATCTATGTAGTTTGAGTCTTCATTGGTTTGGTATCATCTAAGTAGGTGGTAGATCTTGAAAGGAATTCTTGCTGTGTTGGAGAAGTGTGCTGTCTTGAAAATTGATGTAGTTTGAGTCTTCATTGGTTTGGCATCATCTAAGTAGGTGGATCTTGAAAGGAATTCTTGCTGTGTCACATAAGTAGGAGAGAAAGTCATGTTGTTTTACATCTATCGTTGGTGTTGGAAGATCTTGACCACATGTTTATAGTCTTTGCTACTGCTGCATTTCGTCTCAAACAAGAGTCCAAAGTAGACATCATAACTACAAAATACAAAAAATTGTTAGTTACAATTGATTCATTTATTTTCATTGGCTTTATCTACATAGAGTAGCGAAGAAAAAGTTTGTGTGAGTATAAAACTATCTAGTAGAGATAAATTTATATCTAGGTTCAACTAGCATTGAATAATTATTATTATTTTGTTAATAATAAATAAGTAGAGTCGGCTACTTTACTAGAACTTGGACAAACACTTATTTTAAAAATGAATAATTAGAGCTTTCTACTAGTGTTAAATAATTAATGATAATAATTTACCTTATCACCACTTAGAGCCAGATGATTTAATTAACTAAAGACAAATAATTATTTTAGCAATTCTTACCTTGATGCTGGATGTTCTCCTAGTAGCTGTAGTAGATGATGGTTCTCCGCTTGCTGTTGAAGAACTGGATGCTTTCTGTGTGAAAACAGTGGCTCTTAAATAGCTAAAGTTGCACTGATTAAACCCTATGAATCAGCATTTTTTTCCAATGCTTTCGCGGGAATAAATAGTTTATTTTCACGCGAATAGAAACCGTTGCTTTCGCGGGAATAAATAATTTATTTTCACGCGAATAGAAACAGTTGCTTTCGCGGGAATAAATAGTTTATTTTCACGCGAATAGAAACCGTTGCTTTCGCGGGAATAAATAGTTTATTTTCACGCGAATAGAAACCGTTGCTTTCGCGGGAATAAATAATTTATTTTCACGCGAATAGAAACAGTTGCTTTCGCGGGAATAAATAGTTTATTTTCACGCGAATAGAAACCGTTGCTTTCGCGGGAATAAATAGTTTATTTTCACGCGAATAGAAACCGTTGCTTTCGCGGGAATAAATAATTTATTTTCACGCGAATAGAAACAGTTGCTTTCGCGGGAACAAATAATTTATTTTCACACGAATAGAAACTGTTGCTTTCGCGGGAATAAATAGTTTATTTTCACGCGAATAGAAACCGTTGCTTTCGCGGGAATAAATAATTTATTTTCACACGGATAGAAACAGTTGCTTTCGCGGGAATAAATAGTTTATTTTCACGCGAATAGAAACCGTTGCTTTCGCGGGAATAAATAATTTATTTTCACGCGAATAGAAACAGTTGCTTTCGCGGGAATAAATAGTTTATTTTCACGCGAATAGAAACCGTTGCTTTTGCGGGAATAAATACTTTATTTTCACGCGAATAGAAACAGTTGCTTTCGCGGGAACAAATAGTTTATTTTCACACGAATAGAAACTGTTGCTTTCGCGGGAATAAATAGTTTATTTTCACGCGAATAGAAACCGTTGCTTTCGCGGGAATAAATAATTTATTTTCACACGAATAGAAACAGTTGCTTTCGCGGGAATAAATAGTTTATTTTCACGCGAATAGAAACTGTTGCTTTTGCGGGAATAAATAGTTTATTTTCACGCGAATAGAAACCGTTGCTTTCGCGGGAATAAAAAATTTATTTTCACGCGAATGGAAACCGTTGCTTTCGCGGGAATAAACAGTTTTTATTCCCGCGAAAGCATTGGAAAAAATGCTGATTCATAGGGTTTACTCAGTGCAACTTTAGCTATTTAAGAGCCACTGTTTTCACTTAGAAAGCATCCAGTTCTTCAACAGCAAGCGGAGAAGCATCATCTACTACAGCTACTAGGAGAGCATCAAGGTAAGAAACGCTAAAATAATTATTTGTCTTTAGTTAATTAAATCATCTGGCTCTAAGTGGTGATAAGGTAAAGAATAATCAATAATCATTTAACACTAGTAGAAAGCTCTAATTATTTATTTTTAAAATAAATATTAAAAACTTGTGAAAATGAACTGGTAACATTACGTCGACTGAAATAATGCCTAAAACGTCTCGCATAAATTTTGGTCTGACCAAAAACGGACTGAAAACCTTTACCTTTAGAGCGAGTACAAAATTATCATAACTTGGTCAAGACAACGACATTTACCGTAAATGTCGTTGGTCAAGAGAACGACTCCATATCGTAATAGGAGGATAACTCCACAGTGCAACTAGTTGAGTTCTTCAACTAGTGTTAAATAATAATTTTAATCACTTACCTTAATACAGAAAGTCTCCTAGTAGTTGTAGTAGATGTTGATACTTCAGTCACTGTTGTTGGAGTGGATGCTTTCTGTGTAAAAGCGATGCTTCTTATATAGCTAGGTTGTACTAGGTACCGATTGACACGAGCTGATTCCAATGAAAAGCCTTTATAATATATAAGGTCTTTACGTAGAAAACTCACGCAAAAACTAAAAAAAAACATTCTTCGCGGGAGTTTTCCGTCTTATATGTTATAAAGGCTTTACGAAAAAAACTCACGCGAAAACCAAAACTTCTTCGCGGGAGTTTTCCTTCTTATGCGTTATGACAGCTTTATGTAAAAAACTCACGCGAAAACGGAAAAATAAAAAAAACTTCTTCGCGGGAGTTTTCCTTCTATGTACTATAAAGGCCTTGCGCGGAAAACTAACGGTAAAAAAAATTCCGTGAGTTTTCTGCATAAAGCCTCTATAACATAAAAGAAGGAAAACTCCCGCGAAAGAATTGTTTTGTATTTCCCGTCTTCGCGTGAGTTTTCCGTGTAAAGCCTTTATAGTGCATAGAAGGAAAACTCCCGCGAAGAGAATTTTGTTACTGTTCAACTTTTCGCGTGAGTTTTCCGCGTAAAACCTTTATGACTTATAAGAAGGAAAACTCCCGCGAAGAATTTTTTTTTCAGTTTCGGTTTTCGCGTGAGTTTTCCGCGTAAAGACCTGCTTATATATTATAAAGGCTTTTCATTGGAATCAACTCGTGTCAATCGGTACCTAGTACAACCTAGCTATATAAGAAGCACCGCTTTTACACGGAAAGCATCCACTTCAACAACAGTGACTGAAGGATCAACATCTACTACAACTACTAGGAGACTTTCTGTATTAAGGTAAGGAATAATAAATAACTATTTAACACTAGTTGAAGAACTCAACTAGTTGCACTATGGAGTTATCCTCATATTACGATATGGAGTCGTTCTCTTGACCATAGAAGTATCTCTCCTAGATAATTTTATGCTCATAGAACCTATCCTGTTTGCGCTCAAGATCGCAGTCTTTTGGCATTGATTGACAGAATTGTCGTAGGTCCGAGAGAAAAAATAGGTTAGCCTTAAATGACATCTTGAACGACAGGTTGATTTAGAACTTACAGCCAAAAAATGATTACAACTTTCATTATTGTATTGTTTTACTTTATTATCAACATATAACAGTTATTATTCATTGTATTTAATATGAAAAATAATTTTTACTGATAATGATTATTATTCTTATTATTATTACTATTGTTAATATTATTGTGATTTCATTTGGTTTTCATTGTTACTTTATTGAATTTTGTTCAAGTCTTGTGATCTAAATAATAAAAGAATGATAAATATTTATTTACCACTAGTTGAAAAACTTACCTACTTGCACTATGGAGAAAATAGCCTCCTACAACCAAATCCGCTTGTGTTACAAACCCTGTCTTTGGATATTGATAAAAATGTTATCTTCTTTGTATTATGATTAAATAATAATAAATAGCTCACATTTTTTAAAATATTTCTTATTTTTTGTCTTTTTAGATTGGATAGTTAAGATGGCAATTTTTGTATTTTGTAGACACGATGCCTACTTTGGACTCTTGTTTGAGACAAAACGCAGCAGCAGTAAAGACTATAAAACATCTGGATCAGATCCAATTGAAGTAATTGCAGATAACTAAAGGAATAACATGTACTACAGCATACAGAGTGAACAAGGTGTGTGTAGATTATTACTCAGTCTCATTACACTACTATTACTAAGAATTATTGTAGGTGTTGGATAAAGGATTAAGCAGTAATGTATTAGCAAGCATTAGCAATAAACATAGACTTTTCAACAATGACATTAACCAAAAAAAATAGTATAACAAAGTCATGTTTGAGCTAATAAGTTGTTGCTAAGATGTTTGAATTAACAACTAGGTAGCTAAAATAAGTTTTTCATGAGGATCTCCTGACAGTTGTGATTCCTTGAGTGGTGAGCAGACTTTTAAATCTACTGTAGTTATCTTTTGTTGATCTTATTGAGTCTTTATCAGTTAGTACATCATGCAACAAATTCTTTGATAGCTTAGCGCTAAGCCATCTTCCCTTGAGTTTTATCCTGTCAGTATCCAGATCGTATTTTCCAGAATCTCTCAATTGATACAATATTTTTACACCTAACGCTTGATTGTCTTTACTAGCTGTCATGTCGGATACTTTCTTTTTAAACTCTTCTAATTGTTGCATCATTCTCTCCGAATCTCTATTGCTATCATCGTCAATTGTGTTTCTATCAAACGATGATGGTGAGAGCTTTGGTGTTTTAGCAGAGCTCCAGCTCTTTGGTTGCTTGTACTCTCCCCTAATCTTTCCAACATCACTCCGATAGGTTTTTGTGCTTTGAACATTTTCATTTGTCTTTTTGCGCTCAAGCAACTCGTTTTTGATTCCCATTACTATTTCATTCGTTTCAACCAAAATATTTTGGATTTTCTCGATATCTCTCACCATTTTGTCTTTTGTCGGGTTGTCATACAATGATGACGCAAACTTGTCTTGGTCGGTTGATTTAGCCCCACTGTTCTTTTCCATCAAACTATGATACTCCTCTTCTGGTATAACAAAATAACGTTCACCATATTTTAAAGGAGGAAGATTCATTTTGTATTGATATTAAAACCTGTGCAATCAGGATGATTATAGGGTCTAAAAAAAGCTACCTCTCCCAATCTGCATTAAAATTTGTTGTTTGTCAGCAATCAGTGTTTGTACCTCCTTGAAGCGCTACTACCTAATAAACTGAGTTGTGTACTGATTAGTTATTTGTAGCTCTTTTTGAAGCCTCCTCTCTCCTCTACCAAATACTCCTCTCTCCTCTCTTGCAGTTATTTCCCAAATACTGTAAATTTTAACCATCTAGAGGACTAATTTGGTGATTTTCCAACATATTTTATAGCATTCAATATAGTTATTATGTCATAAATGTATATTATTCAATCTAGATATAAATATATCCATAAATATGTACATAATTATCCTTATATACATGGTTGTATAAAAAACTAAAAAATCTCTCTCTCCTCTCTTCTCTCTCCTCTGTACATAGCTATAAAATGTTAATATGGACATGAATTTGGACATGCGCATGTACATAAATATGAACATAGGTATGTACATAAATGGACATGAATATGGACATGTACATAAATGGACATGAATATGGACATGAATATGGACATGAATATGGACATGAATATGGACATGAATATGGACATGAATATGGACATGAATATGGACATGAATATGGACATGAATATGGACATGTACCTATTCATGTCCATTTATGCACATGTACATGAATATGGACATATGCGTATTTACTGACTCTAGCTATATTATATAGGAAGATTTTCCCTACTTATTATGTAATAAATGTATATAATCATACAATGATTCATTTTTGATCAATATATTTATTCAATGTAGATAGATCTCCTCTCTCCTCTCTCTATGTAGATATAAATATACCCACTCTCCTCTCTCTATGTAGATATAAATATACCCATAAATATGTACATAATTAACCATATATACATGAATGTATAGAAAACTAAAAAATCTCTCTCCTCTCTCTTTCTCTCAAGATACCATATGTATGTATGTATGCATTGATTGTCATTACAAGTTGTAGTGCTTTGTATTACTTAGTATTTACTGACTCTAGCTATATTATATAGGAAGATTTTCCCTACTTATTATGTAATCAATGTATATAATCTTATAATGTTTCATTTTTGATCAATATATTTATTCAATGTAGATAAAACTCCTCTCTCTCTCTCTTCTCTCTCCTCTCTCTCAAGATGCCATATGAGTTCGAATTATGTAAAAAAATTATCAAAACTTAAATGCCATACATTCAAAATCTATCTGCCATATGAGTTCAAATTAAGTAAAAAAATAATCAAAACTCAAATGCCACTTAAATGCCACTCGAATGCCACTCAAGTACCCCTCAAATGAAATACAATATAAACTCGGCGAATTCATCCAACGTCGTGACCCATTGCCTCAACCCCAAGGTCTAATCCACAAAAAAACACCTGGTAGGGAGATCTGCTCATATATTACTACTACCGGACTCAGAGTCATATGGCATATCATCAGCACGTACAGCCACAAATATAGCAGCTAACCTTAGAAAAATTTGTGATATTATGGTTGGTATTTAGGATTTTGGACTTTAACTCAGAGCAGGCGTGAAAAAAACAGTTGTATGTTCAGTCATGTTTCGGCAGGACAGTATATACGTGTTTCAGTCGCTTGCCAGGCGGTCAGTGCGTCTTGTCATGCTTCAATTAGCCATTGCTATTCTTTATCGTTATACTATCCTCAGTAGAAACTAGTCGCATGTGGGGAACTCCACTACTCTATGGTTCACACCCAGACAATAAATTAGCTGATTGATATCATGTTACTAGTCCACAGGCAATGTTATTTGTGTTATATAATTATTTGACTTGTACCACAAATTTCATAAACAACAACCGGTTGGAATGATTGGTGGCCAAGGAGTGGTGGTCGAGATTGATGAAAGTGTTTTTCGTCGCAGAAAGGTACGAATGAAACAAGGCAATAGCAATGGGCTGATAGTGTTAATAATTGAAAGACATGCAAAGCTAAAGTTATTACTATTAGTGATAATGTTTAATCGAGTTAACCTGAAAGTGAATTAGAAAAAATTAGAGAAAAATTCTGACCAAGAAAGCCATCACTTAAAAAATATTAATATTTTGATTAAAATTAATAATTACTACTCGTGGGACAGTGATTTTTTTTGGATACTGATATTGTAGGGATTCTGGTGTATTTCATGGTGGGAAGCTTTTAGATAAATTGTGACAGCTCCTTATATTATTTGTGACCTGCTATAGGCAACATTATGCATATGATTGCCAAGCTCCACATCAATCAAGATCCAAAAACGGAATCTTTGATGGTACATGCAATGCATTATATATGTCAACATCTGGTTTATTATGCAACTGTTTGCATTTAATAAAATTATTTAAAGAAAAAAATTTCATATATAAAGATTAATCAGAATTCTTTGTAAGAAGTGCACAACAGCACTAATCATTACAGTGAGTAGATACAACTTTCACTGCTGTCATAGAGAACAAACACGTGCTGAAATATAGCATATAGTGCTGGAGTTGTCTATTCGCTACAGTACATATAATTAATGTGGTTGTCTACTCTCTACAAAGTATATTGTAGTTTGGTACTGTGCTCTCGACAACTTTGCTAACTCAATTCTGGTGCGTTTGTTTTTTGTCACAGACGTTCTGCTATGCCATTGTAAACACTCCCGATTCAATGAGTAATGCCATCTTTTGTATATTATAGTACAACAGAGGCAGGAGAGTTGAAACTCGATGGGTGTTTGATATGGTGTCCATGGAATTTAACAAACCCAGAGCCATATTTTACGTTGTTACCAACCGCAACCGACAGGCGTTAGAAGCATTGATTACTCGACACTGCAGACCAGGCACTGTGATAAGGTCTGATGAGTGGAGAGCCTACAGAAATCTGAACAATCTCGGCTATACTCACCGAATGGTGAATCACTCGAGACACTTTCTGAACCCAGCGACAGGTACGTAGAAATTGGTTGTGTGCTGCGTACGCTAATTACAAACTGGTCACTGTCATGACGTGACAGGGAGATTTAGCCAGTCGTCTGTTTTCTCGGGAACGACTGGCTAGGCCCACATTAACTTAAATGTTAATTGGAGTAGTAATGTCCATTATGTGCCGACAATTACAATAATTTATCAGCGTGTTTATTTTGCGTCAATATACAATACAACACCGTTGGTATGAAATATTGCATATTAAAAACTTCAGTATTATATATCGGTATTTTATTGCATACTAGTAGTAACATATGAGCAGATCTCCCTACCAAGTGTTTTTTTGTGGATTTGATCTTGGGGGTTATGCAATGAGTTACGACGTTGGATGAATTCGCCGAGTTTATATTGTATTTCATTTGAGAGGTATTTGAGTGGCATTTGAGTGGCATTTAAGTGGCATTTGAGTTTTGATTATTTTTTTACTTAATTTGAACTTATAGATTTTGAATGTATGGCATTCAAGTTTTGATAATTTTTTACATAATTATATACATAACTTTAACTCATAGAGCATCTAGATTTTGAATGTATAACATTTAAGTTTTGATAATTTTTTGTAATTCGACTCATATGATATCTTGAGAGAGAGGTGAGAGAGGAGATATATCTATATTGAATAAATACAGTGATTAAAAATGAAACAATATGTGAATATATACATTTATTGTGTAATAAGTAGGGAAAATTTCATATAAAATAGCTAGAGTCAGTAAATATTAAATAATACCAAACACTACAACTTGTAATGGCAATCAATGCATAAGCTTTTACTAAAACTATCTTGAAAACCTTCAAAACATGATCCCAAATGGAAAAAAAATGGATAAAGTTAGATATTCATCTATTGGTTTACATCTACAAAAAAGAGGTATTTTGGTGAAATATTTTTTCATTTTATTCAATTTTCATTAATTTTTTACAAAATGAATCATCCTATAAATGATTAAATTTCATCTAATTGTACAAATTTACAAAAAAACAGGGTATTTGGTAAAATATTCTTTCATTTCATTAAATCTTCATTATTTTTTTGCAAAAAAGAAACAAAAAAAAATCATCCTATAAATGGTTAAATTTCATCTAATTATACAAATTTACAAAAAAACAGGGTATTAGGTGAAATATTCTTTCATTTCATTAAATCTTCATTATTTTTTTGCAAAAAAGAAATCATCCTTTAAATGGTTAAATTTTATCTGTTTGTATATCTTTACAAAAAAAACAGGCTATTTGGTAAAATATTTCCTTTATTCTATTCAATTTTCATTAATTTTTTCGATAATTGCTTAAATATAAATTATTCATTATTTTCTTATTATTAGGTAAGCAACCTATCATACAAAATTAGTTTTTTGAGTGAGGGTTTTATCCTGCATACTGAATTTTTTTCAAAAATTTACCATTTTTTTCAAAAACAATCATTTATATATACAATTTCTATTATTTTTTTAAACAGAACAATCTCTATCTCTGAGAGGTTGGAGATATTGGGGTAGAAAACTTAGACATGATGATGAGAAGGCTATGGATTTTCCCATTCAAGAACAAACCATTTTCGATGGCAATTTCAATTCTGAAAACTAAATCAATGTAATTTGTTTTTCAAAATGCAATCATCAGAAAGCTTCTGTCATGATGAGGAGGAGGTTATGGATTTACCCATTCAAGAACAAACCATTTTCGATGGCGACTTCAATTCTAAGAACGAATTAGAACTGAAGTATGTGGTATTACGTAATAATTTTTTTAAAAGAAAAAAAATTGTTTTTCAAAATGCAATCATCAGAAAACTTCTGTGATGATGATGAGGAGGTTATGGATTTACTCATTCAAGAACAAACCATTTTCGATAGCAACCTTTAATTCTAAAAACTAAATCAATGTAACTTTTTTTATTCTTTGTCTCCCATGAAATTGTTCAAAACGAATTAGAACTGAAGTATGTGGTATTACATGATAATTTTCTTAAAAGAAAAAAACACATCAAAATCGACAAATTACTCCTCTAGATAGTTCAAGTTTACAATATTTGAGAATTAATCGTAATAGAAACATTAAGCCTACTTGATGAAAAAAGAATTTGACTGTTAAATTTGACTAATTGATTCAATGTTATTATATGGATCTTTTGAAAATAAACATTTAAATGAAAACATCATATTTAGTCTTTGACACACTTGAAACCATTTTCCAGTAAATTTCACCAACAATATTTTAGAAATGTTTACTATATATTTTACAAGAAAAATGTGGTATTTTGGTAAAATATTCTTTTATTCCATTCAATTTTCAATATATTTACAAGAAAAATGCAGTATTTGGTAAAATATTCTTTCATTCCATTCAATTTTCATTAATTTTTAGAGCGAAGGTTTTATCCTACAGCATCCTTTTTAATTTTTTATGTTTTAAAACAGGGTTTTATTACAAAATTTTTTTGTTTTTCAACTTTTTAAAAAAAATAATCATTATAATATATAGTTTTCGATATTTTTTTTAAAAAAATAAATATATATATAGAGATTTTTCACTTTATATTCTTTTATTCCATTCAATTTTCAATATTTTTTTGAGTGAGGATTTTATCCTACACCTTCCTTTTAAATTTTTTATGTTTCACAACAAGGTTTTATTATATGACTTTTTTTCTTTTTTTATTTTTTTAAAAAAATAATCATTGAAATATATAGTTTTCGATATTATTTTAAAAACAATATATATATATATATATAGAGTTTTTTTCACTTTATATTTACAAAACTTTGGTATTTTGGGAGAGTATTCTTTTATTTCATTCAATTTTCAATAATTTTTTGAGTGAGACATTGAAATATATAGTTTTCGATATTATTTTAAAAACAATATATATATATAGAGATTTTTTCACTTTATATTTACAAAACTTTGGTATTTTGGGAAAATATTCTTTTATTTCATTCAATTTTCAATAATTTCTTGAGTGAGAATTTTATCCTACACAATCCTTTTAAATTTTATATGTTTCAAAACAGAGCTTTATTACATGTTTTTTTTTTTTTGAATTTTTTAAAAAATAATCATCGAAATATATAGTTTTCGATATTTTTTAATTTTTTTGTACTTTTAACTTTTTTAAAAACTGTCAAAAAATCACCAAATTACCTCTCTAGATGAATAAAATTTACAAGTAAATAATTGTAATAGAAAATACCATATCTAGTTTTTACATTCATAAAACTGTTTTATAGTAAATTTTCTGTAATACAAACTACTATAGCTTACGATATCAATGGTTACAAAGCGCTTTTCTTGAACCATATCTTCTTTGATGTTCTTCTGTCATATTATTAGACCCAGAGAGGAATTCTTGTATTCCGTATTCTTTGTGATCCAATAATTGACTAAAATACAAAAGTTATTCATTATATAAATAAATTTTACCGAATTTAAATTTTACTCTTAGCTACATTAGATAGTTTACATTATATATAACAGGAAAATAACTCACTGAGTTACATCATTCAGCTCATTATTTTTTAGGGAAAGTTCTTTACTCTGTTTTCTTTTTACGATACAATGGACTAAAATAAAAAGTGATGTATTAGTATAGCATGATTAAAATTAATGTAAAATAATTATAAACTTTTGTTATTTTTTCAACTTCTATGTAAAAAAATACACTGATTACACAAAAAAGTCCTTTTTTTAATCCGAAATATATATAATTTAAAAATGTTTTACAAAAAATGTTTATGAGTTGATCATTTATGTGAAAAATTGAACATTTTTGTAAAATAATTATCACCTTTTGTTATTTTTCCAACTTTTATGTAAAAAAATACACTGATGACACAACAAAATCCTTTTTTAATTCGAAATATATATATATAACTTAAAAATGTTTTACAAAAATGTTCACAAATTTATCATTTTAAGTGGTTTTTCATTGTAAGAATACACAAAATTTTCACAAATCAACTTTTTTAAAATTATGGTAAAAATTAATAAAACTTACCTATAGTGATATGAATCCCTTGAGTTATAGATTAGCTTCTCGAGAGTTTGTTCTCCACAGTTTTCTTTTTCAGCATCATCGAAGTGGTTGAGAAAATCCTCAGATTTTGGATTATCAGTCAGTTCCGAGGCTTGGACGAAGGCTTGATGAGCTGCGAGTAAACTGATGTTGTAGAAAATTGAATTGTCCGCGTTTCGACTCAGACCCTTGAACAGAATCACTCCAAATCTCTCCGATGTCACAGCAGAAGCTATTTGATGAGGAATGCGCATATCTCCGATCAGTAATTCTTCATCTACAACACTTCTGTATTGAACTAGAAGAGTCTCTTCATTTCCATTCCATCGCCTGTCAGATTTTGTTATAACTTCAGGGTTTTGGAAACATATGACACTATCTGTTGGGAAATCCTGAAGATTAGCTACCTCGAAATAAGCATTGATTTGTCGCATACTTTTTTCTGGTAATACATCAAACGCATTCTTACACCTCAAAGTAGTTCCTGTTTCTGTAGCAGCACGAAAAATTGCTTTTCCAGTCTTTTCAACACCCATGTAGATCAAAACCAGTGGTCTTATTTGCGAAGCTTCATTGACAAGTAATCCTGCTGCTAATGGAATAGTGATCTTCACTCTAACTACCTTTCCATCCTTTTTATAGTTGTAGATGATGATGCAGTTCGTTTCATCATGGAGCTCAACGGTTAACACCTGCATAACTGTGGGTATTGGTAAATCTTCAACTTTGACTATGTTTTCAATGTTTCTTCTGGAAGCTGGAGATAGAGTACTTAACAGAGAGGCGCTTTTGATGATGAGAGTTGCCAGAGTATTCAGACTGGCGCTTTGAAAGGGAATCGTAGTGCGTTGAAGAAGTACATTGTCATCAATCACCTTCTTATCTTGTGAAGGTTTTGGTTCTTTATTCTTCAGTTGTGTTGTATTGACTTGTGTCGACATTCTAAAAGATAAAGTAAAAATCCATGTTATGATTTTTTGATTTCTTTTTCAAACCAATTTGAAGATATATATACATATATATATATATATATATATTTACTCAATATCATACCGCTGTTAGTATCTAAATCGATAAAAATTAAATTTCTACTCAATCAAGTTGACTTACCTCCAAACAGAAAAGTCCTTCTAGCAAGCAGCTGTAGTAGATGATGTTGTAGTAGATCTTGCTCCTTCAGTTGCTAATGTCAAAGTGACTGCTTTCTGTGTAAAAACAGTGCTTCTTATATAGCTGAAATCATGCCATTTATCATAAGGTTAAATTAATGAAACATTGTTTTTACGGAAGAACACCAATGCTTTCGCGGGAATAAATAATTTATTTTCACGCAAATGGAACCCGCTGCTTTCGCGGGAATAAACATTTTATTTTCACGCGAATACAAACCAATGCTTTCGCGGGAATAAACATTTTATTTTCACGCGTATACAAACCGTTGCTTTCGCGGGAATAAATAATTTATTTTCACGCAAATACAAACCATTGCTTTCGCGGGAATAAACTTTTTATTTTCACGCGAATGGAAACTGTTGCTTTCGCGGGAATAAACATTTTATTTTCACGCGAATGGAAACTGTTGCTTTCGCGGGAATAAAAAATTTATTTTCACGCAAATGGAAACGATTGCTTTCGCGGGAATGAATAATTTATATTCACGCGAATACAAACCAATGCTTTCGCGGGAATAAACATTTTATTTTCACGCGAATACCAACCAATGCTTTCGCGGGAATAAACATTTTATTTTCATGCGTATACAAACCGTTGCTTTCGCGGGAATAAATAATTTATTTTCACGCGAATACAAACCATTGCTTCGCGGGAATAAACTTTTTATTTTCACGCGAATGGAAACTGTTGCTTTCGCGGGAATGAATAATTTATTTTCACGCGAATACAAACCAATGCTTTCGCGGGAATAAACATTTTATTTTCACGCGAAACCAACCAATGCTTTCGCAGGAATAAACATTTTATTTTCATGCGTATACAAACCGTTGCTTTCGCGGGAATAAATAATTTATTTTCACGCGAATACAAACCATTGTTTTTGCGGGAATAAACAGTTTATTTTCACGCGAATGGACACTGTTGCTTTCGCGGGAATGAATAATTTATTTTCACGCGAATACAACCCAATGCTTTCGCGGGAATAAAAAATTTATTTTCACGCGAATGGAAACCATTGTTTTCGCGGGAATGAATAATTTATTTTCACGCAAATACAAATCAATACTTTCGCGGGAATAAACATTTTATTTCCACGCGAATGGAAACTGTTGCTTTCGCGGGAATGAATAATTTATTTTCACGCGAATACAAACCAATGCTTTCGCGGGAATAAACATTTTATTTTCACGCGAATGGAAACTGTTGCTTTCGCGGGAATAAACATTTTATTTTCACGCGAATACAAACCAATGCTTTCGCGGGAATAAATAATTTATTTTCACGCGAATGGAAACCGTTGCTTTCGCGGGAATAAAAAATTTATTTTTACGCGAATACAAACCAATGCTTTCGCGGGAATAAAAAAATTATTTTCACGCGAATAGAAACCAATGCTTTCGCGGGAATAAAACATTTATTTTCACACATTTACCTATATAAGAGACAACGGTTTCAGGCAGAGAGCATCCAGTTCAACAACAGTGAGCAAAGGAGCAACATCTATCTACTACATCTTCCATTGCAACTACTAAGAGTTCTCTCTTCATAAAGGTAAAACTTAAATTCAATTATTTCTGCTAGCTAACACAACTATCTGAAGGCTTTATGACATATCTATCTTTAAATTGATTATAAAGAATTGAACCAATTTTTTCTGTTTTTCAGAATGAATACTCAAGACGTAGGAAGTCAACCATTGTATCTAAAGTCGGAATCTCAGCCTGATGAAAAGGTAAGAATTAATAAGAAATACTATTTAACACCTGTTGAAAACCTTTAATTATTTTAGTTATCTAATTATCGCTTGTATTTTAGAACAATACAACAACAAATCCAATCTACTTAAAGGACTTCCTTCCAGAAATGTATCATAAATATGTGATAAATAATGATGTTGTTGAAGAAAAAGCTGTAGAACGTTTGACATTTCAAGTTATAATATTCTGTATAACTCAACACATGATGAGTATGGGGATGTGTTGTAAGAAACATGATATATCTACAGAACGTTTTGATGACATTATAAAAAACGGTTTCGAAATCGTTTTGTCAATGGTGGAAGTCGTTAATATTAATAATTTTTTAAAAGAAATTGAAAGAAGTGCTTGGAATCAAATAGTTTTCAAAAAATTATATAACATGAAGTGGAACAAAAAAACTTTTTATAAATTCAGAAAGCATATTTATAATTATGTCCAAATAGATAAAGCTCTATCCTCTTCTGTAGGTATTTTAGAATTAATGTTAGAAGCGTTTCATACATATTTATGAAAAATTTTTAGTTGTTTTTTATTATTTTACAATATTTTGTTCAAACTATTATACTTTATTTCTTACTAATTGAGATGTTAAAAGCAGTATGATATTAAGTAAATACATATATATATATATATATTTGAATGCATCCTTCGCTGTCTGTCTCCACATCCCAATAGTTTAATAAGCACATTCTCAATCTACCATAACTCTATGATCTTAACTGCTTTTGGCATAAATACATATATATATAAGACACTCTAAGTAATAAATACACTCTTAGCCACTCATGCAAATATTACCCTTTTATTTTCAGAATGTTATGGATGCTCTTTCGGAAGAGCTCCTTAGCACAGATCCGTATCCAACAGAAAATAAAATGAAAAACGGCAAAACAACTCCTAAGAGAAGGAAAACTGCTCCAAAAAAGCGAATAGTAAGGAAACGAAAACATACAGTGAGAAAACAAACTACTACCGTTGATAAGCAAACAATGGAGAGTGCAGCTATAACTCATTTAACAGTTGAATGTCTCAACGAAAGGAGAGCTAGGGAATTAGAAAAGTCTAAAGGTTCTCAAGTGATTGACTCACCAAAAGTTCCGATTTGCAAAACATTTGAAGATCTTCCTATCCCAAGCATTATGCGAGTGACTGGTGTGATACATCCATCAAGTAAGGAGAAGTGTAGATATTCTCAAGTACACTACCATGATCCTTCAGATATAAATGAACTCGAACCCAAAATACTCCTCTGTCCAGTTGAAATAGCTAAAAACTTCAACTGTGATAATTACCCCCCTCCGTTTAACGTTGTATATTTGGGTAGAAAGGGAAAACCAAAAAATAAAAGCGTTCTTTGGTATGATGTCAGACGTGTTACCAGACATCGTCTAAGCAAAAAGAAAGCTGAAGAGGAATCACTATATTTGAGTACATTGACTAAAGGTCAGCTCAAACGCTTCTTGAACATCAACACCCTCAATAGTTTTCAACCCGGTGCTATTTTTCCTTACCAAGATGTTGTTGATAGATTCTTTCCTCATCGATTTAAAGGAGGGCAGTCGAATGTAATTTGTATCCGTTATAGCATTGAACAATGTGGAGAAACGCTGTTGAAGACGCTTGCCATACCAGACAAATACGCTTCAGAAGCTAACCGATATACTCCAGGTGTGATGATCTACAGAGGAAAAACAACCCACGGAAAATTTAAGACAGAATACGATCTTTCATTTTGCTCTCCATACAGTCTCAGTCGAATGTATTGGAAACAATATTGTGATCAAGCAAAGCACAACAAAACAATATTAGAACTTGATGATGATGATGAACTTGAAGATTTTCTACGTGGAGATTTTGATGATTTTGAGACAGGATATGTTGCTGAAAAAAAATGATGAGATACATGATAAAACTCGGTGAGAGTTTTTCTCTAATCATTGTAAATAATACTTCAACTCAATTTAGATGTAGTTGTAGTTATTTTTACCTCAAATAATTTTTTGTTTTAGCGATGGATAGTCTCTAATTCAAAAAAAAACAAGTTGGACAATGTGACTTGGTGAGCTATTTCCCTTTTCTATATAATGTAAACTATCCAATGTAACTAAAGCTATAATTCAAATTCATGTAATTATTTTAAATTTTCGTTTAATCATTCTATACTAATACATAACTTTTTATTTTAGTTCATTACGAATTCAAAAGCACATAAAACAGAAGTCTCCCTTCTTAAGATATAACATCACTACATCAAAGACATCATTGTAAAAAAAGACTATGTTTTAATTGTTATTACTTAGTATTTACTGACTCTAGCTATATTATATGGAGAGATTTTCCCTACTTATTACACAATAAATGTATATATTCACATATTGTTTCATTTTTAATCACTGTATTTATTCAATGTAGATATATCTCCTCTCTCTCCTCTCTCTCAAGATATCATATGAGTCGGTATTACAGAAAATTTTCAAACCTTAAATGCCTTACATTCAAAATCTAGATACCCTATGAGTTATAATTATGTATACAGTTATGTAAAAAATTATCATAACCTAAATGCCATACCTTCAAAATTTAGATGCCATATAAGTTCAAATTAAGTAAAAAAATAATCAAAACTCAAATGCCACTTAAATGCCACTCAAATGCCACTCAAATACCCCTCAAATAAAATACAATATAAACTCGGCGAATCCATCCAATGCCGTAACCCATTACCTCAACTCCAAGACCTAATCCACAATAAAACACTTGGTAGGGAGATCTGCTCATATATTACTACTCATACTTACCATGTCATGTCAGTATTGGAGAGTATTGGTATTAGCTGTCTCTATAAAGTATTGGCCCCAATCCCGCATGCAATGTATACCATCATTATGTATGTCTGCAGCAGTTCACAAAGTTGGAGCAAACGCAGTTGACCACAAACAGGCTGCAGCTAAAGAGCCTGCCTTGCCCGAACAAAAGCTGAACGATGAGGATGAGGCAATAGAGTTTGAGGAGGCTGCAGCCTCCTGTCGATTTAAGATAGGTAACAACTAAATCAACACAATATTGCATGTATGAACTGTGTAGTCCGGGTACCAAAGCCCAAATTTGGCGTGTCTCAACTCATTGAAGGCAACCTTATGTACAATACACCGTTGCAAAGCTGACAATCTGTACACATCAGATCTGCTGGCACACTTTCCATATCCCGGTAAAATTTTCCGTAAAAAGGGGAGATAATCCAAAAAACCAACAATTCAACGTTTTGATTGGTTATCACTTAAGAGACTATAACTTCAAAAATAATTTGGCAATTTCTTAAATAATTTTCACACATGGGTTAAAGAAACACTTGTTTACATGTGCAAACTTTCAAATTGATCGGATAAAAAAAGTTCAGTCTGTACTGGAAATTAGGATAAAACGTGCCAATTGTCGCATCCGGTGGAGCGCATCTTTTTTTCGGAGATGATGACATACAATTTTTATTGCATAATATGAAAGATAATAGTCCCCAGAACATGCACATGAAGTTTGATAACCTCAGCCTAAAAGATAATCGAAATACAAGTACTTTTCCGTTGTTCTCTCAATCGGGAGTTGTCTCCCCAATTTTAAATCTTCACTTTTTGTGCTTCTGTGATAGAATACATCAAAGCAATCAATTCTAAATATAATCTTATTTTATTCATCTTGCTTCTGTTGTAACCTATGGGACAGAAGAATCAGCCCTACCAGTTTCAGCAAACTTAGAATCAAAATTTTAAGGCCACTGTTATGTTAAGCAAACTTTGCAGGGAGGGGGTTATTTCATTTATTGAAGAGTTGTGCCCTCTGCTGCCCTTTATTTCTGTGGAACTACCTTGACATTAAAAACACCTTGACACTATGATTAGTGCAGAAGGTTTTGTGAAAGGAAATGTCAGGTGGCAGGATCTTTATCAATGGTAAGACAGAATGTTTAATAATTTACAGTGCAGCAATGAATGTGTGATTATATAAAATATTTATTTATTAATTTTTTCCTTATACCGTCACAAACTCTTTTTTTAATGTTATGAGTTTATAAAACTGTAATTCAATCATCTAACTAATTACTTCTAAGCTCTTTATTATTAATTAACATAGGCATGTGACTATGAGTAAAAATAAAAATGGTTGCAAAAGCACATGGGAACTTGTTTCAATCCATTGCCATGACTCATATAGTTTATCCACTTTGGGTTTATTGGAAAGACAATTGCTGCAAAACAATGCACTTTCATTGAAGCTTATTTGATTCACAGGATATAGCTAGTGCAAGTGGGCCGCATGCGTTGCGTGAGAATTAACCAATCTCTCCGGTTGATAGAATGCCAACGGTTTATTTGCGGTTTTGGCTCTGAGTTGGTTGACCCATTTTTTTAATAAGTCAGGAACTAAGGCTCACAGAACAAAAGTTCAAAGTTCATTAGATACAGAACACCAGAGCGCTCAAAACTCACCTTCAATTGTCCTTTGAAAAGCAGCATGGTTCCGGTAGGTATTATTTGAAATTATCTCTCAAAATCGCAAATTTCCCAGCACTCAGAAACTTTTCACAATGTTTTGAGCCAACAAAGTTCTTTGCAATTTCACCATAAATCCGTTGGTGTATTTTTTATTTGTGTTTCATTATTTGATATAATATTTTGGAGTTTTTTGAAAAAGAATTTTTGCTGTAATTTTTCTGTTGACAGAATATAGGCCGAAAAACGTACACCACGTGACCATAAAACAATACGGGCGGTTTGTGCGCCCAGTGTTCTGCGTTTGGTGAATGTTTAATGCGTGAGGCTATAATAAAACATCAAATAATTATTACTACTTACTGTAAGTTACTATTTATAATATTTAGTATATTTTCAACGCATAATAACAACAATTGATAAAAATAACGAACAGTTTGGTTCTTGGTCGGTGTATAAAAATCCTATAACATAAATCAATTGTGGCAAATATGATTAACAAATATCATCATGTTGACACACACACATATATTTATATATGATAATAACAACAGTTCCAGTAAAAACAATATATATTTAGCACTATAAAAAATGTCTTCATCTGTGATGGTTCTCTTCTTTTTCTTGTGGTCTCTGTAACATAATAAAAAAGTGTAATGATGAATAATATTATTGTGACAGATATTTTAAAGTATTATTATTGCTACACAACAGCTAAACTAGGCCCGTAGGTTTTTTATATAGCTTCACGCTCGACTGATCCGCCTGCCGTGATTACTTAAGTGTTGGCGTGGAGTTATAAAAAAAATTGGTGCTGTAAGGTCTTTTTGAAATTAATTTTTGTATGGTTTGAAATAATGCTACACTAAAAATTTTGGTAGCATTCTGGTGACAAGACACCATGGTACACTCTGGTGCTATTTTCAGAAGCTTAAAAAAATTTTCAAAAGTTTTTTTGCTTTGGCTACAGGATATTTCTTGTGCTCCACAAAGCAGCTCAGGGCGTTTACGGTTTGCTCTTTGCATATACTGCCAATCCAAGAGCTGCAAATTCAGTGATTTTATAAATCATAGCTGTGGTTGAACTGTTACCTCCACACTTTTACGTTATTTATTGCATTATACAGTTGTGATGGATTTTTAGGTGCATTACGTATCCACTACGTCAGCCAAACCTCCCATTCGCTGGCAGGGTAATGTCGATTGCTGCTAATGGTCTTCTGCCACTGATAATTTTTCTCAGAGGTGATGCTGCACTTCATTGGCACCAACAACGCTGTGAAGGAGTTCAACTCTATTCCACAAGTTTATAGAGCTTTTCGTTCAGACACATAACTCACTACTTTACTATTTATATACATGCATTTGCTATATGACTCCAGCATAAGCAAGTATGGCTAAAATGTAGGCAATATAATACAGTACGAAGAGTAATGGTAAATTAAAGGGTTTGAGGTGGTAAATAAAGTCCTAATATTTTAACAATCTAACTCTATAACTTCAGTTTCATTACTTTATCCGGTTAGTAATACTAATGCTAGTAGTGTTGTTGCACTACGCTTCAGAACTCTGTCCAACCATGGCCCAATAGCTCAACGCTCTTTCGCTAGCTAAACAAAATGCAGTAGAACTTGACTAACAGAGCAATGTAGGATTGGAAGTTAGTGTCGATATATTTTACCAGGAAACATCGCTGCATTTGCGCTGTACTTGCTTTTAGTGAGCTTATCTTTGGTGGCGATTGAGTTACCATAGTAATAGCAATTTGTGATTCTTTAGTACTGAAACAGTTGGTTCAACACCTTCCTAGTACATGTATGTTCCAGTAACTATCAAACCAAGTTTTAAAGTACTTTTCTCAGCCAAACCTCCAACAAAATAGATGGTATTATAAAATTAAGAATAGCTGAAGTTGACTTGAATAGAAGCAGGGTTACTATCATTATTGGTTATAGTAGGTTAGAAAAAATTGTTGTCAGTTTTGGACATGTCTATACTATATAATACGCATATTTGGCACCAGATTTGTGATGACTAATCAAGGTGGGTGTTGGATTATTGTGAGCGGTGAATCAAACGAGTTTTTAAGTAAATTGAGCGGGAGGGGTGAAATGAAAACAAAACATTTGTTTGCCGTACCCAGCAAAAATTACTAACAATGACTGTATCGGATGATACTTGAACTTTGATTTTGTGAATAAACTTTTAAAGATTTCACGGCGATGAGAGGGAAACTAGCAGCATATGAGCATAAATTATTTTTCTATGAAACCAAAGTAAAACTAGCAGTTTAGTTGTTACTGTAACATTGTTCATCAAGTAATGTATTTGTCTCATAGCATAGAAACAATAAACACCATCTCTCAAAAGTTGAATGGAAGCATTAACAAAAGATCTAATGATGCAGTTACATGTAGCTCAGCCATTAACCAGTTCTATTAATGCAAAATTAAACACAAACGTAACGGCAGCCATTAAAGCAACAGGCTCCACCTTGACCACAATCAGCATCCTCGTCGCACTCTGTAACACATGCACCTGTGGTATTTAGAAAAACTTTGGGACACCGAGCTGCAACACGTCAACAACCAAATAATTAAAATTAGGTAAATAGAGAATATTCCAAGTTGTAGTGAGTTTTATAACTGTTCAATGTCACGACAATTAATCGGCACTTGAGACAGCAGTAAAAGTTAGAGCTTGTGATAGTAAATAACAGAAATGATGAGCTTGACTTACATGATGGAAGTTGGATGACTCCTCTTTTACAAGTTGCACCATCACAGGCAGTAGGACAACACAGCTCTCCTTGTCCACAAGGAGTGTCACTACCACATGTGAATGAACATACTCCATCAGTGTCTGGTTCTATGGGTGGACATCCCGGTTATCTCTACCTAATAAAACACGGATAAAATAAATTACAGCAGGATACGCAGAAAAATGAGAAAACGTAAAACAAGTGTCGTGTGTTTTATGTAAAACATGAGAGAAGAAGAAATGCCCATGTGCACAGACAAAAAAAAAACAGTCTACCTTCACACTGGCAGAGAATGGATGATAAAACCGATAGAACAGACAACACTGGCAGAGAATGGATGATAAAACCAATAGAACAGACAACACTGGCAGAGAATGGATGATAAAACTAATAGAACAGACATGTGCAACTTGAAAGCCATATTGTCTCTTAAATGAATGCTGATCAGATGCGAAATGATAGTTTGTGCGGTATATCGGGACAGCTCATGAGTTAGCCACTTTGATACTAAGATACATTGGCACCAAGTAAACAACCAAAAGGGGTGGATCCAAAGAGAGTGCATTAATCACAAAATAGTTCATCTAGTTCATACTAAGTCAACCTCATTAAATTATTATAAAAAATTTAGCTAACAATCAAAATGCCGCAAAAACAATAATTACTCATTTTACTACTGAATTCCTAAAAACAAACCCAAAAGTTGATTACATTGGGTACCAGACATACTGTATGTACATTGTATACTGTACCAGTAACTCGGGCAATTCATATTTTCAATGCAGACTGACCACTACTTAAAACTTGACTACAGCCAGAATTTTGCTCGCCAACGAAAAATTACTACTGAATTGAAAGTAAAAGTATTATGCTTGTATTTATAGTAACATGATAGAATTTAATTCATCCAACCAATACTATAGTGAGATCAACGATTTAAAATTTGTACCACATGACGAAGGCAAAACAGCGTGTATGATTTTGTCGATCCCCTTGATTGAAAACATGGGTTTTGATTTTTTTCAACATTCCTGGAACCCAGGCTGCTACCGCCAAAATTCAAGGTTCACCAAAGAGCCAATCATTTACCTCAAAAGATTTTCTGGCAGCCTCCTTTTCAAATCAGACATCAAGCCGGTAAGTAATTTCTGAAGTCTTTCTTCGAAATCCAAAATCTGCCAGCACCTACAAGGGCATCTGGAAAATCTGACATGGTAAACTTGTCTATAAACATCTTCCCTATTCACCTGTATACTTTGTTATGATTAATATTGGTATTGTAATTTGATTATAGTATTTAAAAAATTATGTTCTGATTATTCTTCTGCTAGCGATGCTATTCTAGCCCGTTATTATTTCCCACACACTAGCTAGCACAAGTGAAATTTTCAAATCAGCCTTGGGACGTTAAAAAACATATCATGGCGTAGAATCATATCTTGCAGTCACAATAGTAGTAAACTTTTTGGTCTCTCATTGATAGTTACTGAGAAAATGAGTTTTAAAAATGACCCTCTCAGCAAAAAAATTACTTGGTTTCATGTTCGCATTGCGGTTAGTTTTACGCCTCATTATTGATACATTAGAGTGAAATCCGTGACGCAAGACCAAGCGAGCGTAATTAATTTGCGGTTAGTTACTAATTGCTTCATGATAATATATATTAAAAAAAATTACGTTTTTATTTGGCAAGGAAATTATTAAATCTATTTTCCTACCTCCAGATGTAAAGGATCTATAACAAATAGTATATCAACAGGTCGGTAATAAGACAGGCTAGTGATATAACATAAACTAAAATCATATGGTCCATCGGCGCACTGGGAAAAGTCACGTTTACAACGTCATTTCCAGACAATTTTTCCCAAAACTACAGATATGTAAGAAGTGCAGTGATTGGTTAATCTTGTTCGGCATATTGTATCCTATTAAACCCTTTTAAAATTTTGTTTCTAGCAGCGTGTGGTCCCAAGTTATTAAAAATTTAGTAATTCCCGAATATTTGGAAACTGAAAAAAAATAGGTGCTACAAATATTTATATCGATGCTTTTGACGTGTGACGTCATATTTCGTGATCGGTTTGTGGACGCTACACACACCATTAAGTTTATGAGGGTGCTATATATTGCCCGATCAACCGTAGAGCTAGCTGTAAAGATACATTTTGGTTATCTTTTAATGTATAATTATCTATTAATCCAATAAATTGAATGGCACCAAAAATTTTTCAAAGTGTTCTGAAAACTTTTTAAATAGTTTCAGTGCGTAGAAAAATATTTTGTGGATACAATGAAACCAAATTTTCTACTCTCACCTCAATAGTTGACTGTTAAAACGAGTTTTACCAAATGTACTTTAGTTCAAAAAGTACTTTGTAATCTCAATACCAGCCAATTAGTGTTGACTCACACATGAAGCTACGCATATTGTTTATATATATATATATATATATATATATATATATATATATAAGTAAAAGTATGAGTATGACTGGGGCACAGGGTGTGCACAGGGGCTTAGACTAAATAGAAACAATCAAATAAATAAATAATAAATAATTAATTATTAATATTAGTTGCCCGAGAGATGGAAAAACCAGTCGACCTGATGATTGTGTCTAGAACTATTTTCTTTTTCCATCTTTTTTTCTAGCACATGAAACAACTTGTAGTCAGCCAGTAGTTTTAACATCTTTTACTATCTTACCTTTTAGTATATATATATATATATATATATATATATATATATATATATATATACTAAAAGGTAAGATAGTAAAAGATGTTAAAACTACTGGCTGACTACAAGTTGTTTCATGTGCTAGAAAACAAGATGGAAAAAGAAAATAGTTCTAGACACAATCATCAGGTCGGCTCTCAGCTGTTAAAAAATGGTGGAACAGGAAACAGTTAGTTCAGACCGAAAATATTAAGTGCACAAGGATCGTATAGTTAGTAAGTTGTTAAGGGTGCACGGGCGTCAAAGGTGGCTAAGGGCATAGAGCTACGCCTGGCTGAGAGTAAATTTATTAGAGTGTCGGCAGGTGGTGACAACTTCACTCCTGCTGTTGAGGGAAGACAACTCTGGTTGAAAGATAATATAGAATTTTTCAGCCGTACAAAGGTGGCATTTCTTATCAGTGTTAGAATACGCTCTGGCATGGGCTAAAATTCTCCATTTGATGTTAAATTGGGTGCATGATTCTTTAAGTAACCAGATATGCTTGCTCAGCTCAGTGGTGTTTCTTTTGCTGGCAGTATTAAAAGATGTTTTGTGGTTTCTATATCTAGTTTTAAATTCTCCTTCGGTTAGGCCAACATATGTTTCGACTTTGTTATTAGCTGTGACTGTAGCCTGGTAAATGACACTTTTAATCTGGCAGTTGCCTTCGAGGGGACACTCAGCTTTATTTCTACAGTTGCATTTATTAGTGGTGGTATTGTTGGTGTTGTTAGAGATCTTATTGTTGTGCCCTTGTATGATTGTTTTGATATTGGGCATGCAGCTATAACTGAGTTTGATGGTGTTTTTTGTTAAAAATATGACCCAAAGGATGGTTGCTGGGGAAACACTCTTCAACTGCTTTAAGAAACTCATGCCCGATGTTGGTGGACACATTGAGGTCGAAAGGAGGGTTGTACCAGGTGATGTTTCTGCGCCTTTTTCGTTTAGTATGTAAGGTGGTTTGGGCGGGTTTATAAGAAAGGTTGTAGTTGTACCCGCTTTTATGCAAGGCGTTTTGGTATAGAACTTTGGCATTGTCGAAGATCTCTTTGTCAGATGATAGTTCGGAAAGTCTTTTATTTATGCTTATAGGTATGTTGCGAATGATGGAGGGTGGGTGGTTTGATAGTTTGTGGACGTATTGGGGGATGTTATTAGGTTTATTATATGGGCGATGTTTGCCGGTGTTTAGGTCTAGGGTGACATCTAGAAATTCCACTACTTTTTTATTGGCTTCGATGGTGACCTTGAGGTTGTATTTGTTAAAGATCTTGCAGATGTTTTTTTTAATGATTTCTATCTTGCGTGGTGTTTCATTAAATATAGCTAAGCCATCATCTCTGTAAAGGCCGATGGAATTGCCATACAGTTTAGCTAGTTGGGATAGAATCATGCAACCGACTAATTCACAGGTCTCAGCTCCATCGAAGCTGCCCATGGTGATGTCAAAGTGACTGTTGGAAGATTTTTTGGTCCATGGTTGTTTGTTGTTAAACAGTAGGGACTTTTTGGAGTGTTTAATGATGTCGATTTCGTCCTGGGAGATGGAGGTGTATTAAGAGGCAAAAATTAAGGCCTTATCCAGGGTATCTTCAGTGATGGATGGGTAGAACTCTACTACATCAAAGCAGATGAAAAAAGAGTCACTTTTGTGTGTGATTTTATTGAACCATTGAAGTACAGACCTAGTATTTCTCCACAAATTGGTGTTATTTTTATCAACCACTGCTTTTATTATTTTGGAAAGGATGGCTTTGCTGATATGCCCAATTTCTGATTTAGCAGGGTTTATTAGGCGGCATGATGGGTTGTTGAGAAAATTGGGTTTATGATCTTTTAGTGTTATATACGCCGCTTTTTGTGCCATTTTTTCAGCCCTGCCATCTAAGCATAATTTGGAAGCGATGTTTTTGGCTTCGGAGTTGATGTTATCTAAGACATTGACATCTGACTTTTTATATGTTTTTTCGATGTTTTTACGAAGGAGCTCATCATAGCTGGTTTTATCCAATTTGTAAAAATTGGTGGTCTTATCGGCCGCTATAATCAGATTATTTTCCCTTTTCAAGGTCTTGATATCATCATGCAACTTATGTTGTAAGTGGTTGTATGACTTTTTAAATTTTATGTTGGAAATAATGCCTATGAGTTTGGATTCAAAGTTTTTTAATTCACTGATAGTAGGTGGGGCTAGTCTAGATTTGAACCCATAGCTCTCAGACACAGAAGATGTGGCATGCGGGTTGAGATGAAAAAAAGCACGCCATCTCATTCTCTTGATAAAGCATTCAGTCTGATAAACGAGCCTTTTGCAAAAAGCGGGGTGGGCTGCTGTTGCGATGTTTTTGGTAGAGTAGTTAAAATTTACTACGTCCATACTATACTACAGAGAAACAGTGCTCAACAAGGATACACCAGTGAAGGATATAAACTAGGAGCTAAAATAAGTAAAAGTATGAGTATGACTGGGGCACAGGGTGTGCACAGGGGCTTAGACTAAATAGAAACAATCAAATAAATAAATAATAAATAATTAATTATTAATATTAGTTGCCCGAGAGATGGAAAAACCAGTCAAGACTGAAGTAAGTAAAACAGTGCTCAACAAGAAAAAATCGAGGAGCTAGATACTAAAAGGTAAGATAGTAAAAGATGTTAAAACTACTGGCTGACTACAAGTTGTTTCATGTGCTAGAAAAAAAGATGGAAAAAGAAAATAGTTCTAGACACAATCATCAGGTCGGCTCTCAGCTGTTAAAAAATGGTGGAACAGGAAACAGTTAGTTCAGACCGAAAATATTAAGTGCACAAGGATCGTATAGTTAGTAAGTTGTTAAGGGTGCACGGGCGTCAAAGGTGGCTAAGGGCATAGAGCTACGCCTGGCTGAGAGTAAATTTATTAGAGTGTCGGCAGGTGGTGACAACTTCACTCCTGCTGTTGAGGGAAGACAACTCTGGTTGAAAGATAATATAGAATTTTTCAGCCGTACAAAGGTGGCATTTCTTATCAGTGTTAGAATACGCTCTGGCATGGGCTAAAATTCTCCATTTGATGTTAAATTGGGTGCATGATTCTTTAAGTAACCAGATATGCTTGCTCAGCTCAGTGGTGTTTCTTTTGCTGGCAGTATTAAAAGATGTTTTGTGGTTTCTATATCTAGTTTTAAATTCTCCTTCGGTTAGGCCAACATATGTTTCGACTTTGTTATTAGCTGTGACTGTAGCCTGGTAAATGACACTTTTAATCTGGCAGTTGCCTTCGAGGGGACACTCAGCTTTATTTCTACAGTTGCATTTATTAGTGGTGGTATTGTTGGTGTTGTTAGAGATCTTATTGTTGTGCCCTTGTATGATTGTTTTGATATTGGGCATGCAGCTATAACTGAGTTTGATGGTGTTTTTGTTAAAAATATGACCCAAAGGATGGTTGCTGGGGAAACACTCTTCAACTGCTTTAAGAAACTCATGCCCGATGTTGGTGGACACATTGAGGTCGAAAGGAGGGTTGTACCAGGTGATGTTTCTGCGCCTTTTTCGTTTAGTATGTAAGGTGGTTTGGGCGGGTTTATAAGAAAGGTTGTAGTTGTACCCGCTTTTATGCAAGGCGTTTTGGTATAGAACTTTGGCATTGTCGAAGATCTCTTTGTCAGATGATAGTTCGGAAAGTCTTTTATTTATGCTTATAGGTATGTTGCGAATGATGGAGGGTGGGTGGTTTGATAGTTTGTGGACGTATTGGGGGATGTTATTAGGTTTATTATATGGGCGATGTTTGCCGGTGTTTAGGTCTAGGGTGACATCTAGAAATTCCACTACTTTTTTATTGGCTTCGATGGTGACCTTGAGGTTGTATTTGTTAAAGATCTTGCAGATGTTTTTTTTAATGATTTCTATCTTGCGTGGTGTTTCATTAAATATAGCTAAGCCATCATCTCTGTAAAGGCCGATGGAATTGCCATACAGTTTAGCTAGTTGGGATAGAATCATGCAACCGACTAATTCACAGGTCTCAGCTCCATCGAAGCTGCCCATGGTGATGTCAAAGTGACTGTTGGAAGATTTTTTGGTCCATGGTTGTTTGTTGTTAAACAGTAGGGACTTTTTGGAGTGTTTAATGATGTCGATTTCGTCCTGGGAGATGGAGGTGTATTTAGAGGCAAAAATTAAGGCCTTATCCAGGGTATCTTCAGTGATGGATGGGTAGAACTCTACTACATCAAAGCAGATGAAAAAAGAGTCACTTTTGTGTGTGATTTTATTGAACCATTGAAGTACAGACCTAGTATTTCTCCACAAATTGGTGTTATTTTTATCAACCACTGCTTTTATTATTTTGGAAAGGATGGCTTTGCTGATATGCCCAATTTCTGATTTAGCAGGGTTTATTAGGCGGCATGATGGGTTGTTGAGAAAATTGGGTTTATGATCTTTTAGTGTTATATACGCCGCTTTTTGTGCCATTTTTTCAGCCCTGCCATCTAAGCATAATTTGGAAGCGATGTTTTTGGCTTCGGAGTTGATGTTATCTAAGACATTGACATCTGACTTTTTATATGTTTTTTCGATGTTTTTACGAAGGAGCTCATCATAGCTGGTTTTATCCAATTTGTAAAAATTGGTGGTCTTATCGGCCGCTATAATCAGTTTATTTTCCCTTTTCAAGGTCTTGATATCATCATGCAACTTATGTTGTAAGTGGTTGTATGACTTTTTAAATTTTATGTTGGAAATAATGCCTATGAGTTTGGATTCAAAGTTTTTTAATTCACTGATAGTAGGTGGGGCTAGTCTAGATTTGAACCCATAGCTCTCAGACACAGAAGATGTGGCATGCGGGTTGAGATGAAAAAAAGCACGCCATCTCATTCTCTTGATAAAGCATTCAGTCTGATAAACGAGCCTTTTGCAAAAAGCGGGGTGGGCTGCTGTTGCGATGTTTTTGGTAGAGTAGTTAAAATTTACTACGTCCATACTATACTACAGAGAAACAGTGCTCAACAAGGATACACCAGTGAAGGATATAAACTAGGAGCTAAAATAAGTAAAAGTATGAGTATGACTGGGGCACAGGGTGTGCACAGGGGCTTAGACTAAATAGAAACAATCAAATAAATAAATAATAAATAATTAATTATTAATATTAGTTGCCCGAGAGATGGAAAAACCAGTCAAGACTGAAGTAAGTAAAACAGTGCTCAACAAGAAAAAATCGAGGAGCTAGATACTAAAAGGTAAGATAGTAAAAGATGTTAAAACTACTGGCTGACTACAAGTTGTTTCATGTGCTAGAAAAAAAGATGGAAAAAGAAAATAGTTCTAGACACAATCATCAGGTCGGCTCTCAGCTGTTAAAAAATGGTGGAACAGGAAACAGTTAGTTCAGACCGAAAATATTAAGTGCACAAGGATCGTATAGTTAGTAAGTTGTTAAGGGTGCACGGGCTTCAAAGGTGGCTAAGGGCATAGAGCTACGCCTGGCTGAGAGTAAATTTATTAGAGTGTCGGCAGGTGGTGACAACTTCACTCCTGCTGTTGAGGGAAGACAACTCTGGTTGAAAGATAATATAGAATTTTTCAGCCGTACAAAGGTGGCATTTCTTATCAGTGTTAGAATACGCTCTGGCATGGGCTAAAATTCTCCATTTGATGTTAAATTGGGTGCATGATTCTTTAAGTAACCAGATATGCTTGCTCAGCTCAGTGGTGTTTCTTTTGCTGGCAGTATTAAAAGATGTTTTGTGGTTTCTATATCTAGTTTTAAATTCTCCTTCGGTTAGGCCAACATATGTTTCGACTTTGTTATTAGCTGTGACTGTAGCCTGGTAAATGACACTTTTAATCTGGCAGTTGCCTTCGAGGGGACACTCAGCTTTATTTCTACAGTTGCATTTATTAGTGGTGGTATTGTTGGTGTTGTTAGAGATCTTATTGTTGTGCCCTTGTATGATTGTTTTGATATTGGGCATGCAGCTATAACTGAGTTTGATGGTGTTTTTGTTAAAAATATGACCCAAAGGATGGTTGCTGGGGAAACACTCTTCAACTGCTTTAAGAAACTCATGCCCGATGTTGGTGGACACATTGAGGTCGAAAGGAGGGTTGTACCAGGTGATGTTTCTGCGCCTTTTTCGTTTAGTATGTAAGGTGGTTTGGGCGGGTTTATAAGAAAGGTTGTAGTTGTACCCGCTTTTATGCAAGGCGTTTTGGTATAGAACTTTGGCATTGTCGAAGATCTCTTTGTCAGATGATAGTTCGGAAAGTCTTTTATTTATGCTTATAGGTATGTTGCGAATGATGGAGGGTGGGTGGTTTGATAGTTTGTGGACGTATTGGGGGATGTTATTAGGTTTATTATATGGGCGATGTTTGCTGGTGTTTAGGTCTAGGGTGACATCTAGAAATTCCACTACTTTTTTATTGGCTTCGATGGTGACCTTGAGGTTGTATTTGTTAAAGAT
This sequence comes from Cryptosula pallasiana, assembly GCA_945261195.1. Taxonomy (NCBI): domain Eukaryota; kingdom Metazoa; phylum Bryozoa; class Gymnolaemata; order Cheilostomatida; family Cryptosulidae; genus Cryptosula; species Cryptosula pallasiana. Next base: position 37,849,156 of record OX183137.1, read on the forward strand.
CTTGCAGATGTTTTTTTTAATGATTTCTATCTTGCGTGGTGTTTCATTAAATATAGCTAAGCCATCATCTCTGTAAAGGCCGATGGAATTGCCATACAGTTTAGCTAGTTGGGATAGAATCATGCAACCGACTAATTCACAGGTCTCAGCTCCATTGAAGCTGCCCATGGTGATGTCAAAGTGACTGTTGGAAGATTTTTTGGTCCATGGTTGTTTGTTGTTAAACAGTAGGGACTTTTTGGAGTGTTTAATGATGTCGATTTCGTCCTGGGAGATGGAGGTGTATTTAGAGGCAAAAATTAAGGCCTTATCCAGGGTATCTTCAGTGATGGATGGGTAGAACTCTACTACATCAAAGCAGATGAAAAAAGAGTCACTTTTGTGTGTGATTTTATTGAACCATTGAAGTACAGACCTAGTATTTCTCCACAAATTGGTGTTATTTTTATCAACCACTGCTTTTATTATTTTGGAAAGGATGGCTTTGCTGATATGCCCAATTTCTGATTTAGCAGGGTTTATTAGGCGGCATGATGGGTTGTTGAGAAAATTGGGTTTATGATCTTTTAGTGTTATATACGCCGCTTTTTGTGCCATTTTTTCAGCCCTGCCATCTAAGCATAATTTGGAAGCGATGTTTTTGGCTTCGGAGTTGATGTTATCTAAGACATTGACATCTGACTTTTTATATGTTTTTTCGATGTTTTTACGAAGGAGCTCATCATAGCTGGTTTTATCCAATTTGTAAAAATTAGTGGTCTTATCGGCCGCTATAATCAGTTTATTTTCCCTTTTCAAGGTCTTGATATCATCATGCAACTTATGTTGTAAGTGGTTGTATGAATCCAAACTCATAGGCATTATTTCCAACATAAAATTTATAAAGTACCGATCGAACCTATGTTAACCTTGAACTTCCTATAACACACAAACTCATTATCCAACAGCTAGCATGGTGGTCAAGAAAAGAAAAATTCATTTAAATAACATAATAATTACTATCATCAATCATCTTCTTAACAACTATCATCAATCACTTTCTCGACAACAATGACAACATTATTATTAAATGAATAAAACACTAAAAAATGCCATCAGAAATATTAATATTTATTAATTTTGACATATTACCCATTAATATATCATCATGTACTACTGATAAACTTGATAATTATTAAAAAAAAAGAATAATAATAGTAGTAGCTTAGTAGTAGTGAGACTGAAGCAAATAATAATGAATGAATAATGATTATTATTTGTTATATTCTTATTACTACTAAGTTACTACCATTATATTTATTATTCTTATTAATGATGATTATTATTAGTACATGATTATAATGATATACAAATTAGAATCTGTCAATATTGATAATTATTATTTTTGTTTATGGTGTTGTTCAGAGTTTAATTCATTATTATTATTAATGGCCATCATGACAATATTATTATAATAACTGTTTTATCAAATATTATTTTACTTTTAGTTTTTTGTTGACTTTTTGGATGGGACAAGAGACATGCCTTTTACATTTACCTTGGAATACTTTTGCAGACATTGAACACTTAAAAACTTGAAGTGAGGAAAGTGCCTCAGTAGTTGGATAACAGTGTGTTAATGTGTGTGGCTACAGGGATTGCAGCAACTTGCTGTATATTTTTCTTCAATTTATTTGTCAATGGTGTCTTCCATCAATTACTACTACCCTTTACTTTTAGCTGAGTGCTGGGTTTTGTGCTTTGTCAATCAATAACATGTAATTTTCATCCCAATTATAGATATCAATAAAGAAATATATTTTTTGGTATAATTGTAATAATAATAACCCTAACAACTATAGTATAAGACTTCTTTAAACTCAAAATTTAATAAAATGTATAGGGTGGAACAACAAAGAAAATCTGATTTGCAGATAATAAAAAGCTGGTTATTTGGGAATCATTTTAACGGCCTGGAATGTCCACAAAGCCCATACCAGCACTGAATTTTGCAAAATTTTCCGCTTGCGCAGGGCACAGGCCCGCACCCCACCCTTCCTCTCCTCCCACCCAATGGCAGGATCACTTTCAATGCCATGAATACAGCCCTGATTTATAGTAATTTTGGAATTGTCTGCATTTGAAGTCCTTTTGTTTCCTGGTGTAGGTACTTGCTTGTCTCAAGCTTGTGATAGTGATAAGAGGTTGATGTTTGCTGTTCTGCTTTCCTTTTTATTATTATTTATAATAGATAGATAGATAAATAGTTAGATATCTACCATTAATACATTCTACATCATGTATATGTTTTGTAAATGATGAATAACTACATATTAAAGTTCATTGGTTGATAGACTGTACACCACAAGCAGTTAGTGTATGTTACCTTTATTTAGTTGTTTCATTAAAAATTGCAACATCTTTATTCATTTCAGTCAGTAATTAATCGCTACATTTGTATTCATTTCCGTCAGTAATTAATATATTGTAGTCAATATTAGTTCCTTACACACTTGTAAAATGGGCCTGGCTGATGCAATCATTAATGAAATTGAAAATTTTGAAGCAGATTTGAGCAAGCTTACCAAGTTTTCTGAGATAAAAATGGTCATATTGTGGTTATCGGAAAAATGGGTAACAGATTTAAAGAAAGTTTAGTTGTCAAGAGATGTAAAGAACTATTGAAATTTGAATTTTCGGGGAAAAAGATCCACCAAATGTGGTGTGAATTTGCTCAATTGTCAAAATCTGCTACAGAGACACATCACAAGGGAATAGTTGCTATGATTGATCTTCTGAGAAAGAAGTTTTTTTTTCTGTTCAGTCTGCGACAGAAGTGCTTAATGTAGTTGAGCCCAATTCCGGCCAAAACGTTGAGAACTTGGGTAGATTTTGTAGATGCGACACTGTGAACAGCTTGGAACTCGACAAGTCGATAGATCGTTGAGCACTAGAATAAAAAAGTATGCAAGAAGGTACCAACGTTCCAACAGTAAACTGACGTCACTCCAAGCAGAAATAAATGACTGTCTAAAAACAACTTTTTTCAGACACTACTGAGCAACAAGCGACAACAGAAACTTAAACTTTTTCTCATTCCATCACGAGCAATGCTCGGAAATGAGTTATCTGTCCAACTCATCCTTCACGAGCAATGCTCGGACTTGAAATCGTACAGTTTTCGGAGAGGATTGCAAACGTTTTTGTAGACTTACATAAATAATTCTTATACCATCGTGTAGAGCAGAGTCTTGCCTATATTTTGGTGTTTATTTCAAGATTCTACGACCTTCTAAACGGAAACAGTTTCAAATCTCCTTGACCCCATCACTTCCTGTATTCAACATCGGTACTTTTTTGATAATGATGGTCAGTTTTTTTCTGGCAAACAGCTAGCACATTGTTTCTTCCTTCTGATATAGTTATTTTACTATCATCTTAGCTCGTTTGAGCTTTCTGATTGTGGAATTAAAGGTTGGTAAGCTGTTAATTAATTATTTAGAAACGGCGTTGATAATAGATGATTAATAATAAGTTTTTTTTATTATTTTTGTAATATTGTTGATTGATGTTGTTCTTTATATCAAAATGTAGCTCTGAATGTTTCTAGTTCATTCGCATAACAATAAGGGCTTTATCTTGGCTAAAACTCAAATTATTAATTATTGTCAGAAAAAAAATTTCCGGTACTTGGTGCAGCCATTGCTAGATTGTTGTTGCAGTGTTCTAACTATTGTTTTGCATATTTTTGCTTCAAATTTTGCTAGTCTTATCAAAATTTTGTTTTCTTTTCAGCTGTGCCATCAGTTTTACATTTAGTGTGTTACTTTTTTTGTTGTTGGTTGATCTGTCAAGGTCACTACCGAAAAATGGTCTCAGAACTAAAAAAATAATAAAAGTAGATTAGATTTGGGCAATCAATACGTCATTAATTCTACTCAGAGAAGAGAAAATGCTGATTCATATGAGCATAAATTTATCACCATATCTTATATAGATGAATTTTAATAAAATTTTAAAAATTGAATTTTTTTGAATAAAACGGGTGAATGCTGAGGTAATTTATGGGTGAAATCGATTGATTTTTAGAGTTAAACATAATAAGCGACTTGTAAATAAAATCAAGTCGAATTCAGTCGAAGCCAAAGATAGGGTTAAAACACTTGAGAGGAAGTTCAGTAATCATAAAGATGAAACAACTAAAAATTAAAACCATTATTAATCATAAGTATACCGATGAGATTAGAGAATGTAGATGCTCGTAAGCGGGTACCGATTCAAAGCGCGAGTATTGTACCTAAGGAAACTGCTTAGAAATTGTTTAAACAGGACCTGGATCCAACGCCCAGTATGTCTAAGATATTTAATGTGAGCAAGCCGTGCAAGCCATGTTAGATTCGGATTACGCTAACTTTTGTTGGAACGCCGCGATTGTAGGTAAAGAGCATTTCAGTGATTTACATGTTAATACTAACTCAGGATAGTTTGTACTTGAAGTAGACCAACTACCTGGGGGCAATACCGATGACAACACTGCTCATATAATGTCAATGTTAAAAAACGCTGCTAAAGTTTACGCTGAATTAAAATCTCTTGACCCCAACCATGTGCTGACAGACCTTGAAACACAAAATAGCGTCGACCTTGAGTGATAGAGCTGCAGTAAATAAATGTGTGTCCTGAAATCTTGCTGAGTATGCTGGTCATGAAGTATTAGATTTGAATTGCAACGTCTATCCTCTCAACAGCTTTTCAATAGCATTTAGGAAACTAGCTAAACACTTTAAGAGTGAGCATAGTATTGATAGTACACTTTTTGGTCGCGAATTGGCATTGCTCAAAGTAATACTCAACATCTCGAAAATGCGTTATAAGGTTAAGGGGGACATGGCGACATTTGCTTGGGTTTTAGATCACTATAAGCTGGACCGTAAATTAATGACGCGTTATGTAGGGAATCGATTTCATGTGCTTTGCGAGTTGGCTGGCGACATTTACTACATGCGTGAGCAACTGACTGAATATCTAGACAAGTTTTATAGTAAGACAGTTGCCTTTCGTGAGTCTATTCAGCATGACTTGGCCCTACCGACTGTAGAACATGAACTTCTGGTTTGCGGACTATTTGGTAAGGTTTTGACTGGTCCATGGATGACTTGCATCTACAGACAGGCAACTCTGACTAACTCGGGTAGTTACAAGCCCCTTACTTTTAAGGTTGACAAACTAAAGCAGTTGATTGATTGCCCCAGACTGTTGTGGGGCATCAATTTTTGTTGTTTGACATTCCTGATCCAACAAGTCTGCTCTTTCTATCAGTGTACATGAGGTTCGTTGTTGCACTGAACCAAGTGTTTTTACCCTTGAGCTTGCTAAACACACTGCTGTAGAATTGCTTCGAGTAGTGCAGAGGAAAGCGGAGATATATTTGCCTGGTGGCCAGCTAGCCAGCCTCGAACCAGATATGATTGTGTTGGGTACCAATGCACCTGCTGATAAAATTGTGGGTAAGAGCATATTAGGACTCTCACAACCTCGTGAGAAAATGTCTCAATGCTAGCGGCACTCATCTCTTTTAAGACACCAGTGTGGACAAGCTTATGATTAGCGTCAAACAATGCATGAGAAAGATTGCATTAGTAAAGCAATCACACAAGCTCGATTGTATAAACGGAGAGCCTTAGCAAGCACACAAAGTATGAAACAGGAGCTGGCTAGGCACATGAAAGCTAGGTCTCAGCAAAGAGTCGATTTGCAGAAAAAGCAAAATACTAAAAAGCTGAAGGAGTTCATGAAGCACCCGGCTTCATTTGCAGAAAACGTTAAACAGTTGGATGCTGAAATTTCGGCTAAGTCCATATCCATTGCACTAGACAACATTCGTCATCCATCTTTTTGGAAGGGAAGACTTGTGTGTGGATTTCGAATGAAGAGGGTGTAGATCCTCCATGGAGCTATCGTGTGCTTAAACTTCGTAACAACAAAGAAGTTAGTTACAAAGCAAGAATTCAGCAGCAGGATGAATCATTTGATGACTCGATTTTGTATTTGTTTGATTTGCACCACTTTATTACTATCTCTTTGGTGACGACTTGAATAAGGTTGTCCTTCGGTGGTTATTGGCATAGAAACGAAATTGACAATGTACCTCCAAGTTTGTTCAGTTGGTTCTAATCTTTGTGGACTCTTTAATTTTCCTCTGCTTTATGCCTGATTGATTTGTGAAGTTCATGCGCTTTTGAAAAAAATCATCAAACTTTGAGAATTTTTTAAAATTCAGTTGTTGGTGTTACAGAGTTAAAAAGAAGACCATCAGACTCAACAATACCTATTCTATAAGTAGATTTTTAAATAAAGCCAACTTTGTACTTGTGAACAGGTAAAAATATTTTTTATTTGACACTACTTTTTTTCAAACTTCTGAAAATTGACATTTTTGCTTTGAAAAAACACCAAAAGTAAAGCTCAAAACAAAAAACTGATGCGACAGTAAGAAAGAAAATTTAATTTTGATGCATGTAGGTAATTTTGAAGAATTAATGGGCCACTACATTAGCCATAACACATCAAAGTTGGCCTTGTTTTTGCGAAAACCCCGGAAATTTTTTCAAAGAATATTATTAATTTTTTTTCTATTCAAGCTAGCACCTAAAGTTTTACACCACTGAATAGAGAATTTCAAGCGCTATCTTCTGATATAAAAAACCATAATAATGAACACTTTGAAAAAAAAATGAAAAATAATAAAAAATTACTAGTCAACAATATCGTCGTCATCCAAATAATTAATTTATAGCATACTAACTGTCATTTCCACTTCTAAACAATTCCAGCATGCTTAACACATTCATTACAGGGTGCTTTCTGTGGTTTTCGTGGTTTTTCGCTTATTTTCATTATTTTTTAGCGGCTCACTCGATGCAGCTACAACAGTGAAACAAATACCAAAAGAACGATAAGATTCTCCTTAAAAATTATAGGGGCATTATCATGGACACAGAAAAAACCAAAAAAATTTTCCCCGCCTACCCTTTTGGGCACTTATTGCGACATAGCAGGTAACCACGAAGCTTGGCCGAGGGGAGGCTGATGTATGGATTTGCATTTTACACGAGAAATATTTGTCCTAGACACAAAAAAATTGCAGCAATGAAAAGGTGGCAAAATTTTGTTCTAAAATGATTATTTATTTGCTAGGTTGGGCTTTGAAAAAAAAAAAGCCTTAAAACCTCAATCAAAAACCACAAAACCACAAGAATGCCATTGCGCAACATCTGTAATGGCTTATTAATTGGTTTTTATGAACTAGAGAAAAAAATACTTATAATGCTTGAAAGTCAACAAAAGGCTGCCAAGACAATGTTTCAGTGGTTATCTCCCAAATTTACGTTTTATTTTGCCGATGGAACCCTCTTAAATACTTTAATTATTTGTCCCAAAATGATGTTGTGGGTAATAATAATAAAAAACAATGGCTACTATTGATAAATAATTAACAACCTTATATTGTTTTGATATTCATAAAAATTGGTGTGTATGATCAAAAGATCATGGGGATTCTGAATATCAAACTTTTTTTGACAGCCGCTACCGTTTTGATGGGAAAAATTAGCTCCGGAAATAAGTCCGATTTCGGCAATAATTATTAAAAATAACGAAAAGTTAAAAAAATTCATAAGTCAGCCGAAACTTGTCCAATCAGTATGAAACTTGGTGAACAAGCGCTAGGATGTGTACTTCCTTCGTTTTCAAAAAAATTGTGCTAAATATCTTAAATAAGAAAAATAATTACAATGAAAAAAATGACGATTTTGGTAATAATAAATAATTATTAATTATTATTACAATGAGTGAGAAACTACACTTACCGTGCTCGAAATTTCACCAAAACTGGTCACTATGCTCAAAACATGGTGCTTTCAATATCCTTATATTTAGTTTTTTGTAAATCTATCTATAAAAAAAAAAATTCCAAAAAACAAAAGCAACCGCATGCACCAAAAATCTGTGCGCCATTGCTGGTTGCTAAGGAACAAAAACCAAAAATAAAAAATTGTAGAAGTCAAAACTAACCTGAGGCCATGTATTAAAGATAATTTAGAATTATACAGCAAATGATTCTGAATAGAATGATACCAAAATGTAAGACCTTACTCTTACTTTGCTCACATGGAAATTGTGAACAGACAATTACCGGTTTACTGTACTCATTCCGAGTGGGCTCGTGTCATGTAAGAGATGTGTTAAATAAATATAATCTAACCATTTAACAGAACAAATCTCATCCGTGGAGGTTCTCTGCAAAAATTATTATTTCAAACTATCTCAGAAAGAAAAATTATTTCTTGCCCGAAAATGACTATGGCGCGGTTGACAGGAAATCGCTTCTGTTTAGACCGACAGAGTTTTTTTCAAATAAACACCCAAAAATAGAGTAGAGTCTGCTCTACACGATGGTGTAAAAATTATTACTGTAGGTCTACTAGAAACGTTAGAAATCTCGTCCGAAATTTGCTCCGAGATATCTGGTCAAGGAGTAATGAGAAAGGACAACTCCTGCGAGATATCTGGTCAACGAGTGTGAAAAAGTTTTAAACGGATTGGAATTGGATTGTTTACATATAACTATTATTGATTCACGTTTACATTTATCTATCATATATTTATTGTATAAGTTGATCTACGTACTTATCGAGTTTATTCTTTCAATTTTGTATTTCAGTAAGTACACTTTCTTACGTATGTTGTAATATTTGGATATCTTTTCTTTGTAGGTGACAAGAATAGCAATAGCCAGTTTTGATGAAAAATTTTGTAATGATTTTTCTACGTGGTGAGGTGTGTGTGAAATTGACATACGCTTGGCCGGGTGGTGGCTAAGGTTATTTTTTTGTATTGGAGTATAACCTTGGGGCTGCATGGTTTAGGAGTTTCGACAATTGTTTTTGAAGCTTCTCAACAATAGTTGAGCGTAAAATTCTTTTTTTCAACATTCAATCACTTGTAATTATGCTACACATTTACATTTGCACTTTTGTCTCTCAGATGACAGCTTCTAATGCTACAGTCGATATTTGTGGCCATTATGAACTTGTTTTGTTGAGCAAAAATTTATTCTTCTCAATTTTCTCAAATGACTGCTTTTAGAAACACTCTTGGCTTATCACAGACGCAGTGTGTGACATCCGGCTGTATGGCATGTCTGGAGCGAGATGAACCCCTCTCCGGTGAGTAAATAGTCATGACCTTTTTAAGTTGTCACTTGTCTCATTCAGATAGGTTTCTGAAATCACATTTATGTTTACAGCGACCAGCATACCATGCAGATGTCCTGGTGGTTGATTGTGGCAGCAATGATTTAGGATTCACTAGTACAGCAGTGTCGCAGTTGGCAGACGCTTATATTTCTAATACTTCTAATTTCTTTTCTATTTTTCTAGAGGAAAGCACCATGAAACATGACTCCTGCAAATTTTGCCATGCTCGCAAACCAGTTTAACTGATGTCTGAAGGAGAAGTAGAGCAAATTGCCCATGCCTTCTACTGTGTCATTGTCGTTTGCACAAAGATCTAGGCAACGACGGATGGGGAACGAGCTTTTCACTTTGTCAGACAAGCAATAAGAAAACGTGGTTTGCGAGCAACACATGGTCTGCCGCGTTTTCCTGTCACCACGAATTATTTTATTAATTGTCCATTGTCAATCATTACTATGATAAATATAGTAATTATTATGATTTATATCCTTAGTGACTGTGCTATGATTCTTATGAATATAATAAAATCCGTCTTGTTCAGAGTAATGATTGTTTTATATGTAGATGTTATTTATGTATATATAATTATTATTAACAATACCACTATTCATAGAATAAATAATATATTGCATAATGATAGCTAATAATACCACTAGTTATTAAAGAATAATTGATATATTATATAATGATAATTATCAATATAGGATCATTCACAGAATAATTCATATACTGTATAAAGATGATTAATAATATCACTGCATTGTAGGACTTTCCTCTTAAAGAGTAATGATCATTGTAAGTTTATAGTTCATGCTGTCTTTAATATTTACTGCATTTTGGTGTCAACCAGTATTGATTTTTTATTATTTCTATTGTTTGCAGTTATCATATTTGCCACATTGGCTCGATTGTTATATTTTATCTTCAAATGTCTTCGTTATTACAATAGTTTATCTCTATAAAATCTGTTTTGTCTCAGCTACTTTTTTGTGGCATTGGCCACAAGTTTTCACCCGCAAACTAGCTATTTTACGTTGACAGTAACTTGTATTCTTTCAGTGAGCTTGGGCATACCACCTAAGTACTACGTGTTTTGTCCTGGCAAGTGACACCTTGGTAGTGCTTGTGTTCTCGGTTAACCACTAACTGGTAGTTATTATTGATGATAAAACTGGGTACTGATTGGGTACAACAATTAAGCTTGAAAAACAAAGTCGGCATTGATTTTTTCAATTTTTTTCCAAATCTTCTGATAATTCTAAACTTGAAATTTAATTTCTCAACTGAGGCTTGGGCTAGTATGTGTAATAGATAGCTGTAACAGGCCATTTGATTTTGTTGTATTGTATTTCAAACAGGTTTTTTTCATGTATCTTACGCATGCTATGTGTATTATGTTGCAGTTGTGACTGTCTACATTCATAAGTGCAGCTTGCATGTGGCGAAATACCTCTGAATACCAACATATAAGACTCTGATTTCAGTATTTTGAGTAATAGTTGGCCTGTATTTTTATGGTGTAGGAAAGTGTACAAAATGTAGATGGGTAGGACCAACGGGTTCAGTCTGTTGCTTGGATGTATCTATAGCAGTTTTCTCTTTGTTACATGTGGTACCACTCTATATAACTTCTAGTGTAGTGATGTACCTAATATTATGTATGTGATACCCTTTTACTAGTGTGTATATGAGACTAGCTTAAGGTCTGTCACTACTAGTGTGTGGTATAGGCCTGGTGGCACTGTTAGGTCTATGGCATAGTCAGTGTATGCTGGGGAACGACACAATAAATAATAAATAACGACGTCATGTTGCACCTGCCCCTTAGGAGATGACATGGAGGTGGTGCTATTTAGGGTTCGGGAAAATATAAAATGAGAACTAGTTTTATTTATTTACTGGTATTTCTTGCAAAGCTACCATTTCATTGCCAATATGTCAGCCTGGCATACTACATGCCATAAGTTATCGCCTACATTTGGTTTTGAATTCTGCTCAGCGTAATCTGTCTCTTGTGTTGTTTGTTAGATCTGTGTAATTTCTTTTCTTGTATAAACAAAGTTTTGTATCAATTGGTAGCCAGTTATTGTACACGTTGAAATTTAAAAAACCCATTGTGCTTCCGAAGCGGGTCTGTTTTCAGTGGTCTCTCCTGTCAATCGCTCTGATTCAGTAGCCTAAGTTTTAGGCCAACATTTGAGGCAATATCTGTTTTGCTGTAAATATGTTATGTTATTGATTGGGAGTTGTATCTTCCTGCGTGATGGTGGTGGCCTGTGAACGGATTTCATTGGATGATTGGTTCAATGGGCGGGGTTTTTTTCTGCTGGTTTGTTGGCCTAAGTTAAAGGGACAGCTTCGGCGACCAAATGGTCGCCGTTGCAAAGATTGTAGTAAAAATTAACTACCATCGTTGGCCCATAGCGTGATCAGCTATGTTTTGCTTTGAACTTTTTATTAGACCTCAGTTTATTTTTGGCTCTTCTTATTATTGATATTTATCATTATTATCAGTTATTAATTATTTTGAAGCCAGCACCAACAAAGACAGGTTTGAAGACTTGAAAAAATTGTTATTAATATTTGTATATTATTTGATATACTATTATTGTTATTTGTGGGATGAGGATAATCTGATCAACAATAACCCCTGAGAAGAATAATTATGGTGAAAATAATAAGAACAATAATAAATTGGATAAACACTATTATACAAAGAATAATAATAATATTATTTTTAAATCTTCAAACCTGTCTTTGTTGGTGCTGGCTTCAAAATAATTAATAACTGATAATAATGATAAATATCAATAATAAGAAGAGCCGAAAATTAACTGAGGTCTAATAAAAAGTTCAAAGCAAAACATAGCTGATCACGCTATGGGCCAACGATGATAGTTAATTTTTTGCTACAATCTTTGCAACGGCGACCATTTGGTCGCCGAAGCTGTCCCTTTAACTTAGGCCAACAAACCAGCAGAAAAAAACCCGCCCACTGAACCAATCATCCAATGAAATCCATTTAAAAGTTGCCAAGATAACAATGGGGCATGCAACTCCCAAGAAAGAAACGCACAGCATATTTCAAGTAAAATACACATTAAAATATAACCCCATTTATATTTCAATGAAAATACACATATGCCTCAATGTTGGCCTAAAACTTAGGCTACTGATTCAGCTGACTGTTAACACATCTCTTACATGCCCCGAGCCCACTCGAGTTGAGTACAGTAAACCGGTAATTGTCTGTTCACAATTTCCATGTGAGCAAAGTAAGAGTAAGGTCTTACATTTTGGTATCATTCTATTCGGAATCATTTGCTGTATAATTCTAAATTATCTTTAATACATGGCCTCAGGCTAGTTTTGAGTTTTACAATTTTTTATTCTTGGTTTTTGTTCCTTAGCAACCAGCAATGGCGCACAGATTTTTGGTGCATGCGGTTGCTTTTGTTTTTTGGAATTTTTTTTTTTATAGATAGATTTTCGAAAAACTAAATATAAGGATATTGAAAGCACCATGTTTTGAGCATAGTGACCAGTTTTGGTGAAACTTCGAGCACGGTAAGTGTAGTTTCTCACTCATTGTAATAATAATTAATAATTATTTATTATTACCAAAATCGTCATTTTTTTCATTGTAATTATTTTTCTTATTTAAGATATTTAGCACAATATTTTTTGAAACGAAGGAAGTAAACATCCTAGCGCTCATATTCACCAAGTTTCATACTGATTAGACAAGTTTCGGCTGACTTATGAATTTTTTTAACTTTTCGTTATTTTTAATAATTATTGCCGAAATCGGACTTATTTTCGGAGCTAATTTTTCCCATCAAAACGGTAGCGGCTGTCAAAAAAAGTTTGATATTCAGAATCCCCATGATCTTTTGATCATACACACCAATTTTTATGAATATCAAAACAATATAAGGTTGTTATTATTTATCAATAGTAGCCATTGTTTTTTATTATTATTACCCACATCATCATTTTGGGACAAATAATTAAAGTATTTAATAGGGTTCCATTGGCAAAATAAAACGTAAATTTGAGAGATAACCACTGATACATTGTCTTGGCAGTCTTTTGTTGACTTTCAAGCATTATAAGTATTTTTTTCTCTAGTTCATAAAAACCAATTAATAAGCCATTACAGATGTTGCGCAATGGCATTCTTGTGGTTTTGTGGTTTTTGATTGAGGTTTTGAGGTTTTTTTTTTCAAAGCCCAACCTAGCAAATAAATAATCATTTTAGAACAAAATTTTGCCACCTTTTCATTGCTGCAATTTTTTTGTGTCTAGGACAAATATTTCTCGTGTAAAATGCAAATCCATACATCGGCCTCCCCTCGGCCTAGCTTCGTGGTTACTTGCTATGTCGCAATAAGGGCCCAAAAGGGTAGGCGGGGAAAATTTTTTTGGTTTTTTCTCTGTCCATGATAATGCCCCTATAATTTTTAAGGAGAATCTTATCGTTCTTTTGGTATTTGTTTCACTGTTGTAGCTGCATCGAGTGGGCCGCTAAAAAATAATGAAAATAAGCGAAAAACCACGCAAACCACAGAAAGCACCCTGTAATGAATTTGTTAAGGCTGCTAAATGTCAACGCTGTACAGATAGGTTCATGCTGTCTCTCATGCTCTGCCAGTTACGTTACCATAAAATGAACATGAACAATGCTCCAGTTTTCTAGTCTCATTTGATTGAGTTCTGTGTAATAATGGTATTTAATCATACTTTTTATCTAGGTTTTAGCAGCCCATTATTGTTGTTACAAACATGCCTGTGAATGAAAATTGAAGGCAACCCAGTTGTTTTCATATGGATTGAACTATTTCTAAAATGTAAGGAAAAACATTTAAACTTAGCAGATGAAAGAATATTTTCAAAATTGAAAGCTAAATAAGAACGAAATGCTTATTGTTTTTCATATTTTTGTACCATGTTTGAATTGAACGATGATCATATGTAAATGGTGGGTGATAATGTGAAGTGTCAGCCACCCGAAAGGTGCATTTACACTGCAACGATTTCTCTGCATATTTTGACTTTGCCGATATATTTTGGTTGTCAGTGACGACGTCAGCGCAGTGTGAACAATACAATGAGTTGGTGTTGCTTGTCTGCGGTAAATCTTTTGCTGTGTCACCGCAATGCAGCACTGTTGCATTCGGCAGACAAGTTGCTAGGTGACCAACCAATCTAAGCTCGCGAGATATTAAGTGTGGACCTAGTTCATCATGGAGATCAACGTCAACAAAGTCGTGCCCAAACCAGAGTTGGCGATTCTCCTCAAAGAGATAGACACTGCTCGTTTTATATCAGAGCTGGAGCAGCTAAAAAAATCTTTGGAACCATAAGCTTCCTGATGCTCACAAATAAGGAAACGATGAGTTTGTACAGTTGGCACGCTCGCTCAATTCTAAAGGTAACAATAAATAAGTATTATTTTGTTATTTAGTATTATTACATTATTGATATTATAAAATTTATTAAAATTAATAATAATAATAATAATAATAAAGAGAAATATAATGATAATAAATTTATTATGAAATGAAAAAAACATTAAGGCAAGTATATATATATATATATATATATATATATATATATATATATATATATATATATATATATATATATATATATATATATATATATATATATATATATGTATATATATGTACACAATAGCGATAATATATATAGATTTAGATTGTTGTTAATAGATTATAATAATAATAGTAGTAGCAATTCATTTAATAAATTAACAATCATTATGAACTATTATTGAAAAGATTATTATTATGATATTACCCAAAATTGATCAATAATTATAATAACAATTTTGTTGTTTAATTAATTTTGCTTATCATTTATTATTATTATTACCTCATGCAACAAAAAATATTTAAAAACTGCTATTACTACGAAACAATTAGCAGGTAGCTATGCCGTCTATTTATAGAAAATTCAACTGTGAGTTATGAAATGAAACCAATACCACCAGGCGATGCAAAAATTTTCAACATAAAATACAAAGTTATTCACCAGCAGAAACATAATAATCATAAAGCAGTTACAGTAATGAAACAATTTGTTTCATTACATATACAATGAAAATTAGTGCCAGTGATAGATAATTGTAAGCTTCTCGATGCCAATAAAACAATATTTTCTGGCCAACATTCGTCAGAACTCCATATGAGTTCATAATATATGAAATTTGTATATTTTTAATAAATGACACGTCTGTTGGACAATAAGGTAAACTGCTTTTTCTGAATGTTTACTGAACAAGAAGGCAAGACACATTTTGTTAGTTGTTGTAACTTAGTTTTTACAAGCAGGAAAGAGCAAATACAAATATAAAGCTTTTCTACAGATGTTGACCAGTCATCATCAGAAACATTGTTATGAGCATAACCCCATGCAATTGTAAAACATCAAAAATATGTTTTAAGAGTATTCGCGACCTCTGTTTGCCGAACACATTACAATAAAAATAATCAGACTCGCAATAAATTTAATCAATAAATATTCATTTTGTTCGGAACTCGTGGGTCAACAAAAAGTAGCTCACTGGATAAAAAAATAATCAACGAGTATTTGTTTACATTGTTCGTAGGTCGCGAATAAAACTGAACACTAAATAAATAAAAATGAACGAGTTGATTTTCTCCATTTTCATAGACCGGTTTTATATCCTAGAAAAAAAATTCGAAATATTTGCACGCGTTCAAAATTTACTAAATTGAAGGGCAGCTTGACAAACTATTCCAGTTTGCAGCAGTTCAAAGCTAACACAACCATCAGATTCTCCAATGTCTTTTGTGTACCCATCACAAATTTTAAGTCAATCCATCCATCACAAGCCATGTGGAAGCTTGTTTTGTACAGCAGCATTTGATAGCTGGTTGAAGAACATTCTTTTATATTGCAGTGATATCGTGACGTGCGTTATTCCTGTGTACTACTAAAATTTCTGTTATTAGCCACTGAGCATCTGGCTACTGGGCCGTGATTGGTTACACACCCGAAGTGCCGTGTAAAACTGTTAGTACTGCTTGTATTAGTAACCAGATTATCTAATGAAACTGTTATTGTAGATTGAGTTCGATGAACTGTATCAAAGTATTAGGGCTTTGTTCACTAATTCCAATCCTTGAATCGCATCTATGAGTAATAAATAGTTAATTATTCTCAATTACGCAACACTATGTTGACAAGGCTTTTCGAAAGTTCAACCAATCACGGCTCAGTAGCTAAATGCTCATTGGCTAATAGCAGAAATTTTAGTAGTACACAGGAAATACGCACGTCACGATATCACTGCAATATAAAAGAATGTTTTTCAACCAGCTATCAAATGCTGCTGTACAAAACAAGCTGCCACATGGCTTGTGATGGATGGATTGACTTAAAATTTGTGATGGGCACACAAAAGACATTGGAGAATCTGATGGTTGTGTTAGCTTTTCGAGGTCAGACTACCCCCAAACCAAACCTTTAAATACTTATGTTGTTCTAAACTAATGTTTCGTTGCATACGCGACATATTGAACTACGAACAACTATTGCTCAATGTCTGCATGTTTTTTGTAGAAGTGGTAAAGACGAAGTACAAGAACATCAGGACGTATTATCAAAAGCTCTAACTGAAGGTTCTAAAAAGCAAGCATGCAGGTGCTGGCGTACAGGTGTTTACACCTAGTTGGGAGTTCTACTCACAACTGAACTTCATGGTACCCACTGTCGAATTAGCAGAGACAGAGTCTTCTATATGGGAGTTGGAGGCATCTGCAAATGTAGAAGTCGAATGAGAGGTATGCTATTTAACCAGCATGTTCTGAGATATTGTTTATAAGTTATAGGTTCTGGTAAATTACCAGTTGGCTAATGCCTGTTTGTAACATAGATCTACCAACGCTACTGTGCATTGTTGTATAGCTGTAACTATTTATACATTTTACTTTTCTGAATTGGCCCTATGAAAAAAACTGTTAAATTAATCAGCACTCTTTTGTAAGCCTAATTGTGATGTTTAAATTTTCTAAAAAAAATTATGCGCATGGAAATGATAAAAATTATTTCTCAAGATTGGCCAACCGCAATCGAATGCATAGAGCCATAGATGATGAATTACATTTGTCCTGTTTCAGCTGGATTCTGACGATGACATTATCAGTGTGAGCGTAAGCTGCAACAGCCAAGCCAGTGAAGTCTCAACAATGGCACCACCTGAGAAGCGAGGCCGTAAGCGAAAAAATCACTTGGCTAGTCCAACAGCAGCAAGTGTCCAGTAGTCTGCGGGCACTAAGTGAGACGAGGGCCAACAAAAAAGAACTCGATCAGCATGACCAATTCGGAGCTGACACATCTGCAGAAAGAGCCCTACCAACGGCAGTTGCCAGGTCCACCGCGAAACTGAAAATACATGAGGCAGGGCATGGTGTCACTTTGAGTTTGGAACGTCAAACTCTTTTTTCTCAACAGCCGAATACACATCAATCATTTGGCTCACCCAGTGCTCAGCAAATTAATTCTGCTATGCTACAACAATTTAACTAATCTTGACAATAACTTTTAAATACAATATCAGGTTATATCATCTTTTTATACTACATATATATTGTATTTGTTTGTGGTGGAACTATTATGCTCAACCATTTACTACCATACCATACTAAATTTCATAGTGATACATTATCATAATACATTATAACAATAGATATATAAAAGTTATCGAACAGTCCCTTTAATTCATTGTTGTCGATAGAAATAAAGTGTCTAGTAACGTAATTAAGTTTTTCACTTTGTCTGAGGCTGACAGGGTTGAACCTGACTCTCTGTTATTATAGGGCCTGTATGATCAGCAGGCCTGTTCATAAAGCCTGAGGGAATAATTGGGACTGTAGCAGTTTTATATATGTATATCAAGTAGTGAGGGCGTTACTATAACGGAAATCACAGGCTCCATAGCATCCATATATAAATTATATTGACCAACAATAATCATCAGTTGATCGAATCAGTCATTGCTTAGCACTGCTGTTGTTAACGTAACTTCTTACACTATATTCTGCAGACTGTCCTTATGTATTTAAACATTAATGATGGAAACGGGTACCCGTTCGCCTCGAACCACGGGTTGTCACTTCTCGAATCCGGGGCGAATCCGAAACGAATCCAACATTTTTGAATCCTAACGAATCCATAATTGTTCGGCCTTTCATCGATCAATTACGACTATAGTAAAAGCATATAGTTGTAACACGCTAATTTAGTTACTTATGCGGTGTTGTATCTATCGCTTTCAACGTCAGTGGTCATTGCCTTAGTCATCCGATAGCCTGCAATCTGAGGAAGATCGGGATGCTGCGTATACTTCCAACAATTAGACTAGTAAACAAAATCACACAGGCACATCAATCACACGTGCTGATTAGTAGTTAGTAGTAGTAAGTAATAAAAATGTCAAAGAGAAGCTTTGTCTGGAATTATGTCTCACTGCTCACTCAACAACATGCTCAATCTAATAACTACTATCTATGACATACACAATCAATTCACTTGACTTGACCAGTCCACTCGACCAAGAACACTGAACTTTTATTATATTACTCCTTGATCATTCCAATAATAAGTAATTAATGAAAGTAAACAAATGCTTATTATTATTACTATAGGTAAATATTTGTAGTTGTATTGATAATAAATGCTCATGTTTTACTTATGCTGCTGTTCTAGTCCCAATGTCGCATATCCATTTGTGAAATCATTCACAGTGATACCTCTAATAGTGTGTCATATTGCGGTTTGTGTATTGATAACTGCGCCTCTGCATTGAATATTACTCATAACTAATTTTACATAACTGGGTGAATATTTTAGGATTTGTATTTTGGTAGTGCAATTTTCATTTTTGTTACATCCAGCAACTTCTGATTACTTGTTGATTGTGAGTTTGGACTGCAATATTTTTCAATTTTTCCAGGTTGAGCAACTCAGAAATCCTATTGATTACAGCCAACATCTACCTCCACACTGGCATAAACACATGCGACTTTGATTGCCAGTGAGTAGGGAAACAGTTGTTCGGCAGCAAGTCTGCACGAGGTACTTCTGTAAGTACGCAATGATTCCAGCTCTGGTCGTACCCTCCACCGCCAGGACAAGTACCCAAGCTCAGCAACTACTTTGGCAAGTCCCTGCCTCTCTGGGCCCCCAATCTCATCTGGAGTTGTATATTGCAGTGCCCAAGTTGCAGGCAAGACCTTACATATCAAGGACTTTACCCTCGAGTCAAACTTGTAGTCTCCACACAAACTTTCTACTATCTGGCAGGAGAATACTATGGATGATGGAATGGCACCTGCCAAAGTACATCATTCATTAGCTATGATCAGCGCCTACAAGGCCAGTTACTGATTCAATTCAGCAGCCAATTCCTCATCATAATGATTTGGAAGAGTGTATGTGATATGTCAGTCATATCTTTACTGAGAAGTCATACCTTGGGAAACAGTCCCACTGCTCTATATAAGAGCATTCTAGAAATGCATTCAGACCATCATATGCTTAAGGTACTGACCTATTTACACGTAACTACAAAATTCAACAAAGACTGGAGAAAGTTAGCACAACAACCATATGCGTTTGCGGAACCATCCAAGTTCAGGAGTGTTCCTCAGAGGTGGTTCCTGCCTTGTCATCTTCGTGATGTGCGGAGTTGCATAGATACCATCAAAACCTCCATTACTTCCACATACGGTAAAGTGCTGAAGATTGACTCGACCAAAAAGATATGCAAAAAGCTGGCTGGATACGATGCTAACACTGCTTCATGAGTGAGCAACATAGCCAACGAGAAATGAGAAGTGTTGCAGTCGGTTGTCACCAAATCTGAAGGATTGGTAGTGCAGAAAAAAATGGCCAACGAATTGATGAAGAGAATCAGGAGGTCCAGGAAGCATCTCCGCTCGTGCTATATACCAACAGAGATTGCTGCTCATTGAATGGGCCCTCTAAGTTGTCTGACTTGTTTGACGAGTGGGCAGGGCTTATCGTGCGGCTGGACATCTGGCACTTCATGAGAAGACTCTTTTTTCAACGAACCCCACTCTCTATACGCCACCTTCATGGGTCAGTTGTCTGACTGCATCTTCGAATGGGACAGCTCAGACTTTCAGACTCTGGTGGCTGCTAGAAGTGGTGAAGCAGGTTTGCTATACTTTTTAATGTAAAATTACTTTTTTTGTTTTGTTTCGTGGTCAATGCATAATTGCATTTGTTTCACATAAAAATTTCGCTCGTTTAGGAGTACGACGGGTGAGCGAGGCGGCTGCACAAAAGGCCGTTACCAAGGAGGAGATAGCTCAACACTGCAAGCGGATGACTAGAGGGATTGTTGAAACAACCTGAAAGATCGATCAGCTGCTGTTGAGCCTATCCGATGCTACTGATATGTTTGGTGTTTTTCAGCTGGAAGATGACACACCTGAGATCTGGTCAGAGCAGAAAAACACGTGGCTTGTATTCAAGACGTTCCAGAGATGAGCCTCTACACTGACTCATTCCATCACTAAAGAAAGAGTCGGGTTTCCAGTGTACCGGTGCGCTCGAGGTTCAACGTCTCCGGAGAGCTTTCATCTGCATTTGGCAAGGTCGGCTTGAATTTTTTTCTCAAGTGTATTGATGGAAGTAATCTGCTTTTCAAATGCGTTCCGAGCTATAAAGCTTTTTGTTAGCACTACAAAACATCGTTGTAACTTGTTTTAGATTATCCCTGGAAGTTCTGCTAATGCACTTCACTTGCAAGCATACCTGCTGGAAGGAATCAGCAGATGGAATACAGCCCGAGCCTCAAGCTCTCATTTAGGTTCCAGATCTTCTTTGCTGTCATATGATATCAGACTTTAGCATACTCCCAAAAAGTGTTGCAGCGGCCACTGATTGCTAGTTACAAGCCACCTGGAGTGTTTACCAGTGTATTGGAGTGGAATACCTCTATGATCAAGCTGATTTCACACTGGATCCTAATACTGACATTGAGGAAGGTGCAGAAGATGCAGATGATAGGTTATGGAAGCAGAGAAGCATCACTATTTCTGGTGCCATAGATGCCAATGTGCTGTAAGTTGTCCAGCGGGCCTCAGATACTGAAAACGCAAGTAACTGTAGAATACTATTATCATGCACTTGTATATTGCGCACTATATTATACACTTGTATATTGTTTACTATATTATACACTTGTATATTGTGTAATATATACACTTGTATACTGTGTACTACATCGTACATTTGTATATTATACACTTGTATATTGTGTACTATATCATACACTTGCATATTGTTTACTTTATCATACACTTGTATATTGTGTACTATATCATACACTTGTATATTATGTAGTATATCATATGATTGGATATTATGTACTATATTATACACTTGAATATTATACCATACACTTGTTTAATATATACTATATTATACACTTGTATATTGGGTAATATATTATACACTTGTATATTGTGTAATACATTATACACTTGTTTATTGTGTACTGTATCGGACACTCATATAATAGACATGTTTCTTCTACTATGCGCTTACATATTGCATAATCGAACGAGTTCTTGTTTGCTGCAAGAATCAGACACGGAGAAAGAAACAGCAACTGATTAAGATGAGTTTAACATGATACGATTTGAAAAGGGAGAGTTTTCTGCCCAAGCTCTCATTGAACTCACAGGATTTTCTATCTCCAATGAAGCTGCAAAATGGATTAAAGACTTGAACAGTGAGCTTGATGACTTTGACAAGCGACCTCAGAAGTTTGATCCTGTTAAATTAAGGAGCGTTGGTCGAAAAATGTCTGGATGTCGGTGTTGAAGCCATGAAAGGGTGCTTCGTCTCTGGGAGAGTTCCAGCCCCCTGCCCTTCCAAGTCCAGACTTGTGGAGTTGATTCTCATTCATCTATTCAACACGTTTCCACAGCTCAACGTATGAAAGTGGTATCTACACCTCTCAATTCGGGAAAGTGCGGAGTACAATGCACTAAAAGGGTGAGTCAACAACTGTCGTCTGCTCAAGGACGAATGCTCAAGAGTACTGTTTACAGTCAATGGCACTACCATACATCGGTGGCATAAGAATAAGAAAGGGCAGGAAGAACTTGATTTTCATTGGAGTTCAGTTGCCAGTGCCCGCCAAATCAAATGTCAACCCAAAGTAGTGCCATCGCACGAGACGCCTGCAGCACCTGAGGAGCACCACCACACAGCTATGGAGCACCCACAGCCTGTGGACACACACGGACAAGCTAAAAGACAAAAACGGCTGTCTTCTAAACTTTTGGTGAATCGTACCACAGACGGTCAATTTATTACTATGAACTTGCCAGACAACATGAATCTTGCTGATGCCTTGCGCTCCATAGCTGATATACAAGCTGCATGCTCTCAGCCTGAACAGCTCACTTCTGCCTAGTCAGCGGTACGTGAGAGTCAAACAACAGCTTGGCGAAAAAAGAAGCTTCTTGAAGGAAAGCCTATCAAGTCGGAAAAGTTTATACTTGCAAGATCTGTGGGCTGCCTACCACCTCCGAGAGACACCAAAATACCAAGTGCTACAGCGTTTAGTTGAAGTAAACAAATTATGTTCCTACACCATAATCATGCTATCAAACTTTTCACTTTTTGGAAATTCTGCCTACACAGACTTTTATACTGCTATTAACATTATTGCTTTGTAAACTGATGTAGTCTCGCCAAGCTTATATTTCATCTATTGCCGCACATGTAGGACAATGTTTATACATAACACTGATGTCTTGGCAGGTTACAACTTCCAAGCATTGAGCCTCTAGTTACCACTACAAAGCACATGACAGCAGCTAATGGTAGACAGTGTGAGGTAGTAGAGACAGCGGGAGATGGTAGAGACAGCGAGAGAGACAATGGGAGTTGGTAGAAACAGCGAGTGATGATAAAGATTGGAATAGATATGGTTGAAAAAGACATAATATATTATCTTATATAACTCAGACACTAATCTAATGGTAAACATCATCACTCTACAGATACTTCGCTAAACGCAACCAACCACACGGGTTGAAAAACACAGTAAAACCTGTTTTTACGTTTAATAGGGTGTGTGGTGTTGTGGTATGGGCCTGAAGGCAGCCCTGTCAAAGAGTTATACATTTTTGCTACAATAATTATATAAGATTGCCTTGATTGGCTATGATGCAATAATTATACAAAAAATTCCAAGAAGGGAATTGACATACGATACATTATACAATATTTTATACAGTTTCATTGTCTATCACAATTTCACATTTTTGACAAAATATTTATATAAAATTGTATTGATTTGCTACAATGCAACAATTATATAAAATATTCAAAATAGAAATGAATCAACATCATATGATACGTTATACAATATTTTATACAACTTCACTGTCTGCCACAATTATACAAATTTGCTACAATATTTTACATAATTTCATTGTCTGCCACAATTATACAGATTTGCTACAATATTTTATACAACTTCATTGTCTGGCACAATTATACAGATTTGCTACAATATTTTATACAATTTCAATGTCTGCCACAATTACACAATTTTGCTACAATATTTTATATAACTTCATTGTCTGCCACAATTATACAATTTTGCTACAATATTTTATATAACTTCATTGTCTGCCACAATTATACAATTTTGCTACAATATTTTATACAATTTCATGGTTTGTCACAATTAAACGTTTTTGCTACAATAATTATATACGATTATATTGATTTGCTACAACGCAACAGTTATACAAACTATTTCAAGTAGACATGTGTCAAATTATACGATACGTTATACAGTATTTTTTTTACACAATTCAGTTGTCTGTCACAATTACACAATTTGCTTTGCTGGGAAATTCAATGGAAAGTTTAACGGGAAATTAACACAGGGCGTTTTGCAAAATCTCTGATCCTACCCTTACCTCAACATCTTGAGCAGTATACTATGATACATAAATCTCATGATTATTTGATAGCACACATTTGGCCATGCCCAATTCCTTGCATGTCTTTTGGCATTGGCTGGTGATGTTGAGCAAGTCATCATTGACATGCTGAGCCTTTGTTAATGATATGCTTTCACTTCTACTTTTCATGATAATTTTGCAAAATGGCTGCTAAACCAATAAAATGAACAGAAGAATATTTCAAGATACACTATAAACTGCTATTAGTGATTGAAAGTTCAGCAGCATCATTATAATAATTTTTGAATTATTATTATGCTTATTTTGGTTGCTAGGCAAACTTTCACGGTCAATCAGACCAAATAAAAATAATGGTGAAGGAGAAACAAAAAATAACAATCATCATTATTAATTATCTTTTCATTATCATAATTTACTGTAAGTATATTCAACAATAATATTTTGGTTTGCTATTTTGTTATCGGGATTTACCTTCCATTGTTTTTCGGAAAAGATTGTTGTTGCTGTTACTATTATTATTACTAATAATAATGCTGACAAAAATTATAAAAATAATTATTATTATTGATAATATATACTTGGACTAATAATAGGACATTAAAATTATTAATGAATGATTGTTACTATGGAATAAATAATATTATTGCGATTCATTAGGAAATGTATTTTAAAACCCATGTATTACTATTGGCAGACCAAATCAAAATCTGGCCGTGTTAAGAAAGACACCAGAATCTTGCACAATGAGAATAATGGCAAAAGCAAAATAAAGTTGTTGACAGATTGTAATCATAATAATTATAAAATTACGTTGGATGTCATTGTTTATTGATAGCCAAATGCTGGATGTCCCTGTTTATTGATATCCAGACATTCTGCACAGCCTCCCAAATGCCTGTATAAAATTGCACATGCCTACCAACCTTAGAATTCCAGCTATTCCCAGTAAAGTGCAACTCTACACAATCTAAGAATATTTCTAACTTTATAATTTGAAATTTAGAATGAGAATCTTATATTTGTGAAGTTTAACTATCTTTCCAACTTTCTAATTTGAGATTTAGAATGAGGACTTCACATCTGTGAAGTTGAGAAAAGCGTTGCAGTGTACATGTAGAAGATATATCATCATTAGAAAACAGATTATTTTTACATTAGAAAACAGCTGGAAAGCACTGCGAGACAATAATTGATTGACAATTTCTGAATTTAAACGTGAAAATTGAGAAATGTTTTCTGTTGTGGATAAAAAGGTGAGAAAAAAGTTTAAAAGTGCATTTTCTCAAATTAAAAACTAAATTAGAAACTATGCGAGAAAATGACTGATTGTCGAGTTATAAATTCAAACATGGAAACAGAAACTGACAAAGGCTTTATGTTGTATATGAAAAAGTTGAAAAGTGGGATTTTGTCAAATTAGAAAACAACAAAGACACCGCGAGACAATAATTGATTGCCGAATTCTAGCAAATGGCTGTATTTCTCAGCCACCTCCTACTATGTGTTCCGTTACAAGAACGATGCTCGATTTACTTTCATTGTTGCTGTCACTGCTACTGGTGAAGGCCATCTTTGGACAACTTGAAATTTTCAAATGTAATGATTGCCGAATCGCTGTAGTTGACCAAATTTTTTTTGTTTTCAGCAATTGATCTCTCACGAAAAACTCATGCACTGTTCGTAGGTCGGAGTTACGTCACAACAACCATGATTTTTCCAGTACTTTTTAAAAACCCCAAAAATATAAACAAAGTGAAATTTCCCATTTCCAAATGTAAAATTAACTTGCTTCTACTGCTGTCATAACTACCAAACTTTGCTGAACCAAATGATAACTCATGCGTCAATGGGATTGTATCAGTATAGAAAATAATCTAGAAAGTTTCTGAGAAACAATCGATAGTCAAGCTGTGCTTAAAACCTGATATTAAAGTCTAAATGTTATAATTTGACCTTTCAACAAGTGCTATTATGTCATCCTTGTCAAAGTTGAGTAAGTTATAGGGAAATGGAAATGCCAGGGCCTGTAATACAACCTATGTATTGATTGTTCCTAGAAGGAAGCATTCTTATACTTCAGAATAAGAAAGTTGCAGTTTGACAGTTGAGAAAAGTTGCAAAAACTGGAATGGTAAGAGATTAAAATGATAAAAGCCATTTGGGAAAAGTTATGAGTGTACCAGCTCAACAGGGAGGATTTTGGCTTCGGTGACTTGATTGTGGTTTGACGTGATTTTTGATCTCTCAGAACACCATTGAGCAGAGTGGATTAGTGCAGTTGAGAAGACCACTTTGATCCTTCGCTTTATTGTTCGGTGTTGGAGAAACTCGCTCTAGAACACAATCACATCAGTGATGAGTTCATGACATCCATTATCATGACCAAACGGTGTGAATTGCAAAAGCACACAACTTACCCAACAGTTCACTCTTTCGCATACAACTTAAATAAATGGGAAAATTTAAGTTCAATTCCTTGGTTTAGCTAGTGCAAGTGGGCCGCATGCGTTGCGTGAGAATTAACCAATCTCTCCGGTTGATAGAATGCCAACGGTTTATTTGCGGTTTTGGCTCTGAGTAGGTTGACCCATTTTTTTAATAAGTCAGGAACTAAGGCTCACAGAACAAAAGTTCAAAGTTCATTAGATACAGAACACCAGAGCGCTCAAAACTCACCTTCAACTGTCCTTTGAAAAGCAGCATGGTTCCGGTAGGTATTATTTGAAATGATCTCTCAAAATCGCAAATTCCCCAGCACTCAGAAACTTTTCACAATGTTTTGAGCCAACAAAGTTCTTTGCAATTTCACCATAAATCCGTTGGTGTATTTTTTATTTGTGTTTCATTATTTGATATAATATTTTGGAGTTTTTTGAAAAATAATTTTTGCTGTAATTTTTCTGTTGACAAAATATAGGCCGAAAAACGTACACCACGTGACCATAAAACAATACGGGCGGTTTGTGCGCCCAGTGTTCTGTGTTTGGTGAATGTTTAATGCATGAGGCTATAATAAAACATCAAATAATTATTACTACTTACTATTTATAATATTTAGTATATTTTCAACGCATAATATCAACAATTGATAAAAATAACGAACAGTTTGGTTCTTGGTCGGTGTATAAAAATCCTATAACATAAATTAATTGTGGCAAATATGATTAACAAATATCATGTTGACACACTTTTCTCAATCATCAAAACTACAACACTAATATAATAATAATAATTTTATTATTATTATTATATATGATAATAACAACAGTTCCAGTAGAAACAATATATATTTAGCACTATAAAAAATGTCTTCATCTGTGATGGTTCTCTTCTTTTTCTTGTGGTCTCTGTAACATAATAAAGAAGTGTAATGATGAATAATATTATTTATTGTGACAGATATTTTAAAGTATTATTATTGCTACACAACAGCTAAACTAGGCCCGTAGGTTTTTTTTTATACAGCTTCACGCTCGACTGATCCGCCTGCCGTGATTACTTAAGTGTTGGCGTGGAGTTATAAAAAAAATTGGTGCTGTAAGGTCTTTTTGAAATTAATTTTTATATGGTTTAAAACAATGCTACACTAAAAATTTTGGTAGCATTCTGGTGACAAGACACCATGGTACACTCTGGTGCTATTTTCAGAAGCTTAAAAAAATTTTCAAAAGTTTTTTTGCACCAGCTACTTGGTTGTCTTTGTGAGACTCAGTATCACTATAACTTTTCAAGGTACACTTTATGACTACATTAATATGCCACGTAATTTACATGTCACTTATGCTAATCATTTATTTTATCACATAGAGTGAAACATTTTTCGTATGGTCGCATACATCAGCTTGTTGTCGCTGAACAACTTTAGTGGTAACGTAATGTACATAACTGTAATCGGTTGCTTTTTTGTGAGGTGAAACTTACATCCACCAGCCTGGTTTTAAATCTTTAGATTAGCACTTACGAAAAAGCGATGTCAGCTTATTCACTTGAAATTAGCTATGTTAAACTATTTAATCATGAGAAACTTGAAAATAATGGCCAACAATAATGCTGATGGTGTGAGTTGTACCAGATACATGTTCTTCCCACCACTCATAACAGCTATGCGTATTTTAACGGAAATCTCTACCGCAAAAAACTCACCGATCAAACATTACTTTGGAGGAGGCAAACACTATTTGGACTTGTGTTGCCACTGAACCAGGTCAAAATGTGACAAGTACTTTTATTGTGTGATCTTTCCTTGTCTGAATTTACATCCAGCTCAAGGTATGAGCTGGATGTATTATTTAAAATTGGACAATAGAAAAGTAGGATTTTCAAAATCAGTTGGTGAAAAACTTGTATAATGTATAACTGCTCAGTTAGATCCATAAAGTAAGGTATAAAAACCACACAGTTGCAGATAAAACTGTATGAAACTTCTTAGTTTGTCTCTAACTTACTCACTTGGCTAAGTAGCAGCAATGTCTTTACAATGCTGTGGAAAACAGGTCGTTGAGAAAATATGTGGGCCATATGCAACTGTATACACAACACAGCTTTTTCAAATTTGTTAAGACTTCCTAAAACCTTAATTACCAGCTAATTATTTCCATACAAACATGTAGCTGATACGATTTTTCTTCGTTGTGCAACCTTAGGTATCAAAAAGTCCTACAATTTTTTATTTTAGAAGTTTTTTTGCTTTTAAATTTCACACTGTTGAAAAAGCCTGAAAAGCGGGCAGAAAGTAATCCAATTATTAATTACTTCACAATTTTTCCGTTCATTTAGAAGATGGTTCATGCGATGTGAAACTCCATAATATTGACTTCGTGTTACAGAACACAGCAATGGAGTCCACTCCCACCGGCTGCACTTCGTCAGAGAGCGAGCCAGAGCTAGCACGACAAGATTTTCTATCTCCTGATTCTTCTTGTGAGCATAACAGCTTTCATGTTAAAGTGATTTAAAAGTGACTGGAATTTTACAGTCAGTTATGACTGGTCAAATTTGTTTACAAGACAACAATTTTATCTTCACTTACATGGAAATTTTGCTGATTTAAAATGAACTATAACTGATTATGGATGCGAGACAGGCAGTTACGACTGGTGCTCTTTCAGAAAATTTCATCTTCATTAAATGAAAATTTTGCTGCTCTAAAGTGAACCATAACTTATTGTGGATTTTACACAGGCAGTTATGACTGGTCTTCTTTGTTCTTAAAACACCAATCTTATCTTCAATTACATAAAAATTTTACAGTGCTGAAGTAAGTTTTAAGTGATTGCAGGGTTTCACATAGTTTGTGACCAGTTTTGAAAGCTAACAAATTTCCTAAATGCTGTATATTTCATAATCAGTCCGGCAATAAAAGAATTTTCAAACAACGTAATATGATTAGTACTTCGCATTGTTTTTATCTCCAATCATACTATTGATTAATCCATTTTAATTTTGAAGATTACTACCAGACTTGTGTACATTCTGTTGCTTTGTAACAATTTCATCGGCTACTTGTTAGCTCTTGTGGGAACAATGTATATAGTCCATTAGCATAAACAATTACACTTAGACTTGGAATGCCATTAACCATTCAGTTACTAGCACACCCTTGTTACGTACACCCTTGTTACAAGTTTTCTCTAGCTTGTTTGATTTTCAGCATCAAGTTGAAGAGAATCAAGGGTTTTAGTAGATAACTTGATTAAGTAACAAAATTTTTTTAGTGATTTGCACAGGAGCTCGGAAACCACCAGCTATGCGTTCAATCATTAAAAGTTTGGCAGAACCCGAACAGGATTTAGCCCAATCACAAGCTCCAGGGACCCAAATGGGCAATTGGAATTAAACTAGTGGCGGAATCAACTGTTTTTTGCCAACAAATCAGTTGCCATAACAAAGCTGCACAGTCCATTAAAAAACAACAATGGAGAGTACTTCAATATTTTTGATGAGATTGGAAGCATATTTAAAACACTGGATGGCACTGCTGGCCCAAACAGCAAAGGTGAAAGAGTTTGGCTATCCCTACACACTGGAACATCATGGTGCCGTGGGACAAAGGCCAGTTGCTCAAATGTCACTGACATGAATGAATTCCACAGGTAAACTCAAACTTTTAAGAGCATATAAAATAAAGCATTCAAACTTTATTTCCAGATTAATGAAAGATTTTCACTTGAAAATCTGTAAATTTGGTTTATTGCATCAATTGCTGTCCACTCTCAAATCAATAAATTTAAATTCACTAAATTTACTAATGTTCTTCTGTCTGTAAGTTATCTGCAATCTGATCTGCTCATAGATTCAATGTGTAAGGTATACGCAGATGGATTGATGGACTGGATCAGTTCTGCTTTGTGGAAAGACGAGTGCTTTTCTAAGACATTGGTCATTACAGCAGTCATTGTAACAATATCAGACGTAATTATATTATTGTATATTTGTGATTCAGTGATGATGATAAATAATAATACTGTTACTATTATATATCAATCCAAGGGCTTGAATATTTCGTAAAAATGATTTGATAATAATATTAATCAAAATTAATTAGAATATTAAAAATGATAAATTGATGAAAATAGGAATAAATACTAATGATTGGTATAATTGTGAGCAACTACTATCTTTATTAGTATGGTAATAGTAAAAATTATTTGTGAAAAGTTGTACAATAATCATTATAGTAACTCAGAGTAATAATATGTTCATGGCAGTTGATCATCTCTGTAATCCTTCCCTGTAGAAACCAGAGCAACTTGTAGGAAAAAAAACCTAATGTTATAGGTAACAAGGCTGCCATATCAGGTAAACGAATCTGGAAAATATTGCTTATTAATTATTGCAAATAGTTTATAGATTATTATTATAGTAATAAACAATTGATTTTATAATAATATCAATATACTACTATTATTTTATTGTTATTATTGCTATATGATTATTAGATATTCAGTCTTACATTATTATATTATTACTCTTGATTCTTGGTTTTATATTATTATTATTTTTTATATGCAGAACGGTTAGTTGTCATCATCGTTGTTGGCAGTACTGCTTAGTGTTAACAATTTTACTGATTCTCTGTCTGACATATTGTTTGTTTGCATTAGGTATAGATTTTTTTCAAGTGTGGAAGTTCAGGTTGATATTGAGCAAATCTATTGCGAGTAAGCGGCATTGGAATTGCTCAACTCTTAAGGCCTGGCTACACGATCGCAAATTCCGTGCGTTATTGCACAAGAGTTCCGAAAGGTCAACGCGTTTTGCTGATTGCCCTGACTTTCGTCGTTTCGCAAACTTTTAACATGGTTAAATTATGCGTTGTGCTTTGTCCGATGGGCCGTGCAATATTGATTGTGATTGGCTAAAGCAGTCTACAGTGAATCCAGTTAGGCGCGCTTCAGTGATTTTGATTCAACCAACGATTATATATATACCCTAGAGGACTTTAGTTTCAGTAGAGTTTAATTTCGCTACCTCCGTGGGTGCAATGGTTTCGCTAGGAAACATTTCGCTAGTGGATCCGTGATGATCATATTCGCGGTACAAATTTTCGCATCCTGTTTTTTTTTTATTATTGTTTGTAATTAATATTACTATTCAAGTAAAGTGAAATATTTTATATCAATTAACAAGTATACATTACCACTTTTAAATCTAATCTTATAATAAAAATCTCCACCAAATATATTTTCAAAATAATGGTATAAGTAGCAATGCTAAATAAATGTTTACAAAAAATAAATATTTACTTGCCACTGACAGTGAGCACAGCGAGTTAGCAGTCCTACAATAAGACCATGACATAGTGTATGCTATGGAGGCAAAGAGAGCTGGTATGCGAGGCGTAATCAATATTTCCTCAATGTCGAATAGAAACTTGGGCTGATCTAGCGAGTCAAGTACAACTTCAGAAAATATCCAAAATCAAATAAAACCAAAAATGTCTACACCATTTACATTTCACTGTGCCTCTAGAGGATTTCACGAGTACCAGAAGATCTGGACTCCTGATTTGGGAGATTGTCTTAAGGTACCTATTAGTATTAGGTTGGTTACTCAATAACAATGCATTGCATTTACAACAGAGAAACTTGAAGTGAAAAAATAATATTTTTTCTTATTTTATTATCATTAATTTATTATTATTTATAGTAGTTAATCGTTTCATAACTGAAAAAATATAATAATAAATTATTTAATAGATATAATTTAATAAATAAAAAGGTAATAATAAATAAATAATTTCATATCAATGTTAATTTAATTAGTATTTTTAAATTAATGATGATAGTAATAAATAATTTAATAAAAAATAACACCTATCCAATAATTTAAAATAATAATACATAAAAAAGATATGATAAACAATTTAAAACCAATCAAAAAAATTTGAAATGGAGAGTCCGGTCTTTTAAGATGATAATAGTAATAAATAATTATTTTATATTATTATTAATAATATATTTTATTTAATAATGCATACAAGAATAATAAATCATCAATCATGTATTATTTATATATTTAAATCAATAGCCATCAGTAGTATACTCACTCTAAATCAATAGCCATCAGTAGTATACTCACTCTGTTGCACAAGGGAAAATTAATTGTATGTTTACAGATAATAATCAAAAATATGTAAGTATTTATGCAATTGATTTTCATGAGCAACTTTTAGAACAGTCGGTGTCAAATCATAACATACTTTGATATATTATTATAATAATGCATTTAGTTTGTGATTATTTTGATGAATCTAAAGTGCATATTTTTCAAGTGAATCTAAAGTGCATATTTTTTAGGTAGTGAGGGAGAAAGGGAATGGCTTAGACCAGTATGCGGTGGCCATTCAAACAAAGCGGAATGGAAGGATGGTCACCATTGGCCACATACCCCGTGAGGTTTCCAGATTTGTGTACATGTACATGCAGAATGGCGGAGAAATTACTGCTAAAGTAATTAGCACAGCTAAAAGGAGATCTCCAATATCTCAAGGTGGTCTTGAGATACCCATAGAGATCACAGCCTGCCATGATGACCTCAAATATACTGAAAAGTGAGCAATTTATTCGTAATATCTGGCCATCTTACCAGTGGGAGAGAGCTGCTTGGATTGAACCTTTAATATTATTCTAAATTGCAATTCAAAGTATTCATAATTTACACCTCACATGATACCAAATTGTTGTGATACATTTCAATTTATCATTAACTGGAGTTAAATTATTTACTTCCATTATAGGCTCAAGGAGTTGCTACTGCCAGCTCAAGATGACTGGAAAGAGTTCTGCACCGCTAACTGTGGACTACCTACAGCAGCAACAGTTAATGTCTCTGAAGACTCTGACTCTGATGACCCAGAAGATATTTCTTTCTCAAGAGTAAGAAGAACTAAACGAACAATCCATGTTATATCATCTAGTGATAGTGATTAAGTAGTGACACAATATTTTATTGGAATAAAAATATAATAATGCGATAAACAAATATATGGCGGTATTTTACAATATTGAGTATTCGTTTTGATGATTATGCAGTGATCTGAGTATAAATACTGACTGACAAGATGGATGGGACAAATATCAGAAGCGCGCTCACAAGAATTCAAACCAAGTATAAAATGTTCAGATATTGTCCAAGTACAAAATTATAATAATGTGATTGCACACGCTGCCACAAAATTATTACATTACGATGTACAGGTACTGCTATTCAATTACTCAATTTCACAAAATGGGTCGTCATTCACCGGCCCCTCATCTACTCTTTGTTTAATCCCAGCAGCCTTGAAACCATTTACTACTATATCACGCTGGGCTGGCAGTTGGAAAAAGTGGTACAGGCGGCCCAGCTACTCTGCACTAAGCTCTCGAAGCTCTACACCAGATTTGAGGAGGTCAGCCACCACCTTGTAGGAATCGGCAGTGATGCCTTCCTCCATTTCGATTTCATCAATTTTTGATGAATACCAATCATCAAATTGTTTGGTAATGAAATTTTTTATTGGCTTGTTAACACTTAGGTCGAGTGGCTGCAGATGATCTGTCATGTTAGCAGGCACGTGAACAGCAAGGACATTCAATGCTTTGAGTTTGGCTTCAAAGCTGCTGGTCAAATGAGCTTTGAACATGTCATAAATGAGAACACATGGCATTTCAACGCCATGAATTTCCCTTTGCTCAGCTAGATATGGGCCAAGAATTTTATCTGCGTACAAAGACATTGACTCCTCGTTTGACCAATGGTTAGCATTTGCCATCACATGGAATCCTACAGGAAACGGAGACTTAGGAATTGATCTCAGTGTTAAACCTTTGTAAATGAGTTGTAGGGGTAGGAAACCTCCAGCCAATGACACGGTGACAACGGAGGTGAGACATCTCTTGTCATGTTGGCCGTTGATTACAATTTTTGAGGAGCCAGTTTTTGCCATAGTGTATTTACCGGCAGGGCAATATGCTATGGGCGTTTGATCCAAATTTAGAATAAGGGATGCAGGGATGTCATACTGCTGAGAAAGTTTTGCGATGCAATTGGTGAAAACAAATTTGTTTTCAGCAATTACTGACTGCGGCATTTGTAACTTTCCAGTTGTACTGGCCCGTTGGGAAAATCCCATTCTCCGGAAGAGTGATTTGGCCCAACCTTCCCCAACGTCATATTTGTGAGCGTTCGATGGGTCCTTAACCTGCACAACTCTTTTTGCAACAAATATTGCCGTAGATCTCGTGACTCTTCCTCCAGCATCGCGCAGCTTTTTGAGTCTTTGAATAACTTCCTCATCATAATTCCCAAGCATAAGCGGTCTGCCACTCTACAATGCATGAAAATTTTGTTATCCAGGGATAAGTAAATGCTGCATAGTATCAGCAGAAAAGTTAATAGTTTTTAAACCACTACTTCAATGCAAAAAGTATGGTCAATTCTTATTCTCCATTTCACAAGCTTTAATTTGATATTTTGTTTGACAACATTGGCCAACTCCAAATAAACGAAACATCTCTTTAAACAAACGCACTCTCCAAAACAACCAGCAAAAATATCTCAGAAATTACCCTTCAGCTGGGTGACATCACTCGGCTGCAATCTTCAAACATGGTATATGCTAATAATTATGAAAATTTAACAGTAAAATATTTATTGGACATTCAGTGAATATTAATAACACAGACATTCGAGCATGAATGTTGAGATTAAGCTACAGTATACTTGCATGTTTACCTTTTTGGATGTGATGGTTTGCACTTGGTGCTCGACTGAATTGAAATTGCTCCCATGAGCCCTCTTCAGCTCATCTACCTTTTTCTCATAATGAGCTCTCCAAGTGCGAATGGTGGCACCAGGAAGTTTGAGCTTTGGATACTTGATAATTGTTGCCTTAACACTGTTTTCAGCTGCAAACTTTCCCACTTCAAGTCTGGTAGATTCTGTATATTTCTGGTACTTTCCTCGTTTAGCAAGTGTCTCACAATCACGTGCAACCTAATAAACAAAAGTCAATAATATAGAAATTAATTAACTTACTTTTTTACGCTGCATCAATAAATAATTTGTTCCAGTTTTAAAGTCTCCTGCAAACTTGAGACAGACGATATTTTTTACAAGTTATGCAGCAACAGTCATTCTTATTTTTATGTCACAACATACTTAATAATAATTATATTGAATAATAATATTTATTTTTTCAACTTTATTGTTATTAATTAATTATCATATAAATAATATAATAATATAATTACTACTATATAATAATAATAAATGAAAATTATTGTTGCTTGTAAGAACATAGTCATAATAATTAATATTTACATTATTTTATGTCATTGCTCTATTGTTAGGTCTTTTTGAACTAATTAATTGCCTTTTGTTTCACTTCAATAAATTAAATGATTGATAGAACCATCATCATCTTCATCATTGATTGTTGATTATTTTTTATTGTTAAAAATAAGTTTAGTATCAAATCAATGAATCAACCATAACCACCACTTCAGCTCACCAACTCATCAATTTCTACATCTTGACTCTGTTCATCTTCAACGACTTCGATTTCATCATCACATGCTGATGTACTTTGAGAAAAAATTCAGAATGGACTTCTGCATGATAACAATTAATCTTTTCAACTTGGTCACATGTGAGCAGCGTGACCTGTAGCTGCATGAGGAAAACAGTTACCACTCATTACACATACCAACATCCAGCCATTGAAATCTATCACCTGTTACGTATGTGTTTGGACTATAGTGCCCGTGATCAATAACTTTCTTTACTGATGCAACTGCGGGTGTGCGCATATACTTCCTCATTATAACACTGGCACGGACCAGAGCTATTACTCTAGTTACCAAAATCCACAGCTTTGGATTTTGCTGTGATTATTATTATTTCATACTTTGTTATCAGTATTTTTTGGAGTGCTATCTTGTAAGTTGCATTCTATATTGTCACAGCTGCTTGTGTGCAACATAATATTACACAATCATATAATAATTTGTCATGGATTTATTTAACTTGAATCACAATAAATAATTATTATTTGGTTCATTAATTATTATTATTACTAATACGAAATAAATAAAAATAATCATACCACAATGATGATAATAATATATTTAATTGCCATATTATTAATAAAATATATTATTTTCGTTTGCGTTATAAAAACAAAACGGAATAGTAGGAATTCAACATATTATTAATTTTTTTTTAATTTCGCTACTACAGAGGCAGGGAATAGGTTCGCCGGAACAAAATTTCGCTACTTTTAGCACCCGCGAAAAACGCGAAAGTTTAAATCCGCGACAACTAAAGTCCTCTAGGGTATGTATATATATGTATATATAATCGTTGATTCAACCGCTAGTAATAAAAACTACTAACAAGACCGCGGCTAACTAGCTACGCTACTACTATTGGTTATCACTTCAGCTAAGATAATATAACTCCTCAACGCAACGTAGTTCAATGCACAGAACTTGCGTTCGTGTAGCACCTAGCTCTTAGTGCGTTGAAATTGCACAAAGCATAGCGCACGGAATTTGCGATCGTGTAGCCAGGCCTTTATACCGCATTCATAACATGAAGTTTTAATATTGGCCATCAAATTTTTATGTACCTCATCGTTAATTTCAGGCAACAGAGGTTGCAGCGGCTCCAATAAAATCTCTCGGTTCACTCAAGAAATCTAACCCATCAACGGCATTGCTTGATAGCTCAAGCTCCTCGAGCCCTGATGAGGAGTGGTTACCTTACTGATGAAGAATTTTTAGAGGAAACCAATGAAAATTCTCCGGAGAAAATGCATGGAGGCTCATAGTGTTGGCCCAGTGGCTTGCAATAGCATATGAATGTTTTTGTAACGATTGTTTCACAATTTTTCACACTGAAATTTATTGGTCGTGTTAAATAAACGGCATTATGTTTTCAACAAATTACTATAGGCCTTATTAGTTATAGACTTGTACACTAAAACTAAATTAAATTTTTTGCCTAATGACCAGGAATTTTCATTGGTTCTCAATGAAGAGGCTTTGAGGCGACTCCGACAAATTAGAAAAGTAAAAATATATGCTTCAGAAATAGTATGAACTGTTTTGAGATCGTAGATACTATTTTTAAATAGTACTAGATGTTTCAAAATAACTTGGGCACTTATTATTAACATTATTGGCCGCTTTATGCTTGAGTGCATTCCATGGTCTCGGGTGCTTTGAAGAAAAAATCTTAGTTTTTAATAGTTCTTTTAAAACCAACCGTTAATGTCATTGAGTTAAAAAGAACCTCATAGCGGTTCGCCAACACCTATTCTATGGGTCGATTTTTAATTGAAGCTGATTCTGTAATGGTGAACAGGAAAAATCAAGTTTTTATTGAGATACCTTTTTCACACTTTGTAAAAATTGGCAGCCAAATATTAAAAAACTCATTAAAAGTAAGGCTCAAAATGAAAAACTAATGCTACGGAGGGCAAGACCATTAAATTTTGATATAGGTACGTACTTTTTAAGAATAATGGGCATCAACATTGGCCAGAACAAGACAATGAAAATTGGCGATTGTATTGAGAAAATGCCGGGAGATTGTTTAAAGAACTGCAATGTATTGAACTACCCTATTTACTGGGCCTCATAAGCAGAAGCTTACATGGAGTAGCCGGAGCTAGGTTTAGTGCATGAGCTCACTTTCCACAACAAGATTCCCGGCTAGCACTTCAATCCAGAATGTCATCAAGCATCAAGCTAGCCACTGAGCTGCGCTGACACTTGCCTGAACACTTTGATAGGTTGCATGAATAACTGCGCGCTGCTGATATGTTTTGGTGCATATTTGTTACATGGCTGAATCATCTTTAAATTACTTCATTTATTTAGTGTATCGGTAGTGAAAAAAAGAGAGAGGCCGTGCAAAGGCTCGCAGAAAACTAAGAGCAGAAAAAGTTCACTATACCAGCCGAATTTGAGGTAACATTTGACAATTAACACAGCAAACATTCAGGTTTTTTATAGCAATGTCCATGCAATTGATATACATTCTTGCAAAATGCATATGAATACAGCTCTGGTGTTTGTTTTCTGCCTAATTATATAAATATACTTTTCTATTTACAGAATGACATTAGGCCGACTTCAACTTTATTTGACCGGAGACATAAGCTTGCCGCCGCAAGTGCCTCGTCACCTACTCCCAGCACCAGCAGCCCAACTGGAAGCAAGTCACCTGTTGCTAGCACCAGCTCAGGAGCGCGGACAAGCATTGTAGCCGGCACCAGCACCCATTCTGATGTGATGGACGCGCGGAGCCAAGAGGATGAGGACGATGAAAAACTTGAGGAAGGTTCAATAGAAAATGTCTTAGTCAGAGAAATATATATTGGGAGTCGCATGTTAATAACTGGAAAGCAAACACTACATTACAAGCGCAGTTCAGCTCTATCTACTCTCCCAGACATAATTTGTCCTTATCGGGATCCTGGGAGAAACTGTCGACGGTGTCTAACCTAATGAAAACTGAATGAATCATCTACGATGTCGTGATTGTTATAAAAATCTAACTTGTAGACAATTTCACTGATGATTGCATAGAGGCTCTCGTGAGGGAGGTGGCGGCCAGGCAGACAAGAAAAGTTTGGTGTCCAAGGTAAGTACTTTACTGTTGGTGGATACGAAATACATTTACAGTCGAAGTTCGTGTAATGACTACATGTGTTCGATCTCTGCTTTTGCTGCTGCGATGCAATTCTCCAAAAGAAAATTGCTACTTGCAATAAATTTCATAGTGTCATAACCATGGATGTAACTTTAAAATGACTTGAATTCCAAGATCTTTTGTTTATATCTGCATAATGTTTGCGTATGCGTAGACAGCTCCATCTCATTTATATATGCCTGTTTCCTCTGTCACGTACATGTCCTTATTTCCTCATAAAGCCTTAAAATTTTTCTCTGTTCAGATGTACAAAGAGATAGCTCAGGAGCTAACTCGACGTGGCTATCGCGTCAATCCCTTCGGATGCAGGAGGAAATATAATAAGTTGCTGAACTGCTATTAAATACTGAGAGACAACAATGATCTAACAGGTACATGTTATGAAAAAAAAATATAATAGAAATGTTGAATAAAAGTTAGACAATCATTTAGTCACATTGACTACTAGTGGATTCTTGCTTCTACAGCAGTTATCAAAACATTGTCACGCAGTATTTCAATTTAAAACTAAGCATACAAATCAATGAGCAGACATCCAAACAT
This sequence comes from Cryptosula pallasiana, assembly GCA_945261195.1. Classification (NCBI taxonomy): domain Eukaryota; kingdom Metazoa; phylum Bryozoa; class Gymnolaemata; order Cheilostomatida; family Cryptosulidae; genus Cryptosula; species Cryptosula pallasiana. The sequence goes on from OX183137.1 coordinate 37,889,171, forward strand.
CATTTTGGTACTTGCTGGGCAGGTTTTTGACAAGAGGAAAACTGCTGAAAAACAATTTTGTCTTTGTTGTCGGAAACAAACAATTATATCATCGGAAACACATGAAGACTGTAGACTATATGCCGTATCCACTTGGCGTGTAGTTTACATTCAATGACAATTGCTATTCCCGAAGTAAGCTAATTTATTTTACATATTTACCTCACTGTAGGTAGAGAACCAATGAATCTCAAATATGAAGAAATATTCAACGAGGTAATGGGAGAGCGACCTGACATAGGCGTTCCAAAGCAAGATTCAGGTCGACATGGGAGAATAGATGAGAGGTAAATGTTGTAATTGCTATTTATGCCTACAGCCTATCGATCTTTTGAGTTTGTAAACACTATGATGTACTAACGACATCAATGGGATGGAGTTGTTATTTCTCTTTGTAGTGGACACAGCTGTCGTTATGTCAAATGCACACATACATGCATGGAAATGGAAGCATCAAATACCGAACAGCTCTATTTATAGCATGTAGTAGTTGCGGTAAATTTTTTTTAACACTAACAACTTGAACATGTGCAATTAAAATAGTTAACTCTTATGGCTTAAAATTTAACACACCTGGTGGCGATGGCCATAGAAAACGCCCCAAAGGACACATATCCCGAAACGACGAAGAGACGGAGATGAAGAGAGACTATTATGAGACGCTAAAGGAAAGCAAGAAGAAGAAAACGGAAGTTTTAGAGAAGATGCTGGCACTTAAGCAGGAGCAGTGGGCGATGCAAAGGAAGATAGCGATGGAAAGGCGGGACATTGTAAAGAAGCAACTGCTTAAAGAATTAAACAATCAAGTCTTCACATTTGTACGTTTTATTATGTACAATAAATTTGATTAAATTCAAATAATTCACATTATACAGAAAATCATCCATGTATAGTTTATACAAGTAACAGACTAAACGTTCAATTGAAGTAGTGAGATAAATTAATTATAGTGAAGCGCAAATGGCATCATGCTTCTGCTCAGCGGATAAACCTGCAACATTCAGTATATTGACAAAATACCCATCATATGGATAACATAAATAGGAGTCGAACTGTAACACAAAGTTGTGAAGCTTGATGCAGCTGGCTAATATCTTCTCCGTTCTTTCAATTGATTTAGTGTATAATTTTTTCAGACGTCTCCATTTGTTTTTTAAGACTCGCATTGGCATTTTTCACAATCATCCGCGTTGATGACAGCTTGTGGTTGAATGCTGTTTTATCAGCACTTATACTGCCTGTATCTTGATATGGCTTAATCAGACCCTTTAATAACGAGTAGGCACTGTCTCCTAAAATGTACAAAAATATTCTTCAACTGCTAATCGGATGTAGCAAGACAACTCCTCAAGCTCAAGCCCAAATAGTAAGTACAAATGCATGCATGAAGTGGATGCAGCTATTTAATATTTTGAATACATATTATTGAATTTTCATAGGTTCTCAGGAATACTCCCAATATTGTCATTAAATAAACTTTTATCCAGTGGTTTGTAGCAACCTAGTTATATCTAGCCTCGCCTACCTAGTATGTGTTGGTCTGATGCCAATGTATCCACCAACTCAGGCAGTCTGCTTCTCCTAAACACTCTCGCGCCATGTTATGACCCAGGTGATCCTATAATGTAATGAATCACCGGTTCTTGAGAGTTTACAGTGAGCATTACATTCAGAGTAAAATCGTTTTTCGGGATCGAAGTAAAATGGATCACTTGTTATTATCTCGACATGCGTCCCATCAACACAGCCCACAATCCTGGAAAGCCTGAAATAAATGAACAACACTATTGTAAGGTGTTTTATAGTTTTATATTTCCTCCGAATATGGTCATATCATGAAAATCAATGCATTTGTAGAGAGTTAATTAACTGCTGTCAATATATGCTACCTGTTCTTTGGGGCAAGGCTGTCATCTCTGCTCTCTTTGCGATGTCAGTGTCTGGCCATTTTACAAGTACAAGTACTTTGATAGCCGAAGATACAGCATCATGCACAGATGACTCGCTTAAGCCAAAGCTAAAAAATATTTTGGGTAAGTAAACAAAAGGTAGATATTTCATGTTTTTGCAATGGAAAATGAAACAATTATCTCACTAAAGCTTCACTATCATATCTTCATTGCTGTGGCAATCAAAAACTTTGACAATGCATTCAATAGGCACATGCTTACTTGTTTGCTATGGAATGATAAGTCTTCTATTGCAAGATACCAGAGTGCAGCAAGCATCCTTTTTGGGGTGAGGAAAATGTTGTTCATGTGGTTGTCAGTACATTGAGGGAATGACTCACAGGAAGTCATTTGCTCCATAAGCAACTGTAAACCAGCTACAATAATTTAAACAGTAAAAAATAAAAATAATATGATAAAATGTTCGCATTTTTTGTTAACTAATGTTAACAAGTCTCGTGTACCACTGAAAATAGAAGCCTTTTTATTAGATATTATACATTAAATAATATTATCAATTATTAATGATCATTAATTATTACCACGCAATAATGAAAGCATTTGACAGGAAATGGAACTTGATTACATTTTGTGCGCAAGCGCCATTAAAAAAACCAAGTCACAGGGTCTCAAGTGCAGCCTGGGGTCGTTAACTATTGTTTTGATTGCGACATGGGTCGCTGTGTTCGCGGGGGAGATGAAGGGGGTAAGAAAATATTAGTCTTTTATCGACCCACTGGATGAACGTCGCGAAGACACCTAATGAAGCTGTTTCCGATTAGACTGATTTTCCACAAAAGATAGGGGAGAGAAAAAAAATAGGAGAGTCTGCTCTACACGATGGTGTAGAAATTAGAAATGACAGGAAATCGCCCAAGCAATCGTCGCGAGAACAGCTGTCAGATAAAATTGAAAAAAGGACAACTCGCGAGATAAATCGCTATAGAAAATTGGAATGTTAAGAATTCCCATTCTCTAACAGTCAACATTCAATGATGAGCTGAAATAAACCGTTGTTGGAATTAAGTTGAGAAACTTGAATAAAAAATCATGCACACATGAAACCATCCGTCAACTCGTTGCAATAATATTCATTAAAAAATGATAAAAATGATCATTTTTATATCTTTGATCAACTTCTTCATGAGAACCGTTTACTAAACATTCTATAAGCAGCAAGTTGGCTGGGATTTTCAAAACGTTCATAAAATTTGCATATAGTTAATGAGTCTTGTAAATAGTTTATGCATTCTCTAAAGAGTGCTGACAGGTCAAAGTGCAAAAAAATCAACATTCTGATGATCTCAGCACCATGATTAAACAAATACGCATTAACTGACTAGCTGCTTACTTGGTATTTTATTGACACAGCAGTCAACTGGTTATGTAGCGCAAGACCATTATTCCGACTGGGTTGGTATATTTCTTGATTATCCTGTATGAAGTATTACCTAATGTTATAGATGCCAGAGCTAGCACAAGCACTAACTGTGCACCATCAACCTCAACAGCACCGGAGGTTTCAACTGAACCTGCAGTTGCAGACTCACCACCAGCTATCACACCACCAGTTAGCTAGCCCTCAACCGATTTCTCCACAGCCAGCTGATACAACTTCACCACCACCACCAGCAGCCAGACCTGCCAGACAGGGAAGGGTTTGGAACCCATTTAGGCAAGGGGGTCGCTGCCGACAGAGAACCTCTTCCAATGACAGCCTTCCAAACTGCAATAATTGACCTAATAAGACAGGGTAATGAGACAATGCAACATAGTTCGGAGGGGCTGCTTACTGAAATGAGACTTGTCTGGGAACAGAACCATTCATTACAACAACACATTTTGGGCATAATGACAATGATGAGTTCCCAACAACCTCACTCCTTTCTTCAATGTCCGCCGCTTCGTTTTCCTCCTCATCGTCACTTCTCTCCATCGCATACATATACACGATCATCGCCCCACCCTACCTCCGCCTGATGTACCCTCACATAGTAATCTGTCACAACCTGCTCACTCGGCAGTTTTTGAGGGTTTAGAGGCTCTGTATGATGACAGTAACATTGACTAAGTTACCAAACAAGAGTACTGCCATTATACATTGCCTGTATTCGCTGATTAAGAAAAAGATTTGGTGTAACATTTGTTAGTACGTTCATCACTTTTTTTGTGCTTCACTTCGGCTGAAGAATTTTTTTGTCAATTATCACTTATTGATAGTCTTTTTTGGCTTAAGTATGTACACAGTGATGTAATAAACAATCAAGGCAATGCAAGCTGTCAGAGTTATCAGATAATAGTTACCAGATATATTTTAGCATCGAAGGTGATCTCACGAGAGAGAAGAGAAAGAAAATCTTCTAATAAAAAAAACATGCATGTCTCGCCACAAAACTGTAGCTTAGAAACTCAAATGAGCTGAAAGCCTAGAATCAAGCAAGACAAGTGAGTGTAAGTACACAATAATATGTAGGTGCAAGTATTAAATGATGTCTAGATTATGAGCCATCGTGCTGACACTGTAAAAGCAGTTGAGGTTGGTGAAAATTCACACTAATAAATATCCATTAGCAACCCACAAAAAATGATGAGTGAAACCAGGTTGACAACTAACTAGCAGATAAAACAGTCAATGAAAGTTTGCAAAAACCACAAGAATTAAGTATCAATGTACAGTATAGTAATGTACAATAGAACTTTCAGACTCAAAATTCTTGGCTCAACACAATATTAGTGTGTGCAGATGTAACCTGACAGAATTGCCAGATTACAGAGCCAAGTGTTTACTATTTAGCATAGAACAAGGTCTCTTAAAATGCTGAGAATAAAAAACTGAACAAAAACTACTATGAAGGCTTGTTTTTTTTTTTACAAAAGTGCAGCTTTGAGTTGACATAAGCAATAAAAAGGTTCTTAGCAGTACACAAAGACAGAAAATATACAGAAATAAAACTATCTCACATACTTCAAATCAACTAAGAGCAGAGAAGCGATTAAAAAGCATTGCTGTGCATAAGTGTGGTGTTATGGAGCTGTCTGGATGCGAGACGAAAAATATGCCTACCAGCGTCTATATTGTGGCTTTTATACGAGCCAAGTTTCCACTGGAAAAAGATCCGGAAGCATTTGCCAACTGGTATTCTAAAAATGTGAGTATTACAGCTATAATGAAAATAATGAAAACTTCAAATACCTTTTTTAAATTCCAAATAAATTATGGAAATATAAGCATGTAAGTTGCATAATCGTTGATCATGTTAGTAAAAAAACCTACTAAATTTGAACTAATTGACCCGGACATGTATACAAATTGAAATAAAATCGTAAAATCTCAATAACAAATCATGACTGATGTTATAGTAGGTATTGTGCGAAAAAAATAAAACTTGTAAACAGAACAGCTTCAGCGTGTGATAATATTCGCCATTACGTGTAATTAATCCCAACTATGTAGCTGCCAACTCACACAACTCAAAGAGTACAACACAGGATGTGAATGCTTCCAATTAGAATCTACTTTTTAGCAATACACACATAAGTCTGTTAGCAGAGAGTAGGTGGAATATTCTGCTTGAAGTTAATGCATTACAAATTTATAACATTGTCGGTTGATAAACTAAAAAGTTATCTCCCGAGTATAAACCGAAGTATATACAAAAACTTGGTGTTTACAAATTATTAACTTGTCATCTTGTAGGACTTCACACATTCTTTATTATAAGGATTACATAGACATTTAAACAAAATTGATGTTGGGGGCAACAAAAAGCCTTTAAATTTCCACAGTTTGATGTCTTCAAAATACTTTCGGGTATTGAAACAGAGCAAGAACTGAACCAATGTAAGTATTATAGTTCTGTTAAAGAAAATTTCATATTTTTTTTCTTCCATCACAAAAGATGTGAATCTGAACAGATGTCGATTGACAACACCGCCAGATAAGTGAGCAAGCAGAGTTAAGTTTGAACAGCCACCTCAATAGTGGCAGTTGAAGTGAGCAAAAATCAGGATTTGTTTGCTCAGCTTTCTTATTGCTGAGCTTGATAGATGCCAACTAAGAGACCTCCCAGAGAAACGAGCTTGTAACAATAAGGCATCAATAAAACGCTTGTAGTCCTATTGCTCCCAAAACATGAAAAATATTGTCAATAAAAATGAAGACAATAGCGACGATTTACTTTTTCAATCGCGTAATGATGCAAAAATGTTGAGAAGGACATGTCGAGGTAGCAACATGGTTATTGCAGAGACCATCAGCCTCTTCCGTTTCACATTTGACTGATATTGATTCTTCGTATATACTAATCTCATCAACATCTATATACAACAGTCATGACAAATGCTAGTACATAACTCATTTGCTTTATGATCCTGCCTACTGAACTTATATTGGATTTGTCAGTTAAAATTTGCAGAATAAGTTAAGTATATTCAGGTTTAAAAATCCAAGGGATTGGAACTGTGAACAATATACCGGAGAATCATGCTAAGTGATAGCCATTGATGATTAGATTAGTGTTAGCTGCAGCTGTTGATCGTTTCTTGTGATTAATAGCTGGGCATCATTGATTGATCTAACACAGCTTATCTAAATAACTAGATTGTAAAAAGCTAAGCTGATACGTCGTGTAATGAACATAAATCCAGGGAAAATCAAGCTATCGGCTTAGTCCAGACTACAATAATATTGTTTTTGTTGAGGTTTTGGAAACTCTCCAAGGTGTACAAGATTAGGAGTGGCACTGGTCTTTTTACAAGAGCTCACTTTTCAAAGTGGCCATTTGCATTTCAACCTTAGAAGAGGTCAAAAAGTCTGCTGGTATTTGTCAGCTAACACTGCAGTACATATTCTACCAATTTTCAACATTGTAGTTAAATGTGTTATCGTTCTCGCCGACCAATGTAAAAGCAGTTGAGGTTGGTGGACATTTACACCAGTGTTTGAAATGGGGGGAGGTACATGCGGGTACGGCGTACCCTTAAAAAAATTGATGAGGGGATGTCGGCAAAAGCGTATCCACTCGCTAGAAACGCAATAGATCAAGGGAAATCTGACAGTTTGGAAAATCCCAAGTGACTTTTGGTTGTCAGGGCAAAATTTTGCGGTATTATCGTAGTGCTCAAGTTCTTCTAAGCCCATTAACAGCAGCGACCCAAATGCCCCCCACACATGGCCACACATTTATAATCTTGTTTATCATTTTGTTTTCTAAGTCTCTCTACGTTTTTGTTGTAATTCTTTTCGTTCTTTTAAACAATACATACAAAATTGTCTTTTTGCTCGACTCATTCTACTAATATCATGAATCGACAGAGAGAACTGGGAGACTATTTTTCTGTGAAAGCCAAGAGAAATTTTCACTTTCCCTCTTGATAAGGAGTTGATAAATATAACAAATGAATGATTGACTGAACCAAACAAGCTGCTGCAACAATAACTCCTTGGACTTTTGTTTAGTAGTAGCACTAGTAGTAGTAGAAGTTAGTTATTATTATTTAGTAATAATGATTGTATATATAAATATTTATTAAATATAGTTAATCATTTTATTATTAATTTAACGAAGTTGTTAATATTATTTTTTTATTTTCGGTTGTTTTGTAGTAATAATAAATAGTAGTAGTATCTATTATTAATAATAATTTATTATCATGATATAAGAGCAAATAAATTGTTGTTCTTCACTCAACATCTTTGTTGCTAAGATTGATTGCAATTAGTATTATTTTGACAATATTATTAATTACCTGTAATTTGTGATTTTTGGTAATAATTTATTATTATTCTTAAATAATGAATGATTATTAATAATGAAAATGATAACAACAATGTCAATGAAAGTTCACTTTTAATACTACTGCCACTACTTCTACTGCTACTATTAATTATAATTACTGTTGTTTATTACTCTTACATTGAATGACTGCATTAGATACTGCGTAGCTGCTGCATACAGTTGTACTCATTATATATAAATACAGTGGGGACCTACTGCATTGAAACAGATACGAGGTGAGGGGTATATTACTGCATTGGTTTACTGCATGAATTGCTGCATAGCGACTGCATTGAATAACCATTTTACTGCATTGTAGCGTCATTAACTGCATGGAGAGCTTCGAGGAGTTGGTACCGTTAACTACAGACAGAACGTGCAGAAGATGTTCAGGACTTACAAGGTACCAGAGCTTGGTGACGATGACAGTAGCGTTAGGACTACTGTTGTGGATATGTGTGACAAACCAGGAGATGCAGACAACAACGAGGATGGAGAAGAATCAGATGGAGATGAGCCAGTACCGAAGGAAGACTACAGTAAATACACATTCACCGACATCAAGACGACCAACAAAGGCGCCAGTGTATCCAACTCTAAAGTTAAGTCAACAAAGAGAAAGGGGGTTCTGGAGGAGGGACAGCAGAGATTAAAGATGCCGATGGTGAAGAGGGTGAAGGCTAAATCAAAGGACAGCATAGAGAACGCAAAGGACAGGATATGGAACGAGTTGTCCAAATCACACGACAACAACCTGGCGAGGGATCTGGCATCATTGGAATGAGAAGAGATTGAGGAGTTGACGTGGATGCGAGAACTACACACAGGATCGTGGCACTTTGTGGATCATCTCTGCAAAGGACAAGCACCATGGCCCTCGGGACACGAGTTAGACAACGTAATCACTGTTTTGCAGGACCAGGCCAAGGACAGATACTACCTTCCTCTAAACAAGAAGTATACTGTGGAGGTGGTAGAGTTGTGGTGTGACAAAGGCTGTGATATGGTCTGGGTGAAGTATTTAGGGATGCGAAGAGACGCGCGTTCAAACAGACACCTGCATCAATTCATCATTACAACAGACCCGTTGGCAAAAGTGGGAAGACAGGTGGTAAAGGACCAGAAGGACGTGAACGCTTTGAGAGATGGCAAGGTGAGATTATCCCTATACAATCATGCATACATGTGTGTAAACAGACCAAAGCAGGAGCAGTTAAATGACGGTGTATGTGAAACCAAACCTTTTCATACAGTGCATGACATGTTGTCCGACAGGGACAGAAAGCTTAGACGAGCGGGGATACAAAGAGAAAGAGTATTATCAAGGGTGAGGGACCAATTAAGAGAACAGATGGAACTACAAGCCAACCAAGAGCCATACCTAATACAATTTATAGACACTAACAGTAGCGAAGCCGATACCTTATCGGTGGAAGCAGACAACTTTGATAACCCAGTGCTAGTTGTAGAAGAACGTGATTTATTCAGATAACCCATTACCTGTATACATATATACCAAATACAACCACATTAACTTTTTTTGATGATTGGATGCTTCATAACATCAAGGGCGTTCGCAGTATAAAACTTGATCATAGCATTATTGTAAAAAACAGAATTTTTCCAAAGATCGTATTCAATGAATTTCCTAAAGTACTCAAGCATAGCATCAATGAATGATTTTGAAGTACAGTTCATATCCATGGGCGGGCGAGCGGTGGACATATTCACAAATATCCAACGACGGACATCGGCGGGCTGTAACAATTCGAGCACATCATCGTTGGTGGAGGCGACGCACCATTTTCCCTGAACGGCGGTGGTATTTGCGAAGGTCTTACATTCGACAGGCTGTCCGAGTACCAATAGTCTGATAGTCTGAGTCTTCGTTTCATACCAGGCGACGGTGAAATCCTTCATGTTATAAACGGGAAGGGGGGAGGACCAGATCCCAACGCCGGAGGCATCAGTAGCAATGGTATATTGATTCATGAAGCGCGAAAGAGTCGACTTACCAGTGCCTGGAGGACCGTGGAGCATGATGCCATGGAGTGAGTCTGGTGCATTAGAAGTGCGATAGACGAGATGCATGACCATCCAAAGGAAAACGGTGTAATAGGTGATCTAATTGGCCGAGGCAAGGGAGGTGTAGGCGGGGCATACAATGTCAGCGGCCAATAAAGTGTCGAGCATGGCCTCGAATACCACTTCACCATCGGCGGTAGGAGGGACCACATCCTCAACATCTCTCTGAGCCTGTCGACGAAGAATAGGTATGTACGATCGAATTTGAGCAAACTCAGTGGCCCCCATATCATTAAGGAGAGCTACTTGGCAGTCAATATTGGTCTCAAACATGTTTTGTCGGACTATGGCATGAGCACGTTCTAAACGAGCTTCCAATGATGTTTCCTTCTCGCAATACTGCTTCCAACTCTGTTCATTACGCACCTTTTCGGCGTAGTTAATATGAACGGCATTGGGGGTAGTATTAATAATCTGTTTGAAACGGGTAGGTGATATTGCCTGAGGTTTTCCCTTTTTATCGGTTACCTTAACCAATATATGTGTATGTAGATAAGCAGTGACTGTATCAGGTCGCTCTAAATCGCCGACAAGTGTAACTGTAAGAGTATAAACAGGGTCATTGACAAACTGCGTACCATCCTCCAAGGTAAGTGTAGTTGTTGTAACAGCATAGGAGGTTGAACGACCGGGTGATGTCTTTGTAGGTGGCACACTTACAAGTAAATCGCTACAACTACTGAGGGAAAGCGCACAGACAACAACAGTTATAGAAGCAGAGGAGGAGTTGACCAAAAGAATAACGAAATTGATTGGATACGAAGCGCTAGCTACCATCAGACACGTACCGCCCACTCTACGCAAAGCGACAATACTGCTGGTAGGTGTACCGGGGTGTGGCAAAACACTGATCGGCGATATACTATCGCACGGTTTAAACTACGGTTACATGAATCTTACAAATTCGAGTTTTGCCCTCGAACAATGCTACGGGGTTGACATTATAAGGGCGGAAGAAGTATTCATCGACATATTCCCGGATTGGTGGAAAAAAAGTATTAGAAGGTAGAGACTACGTAATCGAAAGAAAGTCACGTCAGAGTTGTCTACAACTAAGGTGGACGCCAGTAATAGCAACGTGCAATAGACTACCGTGGTCAACACTAGATCCAACAACACGCGCAGCGCTGAGCGATAGGTGTTACACCACGAGAGTTACACAAGAGCTTCTACGCGGTCTGAAAGTAACCAATATAAATACAAAGAACGTGTGCGACAGAATCGACGATTGGTTAAGAAGTGAATACAGAGAAAAGATACTAAACAATGGGTCCTAAACCAAAACTAGACAAGAAAACAAAAAACCAACTAATGGTAAAACTATCAAGAGAACTGGAAATCGCCGAAGGGTATGAACACGAAGCAATAATACAAAACATAAAAGACGTATGGAAAACAATACCTAAAAATGATACCTACTGGATGTTGAAACATTACCCAGAAACGTACGGTATCCTACGAGAAAGAGGAATAATAAGAGCGACAAGGAGCATCGAGGACAAGCTAGAATACGGTACAGCCAGCTGGGCGTACAAAGCATTTCATGAAGAAAAGGAAGCAGAGATCGAGTTGGACCCAATGATATGGAATGAAATGCACTACAGCTACAGAATGGGGATACCTTTCACAATTGGCAACTACATAGGACCAGGAAACGTAAACAACAAAGGTGCTCCGGTAAGCGCAACAGACAGACGCCAAGATCCATGACATGTGTAACAGACCTAGCATTCTTTATCATGCCAAGACTCATAGTATTTGTTTGTAAGAATCTACATTACAAATATATTCATTTTAGTCAAAGTCATTGCAGACGAAACCACACCAGACGAAGCCACACCTGAAAGTGAAAGTCTGTCTGCTGGTAAGTGAATAATATTCCAGAACCCAGTTGCAATTTGACATAATCAGTGTACATATTGTTACCTTCTAGTTATTCTGTCATGTATGAGTAGTATAATTTTTCATTAATACTGGATATGAAAGCTTCACTTAATACCTAGTAAGCACAATTCCTGCAAAAGTGAAGGAAATGTGAGGGTTGCTACATTGTCCAGTTTTAATTAATTTTTCTGGTGTACTCCGAAGGATAGATTTGATTGAATGTTCATGATAATGCAATAGTATTAACTCTATTTAGTTCAAGCATTTTTGAAGGGTTTGAAGACAGCAGGTCACTTCACCAACCAATACCACTAGTTCAACTTCTGGTTAGTCAAATTGCATTGTTGAATTGTTGATTTTGTAGACTGTATGTAGTTTGAGCGTTTTTACCAGTAGTTTTTGTCTCCAAATCATATATAAATTAATAATTTATGTTGTAGCTGAACCAGTGGTGCTGAGTGATGGTGACTCAGACAAAGACAACTCGACTTGAAACGATGAAAAAATGCAAGGCAACAGTTGCCTCCTATTCAATTTTATTCACATCACATGTTAGCCGTATGAGCTAGATAAAGCCTGAACTGATGGGGTTTAGATTTAGCACTTGAAAGACTAATTAACAATTGAGTTCCTCAGAAACATTTTATACTTGTCTAAAATGTTCAAACAATGAGGCTAAATCTGCCACATGTATTTCAGAGTTGCAAAAATAAGATATGTTTTGATTTTGTATTACAGCGTCGTTGCAGTTTCTTAGGAGCACATACAACTAAGATAAGTTTCGTGTTAAGTTGTGTGTTGCACCTCTGTTCTACACTTTGCACCTCTTCAGTTTGATTTTCCACCTTTTCTCTTTGATTTCTAGCAACTTTTACATCCAATAGCTAACGTAACTTCATCTTACTGCAATCTTACCTTGACTGTATTAGCATGTGTTGCCATGTTGCCTAACTTGGTATTACGTTGTTCCCATCAGTTGTCTGTCTATGTCTATGTAATTTATACAGACCACCGGAGCTGTAACCCTAGGTAGGATATTGTAACTTCAGACACAAGATCTGACACCACCCAATTTTGACTGATTCGTGTTGAAGCACACAGTGAGCTCATCAAATTCAGTTTTATATGCCTGTTGTGCAAAATTAACTAAGTAAAGCTGTTTATTTCATATGTTGCTTCGTTCTCTTTTTGTGCAAGTATATTCTATGGTATTTTTGTAGCAACAGATTGGCCAAATGTCTGGACATCAATCTCAGATAAGCAAAAGGAGTATCCATGGCTGATAGCAAGAAACGACTTTATTGAATGCAGATACTGCCGTGATGCACCCATTTCAAAAATGGATCGCAAGTCCGGGAAAAACCCAAGTCGAGTGGATGTCTTGCAAGGTTGGTTTTGCGCATGATGATAAACGTGAACGTTAAACCAAGCTCTTTATGCTACGAAAGAAGATTTCATTACATTTGCATTCAAGCGCACACAAGGCATCAGAGGATGTATATATACAGAAGCAAACGCCAAGTCAAACACAACCGCAACTTGAGAATTAGACAGTGAAGTACCAGAGTGCAACTGAACGAGTTTTTAGGGTTGCCTATAACATTGCTAAGATGGACAGACCATTTTCGGATTTACCCATTCATATTGACTACAATCGTATGAATGGTGTTGATATGGGTCATCTCTTGGATACGGACAAGTTATGCAACGTTTTAGTGAACATCATTTGCTCTGATATGCGTTCTAGGCTCACAAAGCTCATTTGCTCTGATATGCGTTCTAGGCTCACAAAGCTCATTTGCTCTGATATGCGTTCTAGGCTCACAAAGCTCACTGTCAACTCTAAATGCAAGATTTCAGTGGTTGTAGATGAAAGCACCACTGTTAGCGATTTATCTAGTCTCATTGTACATCTCTGCACATGTATCAAAGGCAAGCCAACTCCTTTTTTTCATGATTTAGTGCACTTGCCTTCAGCAGATGCTAGGTCAATAGCAGGAACACTACTGAAAGTGTTGAAAGGTTATGGCTTTACAGCAGACTACTTGCAGCAACATTTCATCTGTTTTGCTTTAGATGGAGCTGCTGTTATGACTGGTGCCAAATCAGGCGTTGGTTCACAGTTGCTGGAGAAGTTCCCGAACTTACCCCTGTGGCACTGCTCGAATCACCGCCTGGAATTGGCAGTTCATGATGCTGTCAATGAAGTGGCTGGTTTAAATCCATTTAGAATGTTTCTGGACAGCCTGTACAGTTTAGACAGCCGGTTACCTAAACTGCAACATGAGTTGAATGAGTGTGCTAGCAGTGTTGATGGTGAGTTGACGAAGATTGGTGGCGTCTTAGACACCAGATGGGCCTCATCTTCTTTGCGCACCATCGAAGCTGTGTGGACATCATTTAGTTCACTCGTGGAACATTTCTCCTCCAAGAAAAGTGGTAAAGATGGGTCAAAATTTGCAGGAATACTCAAAACTATCACTAGCCCTAACTTTCTATGCAATCTTGCCATCATGTATGATGCTTTGGAGGAGATCAGTCACCTGTCTGTACTTTTACAAAAGCGCGACATGTCTCTCGTCAAATCAGACAGGCTGATTGACCAAACCCTAAAGGCATTGGAAGCCATGGTGTCTGCTCCAGGGCGTATTCAGCAGCAAGCTTTGGAAGCAGTTGAAGTGCAACAGTTTCGAGGTGTTGAACTAAGTACTTTCAAAGTTACTGCAATACGCCCTGGTCATTTTTTCCAGTTTCTGGTCACAGCTCTTTAAACTAGGCTGCTCACTGTGCAGTCAAGGAGAGGTGAAAAAGCAAGCTCTGCTGCTCAAAATGTGTCAGAGTACAACAAATTGCTTCAGATCGTACTTTTGGATTCCAGCACTTGGCCGCCACAGTATGACAGTATTCCTAACTTTGAAGAGTATGGTATCGTTGAGTTGTGCTCTAGGTTTGGGGTTGACAGAACTGACGGTGTTCGTGGCTTCAAGCTGTGCAAGGCAGGAGGTGGTCGAAACAGCAATGATTTGTTGCGTCCAATGCAGCGAGCTGTCGACTCCATTCCTGTTAGTACTGCAAAATGCGAACGGGCCTTCAGTGTGATGAACACCATTGTCACCACAAAACAAAATCGCTTGGATTTGTCAACTGTGTCAGCACTATGTTCATTAGCATAGTTGGCCCACCAATCCACGATTTCAATCCCACTAGTTATGTGAAAAACTGGCTGCGGAGGGGCCATCAATCGGCTCATGACACTGAGTCGATCAAGAAAAAGTTAAAAACTGACTAAATCCCATGAACCATATCATCATTTGCACAAGTTGCTGTAGGCTGCTGTATGTATCATCTGTCTTAGATGCATATCCTAATGATATGGAGATTGTATTAGTAGTTGGCTTGTGTGTGGGAGATTTTTTATTAATCTTTTTGTGCATCAGACATGATTTATCTGAAGTGTCACTGTGACTTGATTTTTGACTATTTGTCAGTGTGTGAAGTGGTCTTTTGATGTGACTACCATCCTGAATATAAATAAAATATAATGCCGAAGTAGTAGTTGTTGTCATGTCTTGATAACTTTTTGCGTAAACTGTACAAACAAAAAAGACTGAAAATAGGAAATTTGGTGACAATCCTCAACTGTTCTTAGTTCATATACTCATTTGAAGGTTCTGCCTTGTGATCAGTCTTTGTTTATTTTAATCTTGCATTACCATTTTCTGAGAGTTAATGCGCAGTAATCTGTAAATTGTCATGGTTCTTCCCTTTCCCATAAATTTGTGGCTCTCAGTAACTGCCATATAATTACAACGATCAATGAGATTGAAGTAGGTCTCCATTCGTAGAACATTTTGCTGAGGTTCTATCCCATCCATTATGGACCATGGTTATGGCAAGTAGACAGCCAAGTTGAGGCCGCTTAAAGTTGAAGCATAACTGAATACGCAGTGTTAACTTCTGCACAATGAGTAAGTGATTTTAATAATAGTTTCAATCGCAAAATTTTCGACACGCAGGAGGCCACTCCGCCGCCTCTCCCCAGCTAGGGCCTGCCGCCCTCAGTCGGGCCTTTGGCCCAAATATCGCAGCGCTTTTATCGCCAAAATGTAGAGTACCCCCAAAAAACCAGAGCAACCTCTAACACTGATTTAAACCAATAAACACCAATTGGCAACCCAAAAAAATTGATAAAAAACCAGGTTGACAACTTCATCAGATACACCAGTTGAAAGAAATGTTTCAAAAAGAAATACTTCCAAAAGTAACCCTGCTTCCGCGTCTGGAGCAGGACCCGGGGTGGTAGACGTGGCCCATTGTGACATCGGATGGGCGGGTTGCGCTAATGTCGACTGTGCCGAGTTTGAGCACGGGTCGAGGGAGATGGATCCAGTTGCTTGAGGGAGTGTAACTCCGGGGCGAAATAGTAGAATCTTTCTAGGACCGCGTTCCTGTTGTCTGCAACACCTGTGGTAGACTTACCTGTACCATTTACGAGAGAGACTTTGGCAGGCTGAGGGGGCTTTCAGTACATCTGAGGAGAGCCCACAAGGAAACTTACCACGCAGTGCCAATGGAAGATCAGAAGAAACAGAGATGGAATTACGAAACGCTGTCGGAGCTGGCTAGGGCTGAGGCCAGAGTTGCGGAAGGAACCTACAGCATCAACCTGGAGATACAGCTCTCCTCTAACACTGATTTACACCAATAAACACCAATTGGCAACCCAAAAATATTGATAAGGAACCAGGTTGACAACTTCATCAGATAAACCAGTTGAAAGAAGACTTAAGTATCAATGTACAGTATAGTAATGTACAGTAGCATTTTCAGTCAATGATTAAACTCCACACAACAATACAATGTTCTGTGAAACGGTAAGCTGACAGAGTTACCAGATAACAGAGCCAGGTGTCTATATTTTAGCATCGTAGGTGACTTCATAGCAGAGCTGAGAATGAAAAGCTAATAAAATAAAATTTCATGGCTCGCTACAAAACTGTAGCTTAGAAACAGCCAACTAAATGAGTTGCAATCCTACAATCATACAAGATGGATGAGCGCATGTACACAATACGTAAACGCAATTAATGTCTATCAGCTTTTTTTTACAACTTGTCTTTTTATCGCATCCATTGCATTGTCATTGTAGAACTTAACCATGGCATTCTTATAAAACAAAGATCCTTTCCACATATCATACTCTATAAACTTTGCAAAATAATCCAGCATGGCATCATTAGAGGATTGCGAGATACAGTTCATGTCCATAGGTGGCTGTGCATTAGGGGAAGTGGGTGAGAGTTGGGTCAGTGGGAGAGTTGGGTCAGGTACTGTTTACAGGTTACTACATAATGCAGAAGAAATCTGATTGGTCAAATTAATCACATGACTCATTTGGTCATTTCCTGTTGCATTGATGGCACCCATCTTGAAAGGTTAGTGTGTTACTGATTAAAACATAAAAAATTATCTTATTCTCAAATTTTAGAGGGTCTAAACATATGTAACATTTTACCCAAATTAATAAGTTCATACTGTTGGCTATTTGAACGTTGAATCACTTATAGTTTGGCCTCATTATCCAATAGATAATATTTCTGTAAACTGGTCTGGCTGGCACCAACAGTGTGAAATTTCATAATTTTCTGAAATGTGAGAGTTGGGTCATGAATAATTGTGAGAGTTGGGTCATTGACCCAACCCTCACCATATCCATTCAAACACATTTAATTTATATAAATAATATTGTAGACTAATTAAAAACCAACTAAACATGGGGAGAATATACAAAAAGAAGACAACAAGAGGTGTTGATATTGCTCAGCTAGAAGGAGCAGCTAAGATGGTTACAGAAGGGAAAGCCTCGATTAGAGAAGCTGCTAAAGCTTTTGATGTACCAAATACAACCCTGCAAAGATGTATAGGTTCCAGTGAGGAAGAAAGGAAGACCTTTGGTTATACTAAATGCAAATTTGCTAACTTGGTATTTACACCTGAGCTTGAGCTACTGCTAGCTTACCATGTTAAAGACTTGGACAACAGATATCATGGATTGACTGCAAACAAGTGCATGGAACTGTAATACTCCTCTACTTGGGTATTACCAGTGTAATACCCCTCTAAACTGTAGGGAATATTAGTGATTGCCTGATACTGTTAATTCCACCGCGAAATATATGTCCAAATTGTGAACTGCTTGATTTTCAGAATGGTCAAAGGGTAGACAACTCTTACTCAAACTAATCCACAAACTTCAATTTAAACAACTGCAAGGGTAGATGACTTCTGCTTGAGATCAATTTGCAAGTTCAATTAGCCTTCTGGGAATTCTCCTCCAGTTACTGACAACTTCTATTTTAAATCTCCAAGATTACTTCTGTTCTTACTCTTAGATAATACAAAGACGGTTAAATACTCATTCAAAATATCCTTTTATTAATCCAGAAAACTCCCTGCGTTGACTAGTCAGGGATGAAAAAACTGGAAAGATAATACTAATACTTATCTGAGTTTCCCAAAATCCTTAAGAGTGTTATGTAATCCAAAAATCCAGAGTAAGACGATGATACAAAAATAATATACTACACAAAAATAATACACAATGCAAAAAGTACAAGTCCAATGGCTAAAAAGTAATACCACTAATGTCTATAACTACTCAAATAAAACCGTATACTGAACTTGGCTTCCAGAAGCTTTCTAATTTATATGTGAGTAAGCATGCGGATCTGGAAGTTGAGTGCAAAGGCCTGGAAGTTGCGTGCAAAGTCCAGCGGAAGATAAAACCAAAAATAATATATATATAGAATAATATGATCTGCATACCAGTAGAATATCATTTAGTCTTAAACCAGAATCCGCCTTACTGAGTGCAATATGAAATGGTTAATACGGGTTTGCACTCAATTATTCCCATAATAGTGGTCAGTGTCATACGAGCCTAAAGTTACAGCTGGTCACGAGAGCAGCCCTGGACGGTACGGCAGTGCCTGGCACAAACATGTCTCCAATTGGGTTTATTGTTCGGGTTATATGGTGGGTCTTCTCTTTGTCGGTGTGTTGTATACATGGATCCATAATGTTCATCTATTTCTTGTACGTGTTTTTGGTGAGGAGTTGTCTTCTTCTGTCATAATTGCTATAAGTCAAAATAACGCAAGGTATTACACGTTCCCTCCTTAAAAAGGGATAAAATAACTCCAGGGACGGGGTGTGAAGCGATTAAGTTGTCGTATCCATGTTCAGGAAGTGAATGTCTGTTTCTGTGTTTTCTTATTATGGTTGAGGGGTGGAGACATGTTTATGCAGAACCTCCCGACGTGTTTCGGACTGGTCTGTGGGTCCAGCTGCACTTTTTACAACATATCTAAAAAAAATATATATAGGGGGTTAAAAATAGTAGAAGAAAAACTGTCATACTTCATGTAGGCTTTCGCAAGCCCAAAATAAATGTACAAACGAATAATACGTGTAACAGTGTGAGTTCTGGCATGGTTCCAAAATTATCCAAGTGATACACAAACAACAATCCTTTGTATTCAACTTTGGTTGTGTCAACTTATCTTTTATTTCACTGGCTGTTTATGTAGGTAGATCAGTGGTGGGGTCCAACATGATTACTGTTAATGTCTCTGGGTCTGTGCACTTCTATGTCATGTGGTGGTCTCCTTGCTGTGATGCTGGGTTGGTAATATCACTCTGAAAATGAAAATCTGAGGCACGAGCATCAAAGTTGTTGGCATTGTCAAGAGGGTATTTGAAGTGGTGTTGCTGCTTGGTTTGCAGATAGGCGCATAGTGACAATTACCGTGAGGGGGCGTATATTTTGACACCCCCATTTTCTTGATCCAATGGTTTGTCATGGTTGCAGCTCCCTGTAGCAGGTGGTATGAATAGTCTTCCCAGCAAAGTATTCTGTCTCACATCTAAGTTCCATCTAAATGCTATCCAACTGGTACCTCTCTCTCCCTTCCCATAAATTTTGGCTCCAAATTTTTATTCAACAGATTCCAACAATTTTACTAAATTTTGTTTTGGCAATTTTATACAAATAATTTCATCTCCGATAATTCCAGTGTAAATAAATTTTGTTGTTGACAATTTTGCCTCCCAATATATGGTCTTCCTAGCCAATTGACCATTTCTTTCCCACAATTTTGGTGTACTCAACCTAGGTCAAATTTGATGGATCTTCAAACCTCACATAAATTTAAAAATATCTTCCCATGTGATAACTTGGCTTGGCTGCAAAGTAAACACCTGGAATAACATGAGTTCATATGCAATAACAACATTAAAATTAGGCACGAGTAAAGATTCTATTGTATAGTTCAATGAGGCTGTCCTGGGGTCAAAGGTGATCACCAAACGCCAGACGCATTTTCTACATGTATCTCTTTGAATAGCTCTTACCACATATACCCATGTGTTCATTTCTGTTTCACACCTTGCGACGACAAGTCACTTTCCTGCCAGTAAGTATTATTAATTCATCTAATTGTACCTTGATTGGTCAGATATTGTCAGTTTTGCACCAAATTTTGTCTCTGTCTCTTGTTTCACTTCCTTATTTCTCTTATGTAGAATCTGCTGCTTTGCTCCGCTTGTGTTTTACCTCTCCCCATCGTTCACTTAAACCAGTAAGTAATAGGCACACATTTGGTACAGTCAATACGTATGGTCTCCACTCCTCTAAAATTACCATTGACTGTCATTGTAGAATCTTCTTGCTTCCCTCCACTGTCACCTTTACTCGCTCGTTCGCTGTCCTCTTTCTCCACCATACTCAAGCCGGTAAGTAACACTCACACATTATTTGGTATAGTTAATACACATGTCAATCACAGTAAGCCTGCATCGTCAAAAATTCTCCATTGTTATTGTCGTAGATTCTAATCTAACCAAAAAAAAGTCAAACTCATGGAGGGCTGCCAAATTGAGGCCACTTTCGGTGAGTATTCGTGGCACCCTTAATATGGGTGTTTTTGGTTTTCATGTGCATGTCGGCACTCACCTCTGCTTAGTCACTTTCAATTTTCCTTTTTCTTTTCCTCGTTCTCTCAGGGGGATGCAGTATTATATTCTCCGTATCGTCGGAGAATGAGGGTCTGGCAATATTGATGGTGGCCGCCCTTGTGGTGGTAGCCATCATGGCGGCAGTGATGAGCCAGTGGCTGCAGCGTCGTTGATCCAAAGACATCTCTAGTCGATACTTTATCCTCTGTCCGATCTCATATATATTCCACTATATATCCTATATCAGTAATATTATATCTAGATTACCCTTAAATATATTTTAATAACCTTTTATACTTGTGTTCCCTCTTATGTTAAATGTTGGGTGGCAAAAATAGGTGTCCTGGTTCAATTCCTTTGCTAACTTGGAGTTGGCTGCTCTGTTCTTCCTCCAATTCTTAGTCATCGCTTGTTTCTAACCAATTTCCCTGTAGCTTTCAGACACGTGATATATCATAATTGCCTTCGGCCATGACACTTCCTTGCTTAGTCAGTAGAAGAAAAGTGGCACAAATTCTCAAAACATCATTGTCAATATAACTACAGGGTAATTACTTCTTAGTGATTGATAACATGAATATCTATAAAAAATTCAAAAATTATTTAACAACATCAACAACTACTAGGAGTATAAATATGGATTAAAAATGCAGGAAAACCTTCACTGACTAGTTCAAGGAATTGCCGGATTTTTCTACTACCTGGGTGAGTAACATTTCCACTACTTATTTTATAGCTATGACATACATGTATGATTGTAGTAGTATCGCTGGCAGTAGTTAATAATAATAAGTCAGTAGATAATAATTATTGAGTAGTCAGCAACAACTAGCAATTCTCTTGCCTGTTAGATAAGAATGATTCGTAGTAGTAGTGGCATGAC
The DNA here is from genome assembly GCA_945261195.1 of Cryptosula pallasiana. Lineage (NCBI taxonomy): Eukaryota > Metazoa > Bryozoa > Gymnolaemata > Cheilostomatida > Cryptosulidae > Cryptosula > Cryptosula pallasiana. The sequence continues at coordinate 37,910,803 of OX183137.1, forward strand.
TCACCTTAATGTGGCAGTGCAGTCCAGCTACAAAAGTAAACATACTTACCTGAAAATGAGTTTCCTGGTTATTACTTAGTTCTCTGCCTCAGATTGTATCTGGGGGCTGCTTTGGGGCCTGCAGGGTTGGCTGGTGCAGCCACTACTCTGCTCTCGCTAGGTGGTGCCGTCAGTGGTAGGGGTCTGGCCTTGGAAACGTAGCTTGCTGGTTGAAAAGCTTCCAGGGGAGAACGCGCTTGTTTTAGCCGCTCTAGATGGACCAGGAACTCCACGCCATTTGGTTTTCCGTCCGTGCCGAGGGCTCTAATAATGGCGTTCAATCCCCTGAGCTGTGTTATCTGGTAGGGGCCATGGAAGGTCATGGTGAACTTTCTGACGTCCCCTGGTTTGACTGTTGGCACTGAAACATACACCACATCATCAACATTGTACTTGTGTGGGGTGATGTGTAAATCATGGTAGTATTTGTAGGTCTTCTGGGCAGTGTCTATGTGATCGCTGGCAAGTTTCCAAGCATCTGCCAAGCTGATCCTGGTCACCTCGGCTACATTTGGCTGTTCGTTGTACGAGGTGGGCAACGTCACTGGCACGCAGACGTCGAATGGCAGCTTGGCATGCCTACCATGTAACAGATAGTACGGAGAAAATTGAGTGGAGGTATGTACAGTATTGTTGTATGCAAACACCACATAAGGAGTGAACTCACTCCATCTACTTTGGTACTTGCTAACTAATGTGGCCATCAGATTACTGTATGTTTGAAAAAATCTCTCAAACCGTTTGCAGCTGCATGGTGAGGGGTTATCTCCTTCTTCTGGATACCCAGCATGCCGGTCAACTCTGTCATCAGGCTGTTGCAGAACTCTGTACCATTGTCGGATACTAGTCTCTCTGGCACCCCATGGGTGAGTACCACTTTCTCCACTAATACCCTTGCTATGGTTGAGGCTTGTTTGTCTACAACAGGAGCAGCAATGACGAACTTAGTAAATGCACATTGAAAAGCTACTAGATACTTCTCTCCTTGTTCTGTCATTGGTAGTGGTCCCAATAGATCCATGTGTAGGCTCTGTAGAGGTCGTTGGCACTCGATAGCTTCTAGTGGTAACACTGGTCTAGTGTGTGCGCGCTTGCGTTGATTACACATCACACATGCTGCAACGAAGTCATTCACGATTTGTTTCATTCCCAACCAAAAGTACTTCCTACGAATGCCCATTAGCGTCCTCTTGCTGCCCACGTGGCATGAAAACAATCCCGAGTGGTAGTTCTGCATCAGCTCAAGCTGCAGGTTCTCTGGTACACACAGCAGGTCTCTATGGGCGTTTTCTGGCCTAAAATAAAGAACATTCTTATGTAACACAAAATTGTCCTTGTTCATGTTCCAGTACCTCGACTGCTGAGAGTTGAATGAAGTAGGTGTCACGCCTGCTTGTAGCCATCGTATAATTGCACTTAAAAATTCGTCTTCTTGTTGTAGCGCGGCATATTTGTTGAGGTCCTCCTCACTAGCATGGAGGGAGATCATGGTGGCACCTACAAACTGCACGTCGTCGTCTCCTTCTGTAGTCATAGCTGATGACTCCTTTACTCTGGACAGCGCATCCGGCACCACATTCACTTTGCCAGGGCGGTACGTAACCTTCATATCATATTCCTGTAACTGAAGTGAATATTTGGCCAGTCAAGAATTCTTGTGGTTAGCTGTCATTAGCCAAGTCAACGGTCTATGATCACTAGATACTTCGGTAGGAAATCCAAGTATTAAATGTCGGAAGTGTTTGCATGCACACAGAATGGCTAGGGCTTCTCTTTCAATTGTACTATACCTTGTTTCAGGGTCTAACAGGGTCCTGCTATAGTAGGCAATGGGATGTAGCTTGTCCTCCTGTAACTGGCACAATTGGGCTCCAATGGCATAGGCTGAAGCGTCCGTGTGCAAATGGAATTTCTTGGTGAAGTCAGGAAATCTTAGCACTGGGTAAGCGGCCAATTTTTCCTTCAAAATCTTGAATGCCTGTTCACAGTTATCATTCCATTGAAACGTTACACCATCCTTCAATAGTGCTAGTAGAGGCTTAGCTATGGTTGAGTAATTTTCTATAAAGCTGCGATAGAAATTTGTCATACCAAGTGCTGAACGTAGTGTTTTCAAATTGTGAGGTGCTGGGAAGTGGGTGATCTTGTTAACTAGGTCAGGTGCTGGTCTATTACCTTCCTTGTTGAAGATATAGCCCGAATACTGTACCTCTGCTCTGGCCCATACTGACTTGGCTGGGTTGATTTTCACACCATACTGTATGAAACGGTCTAACACGTTTCCCACTCTTTTCATGTGTTCCAGAAGATTCATGGGTGAGAAGATCAGCACGTCATCCAAAAAGCACTGGCACTCCACCCACAGCAGGTTTTGCAGTAACACGGAAATGGCTCTCTGAAAAACAGACGGTGCATTGGTCAGTCCAAAAGGTAAGACAGTATACCTCCATACCTGATTGTATGTAACAAACGCCGATCGGTCACGATCTTCTGAGTTGTCTAACTGTAACTGCCAATATGCCTTCTGTAGGTCTATGGTGGAGAACAATCCGGCTCCACCCAGCATCTCCTTCACTGCATCTTGATGGGGTAGTGGATGACATAACTTCTTGGTGACGGCGTTGACGGCTCTGTAATCGGTGCATAGTCTCCAGGTGCCTCCCTTCTTCTTCACAAGTAGGACTGGAGATGCCCACGCACTGGTATTGGCTGGCTCGATCAACCCTGCTTCATGCATCTTGGCAATTTCCTGGTCTAGAATCACTTTCTGCGAGACAGGCACACGGTAAGGAGCTTTCTTAATAGGTGCACTGGTACCGGTATCACAAACGAGTCCTGATAGTCCCTTGATTCGGCCCAAATCGTGGCTGTGTTTTGCAAAGACGTCTGCTTTACTTCGCAGAAACCGCTTGAATTTCTCTCTTTCTTCCTCATTTAGTGCTGACTGAGACAAGTCCACCTTGTCTATGGGGTCACTCAGAAACTCGTCTGTAACATTTACACAAACATCAGCAGTCATTTTTCTAGGCAAACTAGACGCCACCCCCAATGGTGTGTTTTTATACATAGTTATGTAATATTCGGTTGTGTTAACCCCCTTCATGCGCACAAAACCATCCCCTGGGTTGACAGTCCTTGCTAACATCAACCCGTCTACGATGTACATAGGCTCAAATATCGTTTGACTGGATAGTCGCTCGCAAGTGTTAGTCATTTGAAAGCTACATAGTGGTGGTATTATCACTTGCTCATCCAGGGTCACAATACTATCTGTGATTGGCTGTGTGGTGGCTGCAGCTATGGCGCACATGTCGTGCAGTCTAGCTCTTTTCTTGTTAAATTTTAGGCTCAGTGTACCGGTTTCATAACTGATACCTATGTAACCAAATTTTCTTAGAATATCCAATCCTATGATTAACTGGTAAGGGCAATCACTAAGAGCTAGAAAAACTGCATCGCATTCTACTTGGGGCTCAAATCGTAACCTAGTGTATGCATCTCCTACTCCTTGTACTACACTTCCAGTAACTGAGCGGATAGACTTCATACAACTGCTTGGTCTGATTTCGATGCCCAATTGTTTACACAAAGAGGCGGTAATGGTACTCAACTGTGCCCCTGTGTCAATCAGAGCCTGCGTGCACTTGCCATTCAGTAACACCGATACTAATGACTGGTGGAACGCAGCTGTTGACTGACACAGTATGTCTTGTAGCATTGGTACAGTTAGCATTCTCACCTTCTGTTTTCTAGCATTGTACCTGACTGGCCTTAAAGTTGGCTGTGCGCTGGTGGAGTCAGTGGTTTCTTTGTATCTCTCTCTAGCCACCTCGGGTTCACTATCTAGGACATCAGCCTCTGCCAACGCGGCAGTTGGCATGGCAACTATCGGTTGCGTCATTGTTTCATCATTTCTCTGTTCTATTTTTAGGTTGACTTGGGTGGTTGGCGCTGGTTGACTGATGGGTATTTTATCACTTGAAAGCCCATGTGACTCGTCATCCCTGGATCTCCTCCTATTGCGTCTACTCTTTCTCCGCTGTTGGCAGTTGTAGCACCTCCTGATGGCCCGAATCAACCTCCAAAGAGAATGAATAGTTACAACCAAACAACAGGTAAAGATCCATAACTGTTTGATGTCCATGTTTGCCCAACCGGAAAAAAATGCAAATGTACCAGTGTTTACAATGCTTCTGGACGCATCCTGCGCTGCCTTCTTGGCGTCGAACGCTGTTATTCCTAAGTGTTGCAGTATTAGTGATTGCTTGGCCTGCTCACTAGCCAAGTCATTCAGACTAACCTTGGATCTGAAGTCTTGCCATTCATTCAACACTAAAGAATGTATTATTGTACCGTTTAGGGGAAAGGCTGTGCTGGAGTAATTCAGATATAGCAGATTCAGGCTGTCCACGGCTCCAACAGCTCTGAGGTTTCCTGTTTTGTGGTGATAGAAGTACTCTTTCCCTTCCAGCACTACTGGCACTTCTACATCCAGTAAGCAATCCCCTAGGGCTGCATTTTGGTACAATACATTGGTAATCGGGTCCAGGTGGAGGGTGTAGTTGTCCCGATTAACTATAGCAATTACTGGCACCCTATTACTGCAAGTATCAGACGCGATAACATGGTATTGGGTGACCTGCTGACAAGGATAGGCAGTAATAAACTTTCCTGTGATCGTTGCGTACAAATAATTATGGTCCAGCAAATACCTTGTGGTCAATGTAGGGTTAGCTACAATGGTAGTGGTAATGAGATTGGTCGAACTGATCATGTATTGGCAGGTGGACTGTAGCGCATGCTGAAACATAGTTTGCATATTGGTTTTAGTGCGCAGCTCTAAAGCTTGTAACCTACTGTTCAGTTCTGATGCTGTGACTGGTCCATCTTCTGGAAGGTCACCGGGGTTGGGAGTATCTCTCTTAGTCCTGTTGTTTCCCCATCTCACGGCAATGTGTTGATCGGAGAAGACCACCCCCTGTTCGCATGTACCCGTCATTGGTATCGGCTTGGATTGATGAAAGGTCAGTGCTAGCTCTCCATCATCTGATAGCCAGGTTTTCCCGCGCTGCGTGCCTGTATAGTTTCTATGAAAAGTGTATTCGCAATGTTCACTAGGATCAGGTGTCCAGATGAGGAACGATTTGTCACGTAATTGACACTTACCTCGCTCATATTGGCAATGGTCCACCTGTCCAGCTGTACTTTCCATGGCTTCATTCTCACCATGTCTTTTCAGAACGATGGCACTGCTGAGGTACGCGTTGCTAGCCGTGAAGCTGTGTTCTTTACAACAGGTAAAACCCCCCATAAATTTGTAACTTACCCTATTGTGAGTGCACCATATATTGCTGTCAGCAGTCAATGTTCCAAACGTGCTTTGTTTGTCTTGAATCATCTGTTGACATTGGTTGTAGGTCACCTCCAATTCCTCGTGCTGGGTTGTCTTCTTCTGGTTGCTCTGAATGAAGTTGGCCATGGTGGTGACTGTGGTTTGTACCATCCTGCAGTGGTAGCCTATGGATCTGTACTGGATGAGATTGGGTTTGTACAATTCCATCATTCTTGCCACTGGAAGATCCTCATTTGTGTAGTTGGGCATTACACACTTTGGTGTTGCAGGTAGACGGAATTTGACTATAGGACGGTCCGTCCTACAGATCATCGGACTCTGAGCAGCTACAGAAGGACAGAGTATGAGCAAACAGATAAACCGTATGACAATTGTTGAAAATGTGCCACTTGTGCTAGCGACAGATCTCGTCATACAGATTAACATAGACAGAAGACTCAAAAATTTATGCCAAGTAACCTCACTTCCCTGTCTACATGTGCCTGTTTGCTCTCCTAAGTATCCATCTGTCATCTCCTCCTTCCCTTTGTTCCACATCTCCTTGAAACGATCCATCTTCTGCTTGTCACCGTCGCCATCCTTGCCATTTTCAGCTCCTGTTGCTTTCTCGTCAGCCACCTCCACGCTACCTATCTCTTCTGCCACCGTTTCGTCCACCTCAAAGCTGTACACCTCCACGTCAGCATCATCTACTTCTCCCCCAATGCTTATTGGTCCAATTTCCTCCATCCATCGTATGACGTTACAGTCAAACACGCCCCCATTCTCAAACGCATTTACTCCTGCCATGTGAGTAGTTATGTTACCCTACTTTCGCGAAGTTAACACAGGCGCAGTTATTGCTTTCAACGCGACGTGTCTGATATCATACTTTCATCGAGTTAACCGGGTAGTCAACAGTTTGTGTTTCCAAGCGATGTACTGTTTTATAAGCATTCAATGCGTAAGGGTAATCAATATCTGTAGTTCTACTTTCTCAAAGGTAACTCAGTTTGTGCATTCATGCGTGCGCCGAATATCTTATACTCATTACAGCTTTTATGCTCAGACCGTTGTATTCATATTTGTAGTAATTACAGCAACACCTTTTACACGTGATGAGGTTACATTAGGCTTGTTGATGAACAACCAAAATTATCTATCAGTAATTACCATGGCAATATTTGGTGAGTATACTGCTCAGAGTGCTTTTTGCATGCAATCATGAGCGCTGAAGCTTTTGAAGTTTCTTTGCCCTGATTTTTTAGTGAGTCTAACATAAAAAAAATATAAATGCAAAGCAACCCTACTGCTTGATCATTCGATGATAATAGCTAGACCAAACAGCTAGCAAAAAAGGAGCTTACATTTAGCTTTTGTAAGAAAAATAGTTTATCTGTTTTCTAATACAAACATGCCATCAAAAAGCTGTAATCCTAACATTGATGAGGAATTTATAAGATCAGAATCGTGTGCTCCAACAATCAGTACATCATTTGATCACCAACAGGAAGAGCAACAGGATAGAGATTCTATAGATAGTGGCATTGGAATGGAGATCATTGATAACAGCGCTTATGAAAATGTAGCTACACCGAGCAGCCTTTATCAACAAATCAATACCAAGACTGAACCTATGCATCGAGGAATTGTTAGAGCTAAAACTAAAGGTGTAATTTTTTTGCCAACAGCCTACTTTGTTGTTAGTATTTGCGTGAATATTACCATGCCAATGTTTTATAGTAAAGGTAATAACAATACAATTGTAATGCGGAATGATTTACCAGCTTGCAATGATACATGGATGATAGACTACTCCGTGTTGAATGAGACATATGCAAACTGTCCAGAGCAATACTCCATTGGGGGTGGTATAGTTGTGTCTATATGTAATCATCATCAATTTGGTTCTATTGTAGATATCAGGTTTTTTTTAAATTCAAAACCCACCATCAAAGGTATTGCAATACCATTTTACACAATTTCAAGATTGAAATCAGTCATCCAAGTTATAGTTGATTAATTTCTATGATACTAATCAAATTACATTGCTGTGGTGCTTGAGAGCATTTATATTTATTGATATATGCATGGAAGGTTTTTTGTTATTTGTGTTGTAAATTATACGATTGATAATAAAATGGTATCAAAAATTTTGAAAAAACAGAGTTGTTTATATCCTATTATTTGTATCCTGTTATAGTGATAACATGTTTTTTATTACATAAGGTAATTGGACAATAGCAGCATAAATTCATTGGAGATATTGGCACATGCAGTTATTTAAAAAAATAAAACAACGGGCAAAAACTCTGCAAGTCTATCAAACTAAAAACTTCTAGTTAATTTTGATACTTTACAACGAAACAAGTAGACCCAAATATCAAACTACAGTCAATGGAAGGGGTAAATATCTACAAGAAATCATATGTATTTTGCTACTTTCACACGGGGCATTAGTAGCTGATTAGCAAATCATTTCCTTTGCATGACACCATTGATAACTAAGTTGGGAATAAATCACCTCATAATATCCTTATTTTAATAAATTATCTGTAAGAGATTATGCAGTCATTTTTTTGGTTGATCTAATAATTGATTATAACCATTACCATGTGCGATGATGGTGTTTATAGAAACAGTAGAAATACGAAGGAGATCAACTTGACTATTTGTTATTTAAATATATTTTCTTATCAGTAACATCCTCCTAGTCATATCCTGACAGTTACTCACTGATTATTCATCGCTAGTAGTATATAAGCCGGTTGATGCTTGGCAAAAAGTACACTCAACATGGATATATCTAAGCAGCTGCAAGAGGTGACTCCTGATTCTGAGGAGTACATTGAGCTTTTAGCCAAGCACTTAGCAGATACCAGGAAAAGAAAAAAGGGCAACAAGAAAAAACTGTAAGTACAGCTGCTTGATTTTGTATTTGTTATTTAAATATATTTTCTTATCAGTAACATCCTCCTAGTCATATCCTGACAGTTACTCACTGATTATTCATCGCTAGTAGTATATAAGCCGGTTGATGCTTGGCAAAAAGTACACTCAACATGGATATATCTAAGCAGCTGCAAGAGGTGACTCCTGATTCTGAGGAGTACATTGAGCTTTTAGCCAAGCACTTAGCAGATACCAGGAAAAGAAAAAAGGGCAACAAGAAAAAACTGTAAGTACAGCTGCTTGATTTTGTATTCTTTTTTATTCTAATTTGAAATATATTATCACAACACAAATTTTTATGACCTTGCTTTAGAGCAAGATGCAAAAAAGGTGTTTTTTATACCGGAATTGAGATTAGTCAGTGATCAAAGAAAGGTGTACAGAGAAACTTCACTGATTTTTTTTAATTGTAGTGAGAAAGATGGGGCAAAACTTTCCAGGAAAGAAAACCCAAAAGAAGATAGTAATAAAGAAAAAAGCAAAGATCTAGAGACCAAGAAAGTGGAGAACAAGAAAGTGGAGAGCAAGAAAGTGCAAAGCAAAAAAGTTGAAAGCAAGAAAGAGGATAGAGCAAAAGATGCATGTTTAAGCACCCAACCGTAAGTTTTGTAAAGTAATAAATTTTTTTTTTTTTTTTGTTCATTTTTAACTGACTTATTGGATTTTTTTATTTAGATCATTTGATTTTTTTCTTTTAACCAATATTTCATGGTAACCATTTTTTTTTTTTATAGCGTGTGACATGCATGATAATCTGCAATTTTATAAAATATAATCCAAGTATTATGGTTTACAGGAAAGCTGTTCCAGTGTGTGAAAGCAGTTGCAGCGACACCAGCAGTGATGACAGTGAAAATGAACCTACAGAAGAAATGTCTGATGCGGATGATAATAAAGGTGCCTGTTTGAGTAGTGCAGTAGATTTTGATCCGGAAAAATTAGCATTGACTAGAATTGATGATCAAAGCTTTGCATTGTCATACGATAATGATAACAGGATTTTTTTGAAAAGTGGAGAATACGTTGGTCAAGTTACCACGTATGAATCCAAATATTCGCATTCAATCTTGGTAAAAAAAGGGGAACTGGTCGAGAAAGTGCGATCAAAGGCGGAACAACTGCTGGGGAAAAAAAGAAAACTATCTTTCTTCGGAAAAAATGATTCGGTTTGCAGTTCTTTCTTTCCTGAAACAGTTACCAACCTAGAAAAAAAGAAATGTCTAAACTTAGTGAAGGATGGGGTAGCTGAACTAATGCCACTATCTGAATTTTGTAAAGAATCAGGGTGCTTAACAGTAACGCTCAGAGCGGGTAAAATTACGAAAAGACAAGGTACTGATTATACATGGAAAATGAGTGTTGTCGAAGCTCAGCTACATCCTATACCTGAAGAGTATGAAGGTTATTACAAAATTGTTGACACCCCCACAGTTAGGTTTTTTGAAACAAAAAAATAAACAGTTGGCGGTACTGTTGGCTTTGTTTAGATGTTTAGACCATGGCAATGTATTTTATCTGTTATTATAAACTACATTTTTTGCTATGCCTTATGTCAGTGATTTGCTTTGTATTTTGTATTTTTTTTTTCTCTAGAATGTGCAAGTTTGTATTTTTCTGCTCTAGAATGTGCAGAGGATATATAGTTTATGCTTTGTATTTCCATAATAAATCTGTCAAAACTATTAATGATATCCTTTTTTTTATAGGTGAGATTATATCAGATTGTGAAATAATCTGTGCATCACTAACAAAAAAATAAATCAAAAAAATCTTGAGAACAAAGCTATTACAGAATAGCAAGTTATACTGATTTGCAAAAATGACGTACAAAACTGTTGATATCAGTTCAATCACAAGCTGATATAGTATTTTGTATTGTGGATGCAAGGTATGTGTAATTATACCCTAAAGCTGTACACAGAATTTATAAAAGTACAAGCAAAAGTAATAATAAAAGCAAAAGAAAGAATAAAAGCAAAAGTAAGAATAAAAGCAAAAGTAATAATGAAAGCAAAAGTAAGAATAAAAGCAAAAGTAGGAATAAAAGCAAAAGTAATAATAAAAGCGAAAGAAAGAATAGAAGCAAATGTAAGAATAAAAGCAAAAGTAAGAATAAAAGCAAAAGAAAAAATAGAAGCAAAGTAAGAATAAAAGCAAAAGTAAGAATAGAAGCAAAAGTAATAATGAAAGCAAAAGTAAGAATGAAAGCAAAAGTAAGAATAAAAGCAAAAGAAATAACAAAAGCAAAAGTAAGAATAAAAGCAAAAAAAAGAATGAAAGCAAAAGAAAGAATAGAAGCAAAAGTAAGAATAGAAGCAAAAGTAAGAATGAAAGCAAAAGTAAGAATAAAAGCAAACGAAATAACAAAAGCAAAAGTAAGAATAAAAGCAAAAGAAAGAATGAAAGCAAAAGTAATAATAAAAGCAAAAGTAATAATAAAAGCAAAAGTAAGAATAAAAGCAAAAGTAAGAATAAAAGCAAAAGTAAGAATAAAAGCAAAAGAAAGAATAGAAGCAAAAGTAAGAATAAAATCAAAAGTAAGAATAAAATCAAAAGTAAGAATAAAAGCAAATGTAAAAATGAAAGCAAAAGAAAGAATAGAAACAAAAGTAAGAATGAAAGCAAAAGTAAGAATGAAAGCAAAAGTAAGAATAAAGGCAAGAGAAAGAATAAAAGCATAAGTAAGAATAAAAGCAAAAGTAATAATGAAAGCAAAAGTAAGAATAAGAGCAAAAGTAGGAATGAAAGCAAAAGTAAGAACAAAAGCAGAAGTAGGAATGAAAGCAAAAGTGATAATAAAAGCAAAAGAAAGAATAGAAGCAAAAGTAAGAATAAAAGCAAAAGTGATAATAAAAGCAAAAGAAAGAATAGAAGCAAAAGTAAGAATAAAAGCAAAAGTAAGAATGAAAGCAAAAGTAAGAATGAAAGCAAAAGTAGGAATGAAAGCAAAAGTGATAATAAAAGCAAAAGAAAGAATAGAAGCAAAAGTAAGAATAAAAGCAAAAGTAAGAATGAAAGCAAAAGTAAGAATAAAAGCAAAAGTAAGAATAGCAGCAAAAGTAAGAATAAAAGCAAAAGTAATAATAAAAGCGAAAGTAAGAATAAAAGCAAAAGTAAGAATAAAAGTAAAAGTAATAATAAAAGCAAAAGTAGGAATGAAAACTAAAGTAAATGATCAGCAATGAATGTGGTTGAGAGTAATGAACTGCTCAATTTTGTTGTATTATTGATCATAAATGATGTACCCTTTCAGCAAAGTTTTTGCAACAAAACAAATGCGTAACAATATATTGTTATGCATTGCAGAAAGATTTGGATGCACACTGTGCCACAAGACCTATAGGTACAAGTCTGGTTTGTCAAGACACATGAGAGTACACAAGACTAGATGTAATGAGTGTGGAGTGCTGAAAGACTCTAGATCCCGATACATTCATCAGTGCAAGGTGATTATATTTTAAACTTTTTTGAGGCTGCGTTATAGCCAAACTTCCCATAGTTTTAATAAGTTTTTTGAATTATTATCAAACCCAATGGTAATGTTTTACAGGAAAGCAAAAAGACAGTTGAAGTACCCTTACAGCCCACAAGTCAACAGTTTGAAAATGATGTTTCAATGTTCAAAAGCTACTACAGAGGCCCCCTTAGAAAACAAACCGATGAACTACTCGAAAAAAACTGGACAGCAATCAGGGATTTTGCCTTGTACAGGCGATATTCCACAATATACAATCTGCGAGTAAACAATGATGATGTGGTAGAAACATTGAAAAAAACTAAAGTTCTTTACCAAGAACAGACATCCAAGTTCAAAATCCAAGCGTCTGTTGGATTTTTACTCGTCAACAACTCTTCAAAGAACTTGAGATACTGGCATGCTAGCAGTGGTCATGACAAACTATTTGAGAAACCTTTTCTTGTAGAGAATCTTGAGGACTTTAACAGTTTTATCAACAAGCTAAGTGACAAGGATTTTATTGAAACCGCGACAAAATCAAGGCCAAACACTAGGTACTCTATGCACATGATCACAAACATCACATTTTATGTGTACCAGATTTCGCAGCACCCCATCGGATGTCCGACAATCCTCCCCCTTGCTTTAAAACGTAATAAAGCAATTATTTCAGCAGACACGGACAGCAATGGACGGGAGTATCAAGACAACTTATGCTTTTTTAGAGCACTGGCTCTTATGCGCAAATGCAATGCTACATTACAGGCATCCACAAAACTGTATTTCCAAAGATTTTTGGAGAAGATGAATATAGATAGGTCAGAATTTGAAGGAGTTTTACTAAAACAGCTACCAGAGATAGAAAAAATCTTCGAAGTCTCTGTTAATGTATTTACTATACTAGAAGAGAATGATACAAACTCCTTCGCTAAAATACTATCAAGATCCTCTACCAGCTACAGTGAAAAGTTGAACTTGAACTTGTACGATAATCACTTTAGTTGGATAAAAAATTTGTCAATGTACACCAAGTCCTACAAATGTGTCTACTGCGAAAAACTTTTGAAGACGTTCAATGCTTTAAAAAATCATATGCTTGGCTGTTCAAACACTCAAACCCTAATCCACCCCAGGGGGTCATACTCACCTCCCAAAACAATATTTGAAAAACTGGATGATATTGGATTAGTCGTTGATTCTAGCCGCCGCCATTATCCTTACTTTGCCGTGTTTGATTGTGAAACATATTTGGATGAGACAAATTTGCCAAACCCAACTCCAACAATTGAATGGGAAGCTTGTCACAAGTTAGCTTCAGTATCTGTGTGTTCAAATGTTTGTGGGTACAAATCTCCCATTACATTTTTAAATGATAATGATGATGAATATGATGTTGTCAAGAAAATGATGGAGTACTTGGAGTCTGTATCCATGGAATGCTATGAGAGACTCAGGTTACGATACAAGGATGTCTTCTGAAAACTTGAGAGGATTAGGGATGAAACAGTTGAAAGAGAAGTTCATGCTATGAATGGGATTGCTGTCGAAAGAGTTGAAGAAAAGTTTGACAAGCTAGAAAATGATCTTTCTGATTTGCTCTGCTTTGGATTTCAAAGCAAAGGGTTTGACATACCTGTAATGAAACAACACGTTGTCCGCTATTTACTAGAGACAAACAACAAAATTAACCTGGTGATAAAAAAAGGGAATAAATACATGACTTTGCAAACGGACAAATTGAGATTTTTGGATATAGCAAATTTCTTACCAGAGGGGTATTCATTGTCAAACTATCTTGATGCAATGGAAGTGGAAAGCCGCAAGTTCTTCTGGATATACGAACACTTTACATCCATGGATGTTCTCAAGAGGACCTCTTTTCCTCAACATGAAGAGTTCTATAGTGTTCTAAAACAAAAAAACATTACAATAGAAGAATACAACTATGGGAAGAGAATATGGAAAGAACAAAACATGAAAACGTTGCGCGATATGTTGATTTACTACAATGAACACGATGTACAACCACTGTGTACCGCGATTGAAAGACAAAATGAATTTTTCAAGAGCCGCGATCTAGATTTTAAGAGCTCAATTTCTGTGCCTGGCCTGTCAATCAGATACCTTTTTCATTTGAAAGACCCCGATGCGCCTATAATTATGTTTGGCCGAAGATTTCAAGATCTACACAAACTTTTAAGGTCTCAAATAAGAGGAGGACTGAGTTTGGTTCACAACAGATATCAAGAAGCCGGTGTGACCAAAATCAAAGAGAATTATTTTGGTGCAAAAGCCAAAACTACTCGAGCTTGTGAAGGTTGGGATTGCAGTGCCATGTATCTACACAACTTGGCTTTTTGTGAAATGCCCACTGGAGCTTTTGTGAGAAGAAAAAAGAGCACAGGGTTCATAATTGAGAAATGTTACCCTCATGGAGAAAAAGCTACAGAATGGTTAAACATATGGAAAACCTTTTGGGTACAAAAATCCATCACAAGTACAATGGCAATGAAGTAATAATTGGAGGTAGAGAGTTGCCTGTAGACGGTTACGCAAAGACTGATGAAAATGAAGAGATTGTACTCAACTACAGTGGATGTTGGTTTCACTCGCACATGTGTAAGCGTGTACCAGTGGGAATCAAACAAGATTACGAAAACGACTTGAAAAATCAATTGGAAACCTACACAAACCTGAAATACTTTCAAGATCTAGGGTATACGGTATACCATGTGTGGGAATGCCAGTTTGATGAAACAAAAAAAAGAAGCAAAGAAATTGAGGATTTTTGCAAAAGACAAAATTTTGTAGTGGACAGAAGACATAAGCTGACGCAAGAACAAATCCTTCAAGAAGTGCGCGATGGTACTATGTTTGGCATGATAGAAGTGGATATACACACCCCTGATGAGTACAAGGATATCTTTTCCGAATTTCAACCAATAACTAAGCATTCATTCATTTCTAGAGAAGATATCGGTGATCATATGAAAGAGTTCGCTGAACAGAATGGATTGCTTAAGAGACCTGTCAAAGCCTTGCTAAACAGTTACTTTGCAAAAAAAATACTGTTGACCACACCATTGCTTAAATGGTACTTGAATCACGGTCTCAAGTGCACAAATGTATATCAAGTGATCCAGTACAAACCTTCAAAGTGTTTCCAAAGATTCGGTGAAGAAGTGGTATCAGCTAGAATTGAAGGAGATCTTGATCCAAAAAAGAAGATTATATCGGACAACTGCAAGCTCATTGGTAAGTATTTTTAAACAACATTTCGCTATTTCTACAAACAATTAAGTTTAGTGTCTAATACGTTTTTATGTAAAACACTATTATTTACAATCATGCTCTTTTTTGTACAGGTAACAGTGCCTATGGAAGAACCCTAGTCAACTTGGAGAAACACAAGGATATATCTTTTCACCAGGCCCACGACTCTTCAATATCTAACTTGATTAATGATGGAAGATTCCAAAGCCTGGAAGAGATCTCTGATGACTTCGTTGAAATTGAAAAGGCAAAAGCGTTCATCAGGCTGGCAGTGCCAATTCAATTAGGGTTCTTTGTGCTAGATTACGCCAAATTACTTTTGCTAAGATTCTACTATGAGTTCTTGCTAAAGTTTTTGAGGTTTGATGATTTTGCTTTGATTCAATGCGATACAGACTCACTATATCTGAGTTTGAGCAAGAACAGCTTATTTGCTACTGTGAAAGAGGATATGAGAGACACATTCAAGCAAGAAAGTGAGCTTTGGATTGCCCGAAGTTATTGCGAGAAACATAAAGCTGATTTCTTCAAACAAGTATTCGCTGGCAAAGAATGGAATCCAGAAGATTGCTGCAAGACTGCATCCAAGCACTACTTACGCCAGCCTGGTTTGTTCCACATCGAGAACACATCAGAAGGAGTTGTTGCTCTCTCCAGCAAATGTTATTATTGCTTTGGAGAGACAACTAAATGCAGTTCCAAGGGAATAAGCAAAACGCACAATAAACTTACAGAAGATCATTACAAAGAAGTCCTATATAACAAAACAATATCTGAAGCCACAAACAGGGGGATAAGAGTAAAAGGACAAAAAATGTATACATACACCCAGCGTAAAAAGGGACTTAATTACATGTATGGAAAAAGAAAAGTTTGCGCAGACAGTGTATCTACACTTCCAACTGACTTGTGATGAACAAACTTATGATGATCAAATTTGTTTTGGCTCAATATACTTTTTAGCCCTATTAATTGTAGCAATACAAGCATCTGTATATAAGCTTTAGTTGTACGCTTCTTGGCTCAGTAGAGCATCGGATTATACAAAGTCAACTACCAGTGATCAGTTGCTTCAGTTATGGTGTCAAGAGCGCCTTTATCATTAGTGTTTAAGAATATTCACAACTACATTTGGTTTAAACTATCCAGATATTATAATAAATACTTCACCAAATATGAAGTGAATAGCATCGTGTTCTCACTGTATAACTATCACAGAGGATGGGATAGACATCTACGCCATGAACTGAGAACACTTTCACTAGATATGTTCATAAATAATGGCTTTCATGAGTTCCAAGAGTTGACAGAGGATATGGGAAAACATGAAACTGATTACAACAGATTAATGAAGATTTTGTACATCGCTGTGCAGTATAGCAAACTATACATTGATAGAGGAGAACCATCTATGATTAAGAATTTGATTTTTCAAACGCAAAAGGAAATCACAAGACTATTGCTGCTAGAGTGAAAGCATTTTTATCAAGCGTAGTGAGTAAATGAAATTATATAAATGCGTAAAACCAAATGTTGCATTCAGTTTAGATTTAGACGAGCTAACAAGCAATCATGACTTTACCATTGGAGCACACATTTTCAGCAATAATAGCTGGCCCAAGCAGAGCCGGTAAATCTACCTTTTTAGCTAAGCTACTGTCATTTCGTAATGATATGATTCTACCGCCTCCTGAGAAAGTGTATTATTGTTATAGCGAGTGGCAGCCATTATATGATTCAAGTTCTTTTGCTGAAGTAGAGTTTCACCAAGGAGATATTGATGTGGACATTTTAGACAAATCTGTAAATAACTTAGTGCTCTATGACGATCTATTAACTCAGTGCAATGATAAAATGGAAATGATGTTCACAAAATACAGCCATCATAAAAATGCTAGCGTGATTTTTATAACTCAAAATATTTTTCACAGAAACAATCATATGAGAACTATGTCCTTGAACTCATCGTACTTGATACTGTTCAAAAACCCAAGAGATGTGAATCAAATAGCACACTTGTCGAGACAAATGTATGGAAAAAAATCCGATTTTTTGGTGGAAGCTTTTAATGACTCTACATCAGTACCTTTTCGGTACCTTTTCCTAGATATGAAACAGGAAACACCTGATATGTTGAGAGTTAGGACAGGAATATTTCCAGATGAAAAAACCTTTATCTACACACATAAAAACAAAACCATGTCATTGCATAGATTTGTTGCAAGCGATGAGGATCATGTCCCAAAGGCTTAGAAACTTTGCTCCAACTCTTCAATGTTTGGCAAAGTGCGATAAGCACACAGCAAAATCAATTATTGAACACGGCAATCCACAAATTATTGACTGCCTATCAGACATTTGCCACAATTTGCTGAAAGGAAAAGTGCCACTGACTCCTTCAGAAAAGAAAAGACTTGCTAAACATAAACAAAGTATTAGAAAGGTTGCCCGAAAATCTACTATTAAAAAAACAAAAAAATCCCTAATTCAGAAGGGAGGATTTTTAAGCGCAATTTTAGCTCCTCTGTTGGGATCAGTCATAGGACCTCTGGTTGGTAAATTGTTTGGTAAATAATCATAATGAGTCTGAGTGAAACAAAGAAGTTCTATTTGGTGGATGCATCACAGATTAAACGAAGCGAGGAAGATGAATATAAGATCAGAACAAAGTCTCTCGCTAGCAAGGAGCTGCAAGGTTTAGATAGAGAAATGATGAACATCGTCAACAATGGGAATCTTTCAACCGATGATAAAGTTGAACTCTACAACTCTCTTTTAGCAAAGTATCAAGACGCAAAAACTCAAACTCTAAGGCCTCCCTCAGAACCGAAGGTCCTTAAACCTAAAGAAAGTGCTTCCGTTGCTTTAAAACCTATGTACGATGCAACAGGAGTAATATCAAAACAGTACAAAAATAAGGCTGAGACTTTGTGGAAAATAGTTAAAGATGATAAGAACATTGACATTTCCAGCAGAGGAGCAGTCACAATAAAAGGTGAGCCTATTGTTGGCTCTAATATTTCAGATATGATTAACAAGGCAGTTAACCCTAGACAGCGAGAAAGAAGCGTAACAGGATGAAATGAATTTCAACAACTTTTGAGTGACATAAATGTCCCTAAGACACTACTGGCTCAACAAAGTAAAATTCCTGTACCAGATCATTCATTTAGCGGTCAAAAGAATGATATATATTCAGAATCCCCCGCTAAATCTAACCAGAAGAGGTTGATAAGCTACAGTGATTGGGAGACCCACGATAACACTAAGCATGTCAAAAAGAGCAAAAAAAAGAAACAGATATAGCTGTTTAGGTGAACGATATTTTAGTACTAAAGATAAAGCTGGTTTTGGCGGTAAAGCCCCTCTAACAAAAGCCTTTAGAGGCAAGGTTTCACCTGGCCAAATAAACAGATGGTTGGAACAAACCGATACATACACTCTTCACAAACCTGTAAGAAAGCGTTTTCCAAGAAGAGGATATGTGGTAGCTGGTATCAATCATTTGGTACAGATGGACCTTGCAATCTTCTCTCAATTCGCAAAGTACAATGATGGATACAAGTACATTTTGATGATAATCGATGTTTTTAGCAGAAAAGGATACGGTACTGCTTTGAAAACAAAAGGTGGAAAAGAAGTTAGTGAGGCAATTGATCATTTTTTACGCAATAACAAGTCAGTTCTATATTGTCAAACTGATAAAGGCTCTGAATTTTTAAACTCCTATACAAAAAGTGTATTTAGTAAATACAATGTTCACCATTACACATACACCAATGAAGAAATAAAGGCTAGTTACGTAGAAAGATTTACAAGAACTTTAAAACAAAAAATGTATAGGTATTTTACGCATAGCAATAGCTATAGGTACATCGATGTACTACAAGAACTACTAGAGTCATACAACTCCACGGTACACAGCGCCCATAATAAAGCTCCAGATGACATTGATTACTCAAACCAAGAGCAAGCATGGCAAATGATGTACAATCCGGATGAACCGGTAGAAACTATCAGTACAAAATTCAAATTCAAAGTAGGTGATCGAGTGAGAATTTCAAAATATTCCACAGTGTTTGCTAAATCATACTTACCCAGTTGGACTGAAGAAATTTTCACAATCAGTAAGAGACATACGACTCGCCCACCAGTTTATTCAATAACTGATGATCACGGGGATGAGCTCACTGGTACTTGGTATGAGCCTGAGCTGCAAAAGGTAAACACTGATGACAACACCTACAAGATTGAATCAATAGTAGGTCAGCGCAAAGTAAATGGTAAAGTTCAATATCTAGTCAAGTGGTTAGGGTATGATTCAAGCTTCAATTCTTACATAAATAAGTCAGACCTCATTTTAAACTATAAAAACTAAAACTTGTGGGGCAACGGATCATTATGTATCAAAATGAGGATCGTGCTACCAAGCAACTCTTCTATGCAGTATTTTCCAAACAATACCATAGCTGAGTATACCGTTAAACTACCTCAAACGATTAACTTATCAAAGGGAAAATGGGAGGTTGGATTAGAAGAAATGTCATTCTATAAGTCATGGTACAACCTGAAAAATGCTAGTTTCACAATCTTGGATGATGGTGAAGAGACAGTGGTCAATATACCTAATTCGTATTATGGAACTCCTCAACTTCTCGTCGAACAATTAAACTTACAAGCTGAAAAAAGAAGCCAGGAGAAATAAAGTTTATCTATAATGAAATCACCAAGTTAGTGAGTTTATCAATAAAATCACTGGTTGGACAGAATATTGCTTTCCAGTCTTCCCCAGGGTTGAAGGCAGTGATAGGAGGAGATGCGACTTTAGTGAATTATGACTCAACATCAAGTAAACTTATTTACAGATTCGCTAAACCGGTTTCATTATACAACATATTCAACCTTTTAGTTTATAGTGATATTGCATCAGAAACAATAGTTGGTGATATCGAAACATCTCTGTTACGATCTGTGAGTATAGAAGAAGGACATTGGAAAATGCAATGTACCAATTTCAACAGAATTCAATACGTACCAGTAGCAAACAAGTTAGTGAGCACTATAACAATCTATGTATACACAGACTATGGTGAGCGTGTACCATTTGAGGATGGTAGATGTATCATTACACTAGATATAAGAAGAGTGCTACCAAACTTCTCGTAAGCCAAACATGCATCTGGTACCTTTTGATTGTCAGAGAGCAGAGAGGGAATACGGAAATTTTTACAGCCAGACAGGAGCTGGTTCTATTCCAATCTTCACTGGTGCCAAAGCACAAGTAGGTTACGGACTAGGTAGCATCTTTGGTGGATTGTTAAAGTCAGCACTGCCAGTATTAAAAAAAGGAGCCATAAATCTTGGTAAAACTGGTCTAAAGCACGGTGTGAATGTGCTCATGGATGGGCTGTCTGGCAAAAATATGAAAACATCATTTAAAAAAAATATTCAATCAGCCGGTAAAAACATTTTAGACAGCGGTCTTCAAGGTGTTGGCAAAATGCTAAACAGCCAACCAAGAGGTAATAAAAGAACCAGGTCCAAGCAAAATTCATTCATTAGAAAAAAGGGAGCAAAACGTAAACGACGTACCCAGAGTGGAGGAGATATTTTTGATTCATAAGCATGTCTTTAATGTTTGAACACAGTTGCTTAGCTGCTAAGCCTGAACTAGATATTTTTTCCACCCCACCTACAATGGCCGCTCTTGAAGATAGTTGGAGTACGGAGTATCTACCTACCACAGCCCTAGACGATCCAAGCCCAATAAGATTCACAGTTTCTGGAGATTCTAACCACTACATAGACCCCCACTCGAGCTACTTATATCTTGAAGTTAAAGTAACAAAATCTGATGGTACTAACCTAGATGCAAACACAGCTGTGGGTCCTGTCAACCTGCTGGCACACAGTCTCTTTCAGCAGGTGGATGTTTGGTTGAATGACACTTTAATCACAACATCGTCCAATCTGTACCATTATAGAGCTTATCTAGAGACTCTCTTATCATACGGTGATGAAGCTAAAAAATCGCAGTTAACAATGAGCCTATTTTCAAAAGACAAAGCTGGAAAAATGGATGATATAGCTGATGATAATACTGGATTGGTAGCTAGAACAGCTTTTACAGCTCAAAGTGCTACGGTACCTCTCATCTGTAAGTTGCATTCAGAAATCTTTTTGCAAAAACGATTGCTGCTGAATGGTGTAGACCTGAAACTAAAACTTGTCAGAAATAGTGATAGACTAGTCTTAATGGCTGCTAATAATTCCACATTCAAGTTAAAAATATCACAGGCTTCTTTCTTTGTCAGAAAAGTAAAAGTAAATAGTGGAATACAGCTGCAACATATTGAAATGATGGATAAAAAGATGCAACCAGCAGTTTATCCTATCAGACGAGTTGATATGAAAACTTACAATGTTGCCACAAGCTCATTGTCAATGAATGAAGAAAATTTATTCAGCGGTATATTACCAAAGAGAATTGTGATTGGGTTGGTTACATCAACAGCATTTGAGGGTGCTTACAACAGCAATCCATTTAATTTTACTCACCAGAATCTAACCTACTGCGCTTTGCTAATAGATGGTAAAATGATACCGCAAAAACCGTTGGTATCTAATTTTGAGAGGAGTCAAACCTTGAGAAACTATTTTATGCTAATGGAGAGCACAGGACATGTTTTCAACAACAGCGGTGTTGGCATTGACCGATCAGAATATAACAACGGATACACATTGATAGCCTTTGACCTCACTCCTGACTTAGATGAGTCAGGATGTTATCACGTACTTAAGAAGGGTGTTGCTCGCTTAGAGTTGAAGTTTGGACAAGGACTAGCTGCACCTCTGAACGTGATAGTTTTTTCAGAAACTGATTCGGCTATAAAAATTGATAAAAATCGTCAAGTCTACGCAAACTTTACAGCATGAACACTGAGCAAATAAACAAGATTCTTTCATCAGAAGAAGATGTAGCCAATCTAAATTTTCTGGGAGTGTTCCCTATGGATAAGATTCCTATGAAGTCGCTTTCATTTCCCTGCTGCGGTGTAGTCAATACAAAACCACACACAGATAAAGGAGAACATTGGGTTTGCTTTATGAGAAACGCCAATGGTACAGGCATTTACTTTGATAGCTACGGGTACCCACCTTATAACATGCCAGAAATGGGTGATGTTCTTGATGACTGTTCTCACTGGATCTATAATGATACAGTTCTGCAGACACCTTTCTCAACTGTATGTGGAGAGTACTGCATCTTTGTGATCTCACACCTAGCTAAAGGTTTCACTTTAGAGCAAGTTGTTGAACTTCTAAACTATGAAGGGGATACTTACACGAATGATGCAGTTGTATTTAATTTCGTGAAAAACAAGTATTACGATATAATCAACACAAAAGAACTAAAAGCAGTGGATACAAATCTCATGGCTAGAGTTCTGTTAGCAAAAGACCTCTAGCTGCTAGCAATTGACATACCTAGATTCGCTGGATCATTGGTTAACATTGCAACAATATTACGAGTGCTTGTACTAGATTGCTAAGGTGCTGTAGCTAAACAATTTATCATCATTTGCTTTGCTTAAAACTAGTTATTATCCATTAATTGTGACTTTCTTTTTATCTTGAAACAAAATATATGTATTGTTTTCTATGCCTACATTGTTCAGTGATATCCGGATCATAAAGAAATGATAGAGTCGGTTGTCTCCGCTTCCAAGATCGCAAACTAAGATTGATGCAGGGCAACCAAACAATAAATAAATTTATGTCGCATCTGTAAACATTATTGGATACAAAAAACCGTTTCCAAGGTGCAATGGCAAAGAACACTGCCATACTCAATAAATAAACATGATCACGAGTTAGTGCTCTTGGCTATTCATAGACAAGCCTGAACATGTATTCTCACTACAAAAGGTGTTGCTGTAATTACTACAAATATGAATACAACGGTCTGAGCATAAAAGCTGTAATGAGTATAAGATATTTGGCGCACGCATGAATGCACAAACTGAGTTACCTTTGAGAAAGTAGGACTACAAATATTGATTACCCTTACGCATTAACCGCTTATAAAACAGCACATCGCTTGAAAACACAAACTGTTGACTACCCGGTTAACTCGATGAAAGTATGATATCAGACACGTCGCGTTGAAAGCAATAACTGCGCCTGTGTTAACTTCGCGAAAGTAGGGTAACATAACTACTCATGTGTGGTGCCTCCCTGCGCATACCTCCATATTGGCGGGTTGGATCCTGGGGATCTGTAGCGGACTGTGGCCATGCGTGTCTAGGTGGTGGGGGTGGAGGGTATGTATAACTGTGGTTAGGGGGTTGGTGACCTTGGTAGTGTTGCGGTGGTGGGTGATTATAATGGTTAGGTGGTAGATTATCATTAACATACCTCGTATTTTCCTTCCCATTATTCCTGTGGTAGTTGTTCTCCCTTGGTGGCGGGTCATAGCGTTGGTAGCCTTGGTTCCTTCCTTGTGTGTTCTGGGGGCAGTCACGTTTGAAATGGCCTTTCCCATTGCATAGGAAACATACATTGCATAGGAAACATAGACCATCCTCACGCGCGGAGTTGCGTCCCCCTCTTCTGTCATTGTTGTTCCCTTTAGACTGCCTGTTGTTGGACGGCGGCTGGGGGTTGTTGGCGAACTGGTGGTTTTGGGGCGGGGCAGCATAGGCCATAGCGTCAGCACTGCTAGCTTTCCCTCCTAAGCTACTTATGGCCTTCTGTCCTGTCTCTACACTACATGCCATCCTGACAACCTCCTCCAGCGGCTTGTCAGAAACGGTCAGCATGTTTGCCCTTATGCCTTCCTTCAGGTTCATCTTAAAGTGTAGGGCGACGAAGGGGTCAGTAAGGGGGGTACCACCGGCCGTCACCACCTTCCTAAACCTCTTATAATACTCTTTCACCGTCTCTCCTTTCTGCTTCGTCATGGAAATCTCAAGTGCTGTCTGGTCCGAACCTCTGCTCGCACCCAACTTCCTCTTCATGCCGCTGCACAGCTCCTTAAACGTGATCGTCCTATCCTCCTTGACAAGCTCATCATAATATCCCTTCGGTATACCGTGTAAATAAAAACTTAGAACTACAGTCTGACTTGCCGGTGGCACGTCGTTAAATACACAGCAGACGTTGAATTTGGAGAGGAACTCCCCCCCAAGATAGATCTGCTGCACCGCCTCCAAACGGCTTTAACGCAAACTTCAACCACTCTTTGGGGTTGGTTGACTGCCCCTTCTCGGACTTGATATCCGCCGGCAGGTCAAGGTTGACCTCTGTTCCTTGCGTCAGGTCTGACTGGCGCGTCGACCTCCCTAGCAAGCCGCCAGTTTGCCCCATGGACTCCAACCTCGTCACCTCCTCCATTTTTGAAGTCAAGGCGGAAATACTTGCTGCCGTCTGATTGGCCAGCTCTGCCATGGCACCTTTCATCTCCTGGACTGCCTTTGCTACAGTATCCTCCAGGAGATCGTGGGTAGCTCGAGTCGCTGCCTCCTGGGCCTCCTGGACTCGCCTCAGCTCCCCCTGCATTTGCTCCTTGTATTCCTCGAATGCCTCGTGAGAAACCTGAGCCATGATATGCAACAAAGGAATAAAAGTTAGACAGAAGAAAGAACACAACAGATATACTCCTCAGGAAGCGACGCTTCGCTGGGACCAGTGTAATACACCTCTACTTGGGTATTACCAGTGTAACACCCCTCTAAACTGTAGGGTATATTAGTGATTGCCTGATACTGTTAAAACCACCGCGATATGTCTGTCCAACTTGTGAATTGCTTGATTATCAGAATGGTCAAAGGGTAGACAACTCTTACTCAAACTAATCCACAAACTTCAATTTAAACAACTGTAAGGATAGACGACTTCTGCTTGAGATTAATTTGCAAGTTCAATTAGCCTTCTGGGAATTCTCCTCCAGTTACTGACAACTTCTATTTTAAATCTCCAAGATCAATTCTGCTCTTACTCTTAGACAATACAAAGATGGTTAATTACTCATTCAAAATATCCTTTTATTAATCCAGAAAAATCCCCGCGTTGACTAGTCAGGGATAAAAAAACTGGAAAGATAATACTAATACTTATCTGAGTTTCCCAAAATCCTTAAGAGTGTTATGTAATCCAAAAATCCAGAGTGAGACGGTGATACAAAAACAAACTAATACACTAATACAAAAAATACACAATGCAAAAAGTAAGTCCAATGACTAAAAAGTAATACCACTAATGTCTGTAATACAAAAACAAAACTGCCACTGGTTAAAAATACAAGATTAACAATTCAACTAAAACCGTATACTGAACTTGGCTTCCAGAAGCTTTCTAATTTATATGTGAGTAAGCATGCGGATCTGGAAGTTGAGTGCAAATGCCTGGAAGTTGCGTGCAAAGTCCAGCGGAAGATAAAACCAAAAATAATATATATATAGAATAATATGATCTGCATACCAGTAGAATATCATTTAGTCTTAAACCAGAATCCGCCTTACTGAGTGCAATATGAAATGGTTAATACGGGTTTGCACTCAATTATTCCCATAATAGTGGTCAGTGTCATACGAGCCTAAAGTTACAGCTGGTCACGAGAGCAGCCCTGGACGGTACGGCAGTGCCTGGCGCAAACATGTCTCCAATTGAGTTTATTGTTCGGGTTATATGGTGGGTCTTCTCTTTGTCGGTGTGTTGTATACATGGATCCATAATGTTCATCTATTTCTTGTACGTGTTTTTGGTGAGGAGTTGTCTTCTTCTGTCATAATTGCTATAAGTCAAAATAACGCAAGGTATTACAGAAATGGTTTGGCTCAAGTATTTGGGATTGAGGAGAGACAACAGATCAAACAGACACCTACACCAGTTCATCATCACCACAGATCCACTTACAAAAGGAACAAGAGTGCCCAAGGAACAAAAGGACATCTCTGCCTTGAGGGATGGAAAGGTTAGATTACCATTACTTAACTATGCTTACATGTGCATGGAGATGACAAGACTCCAACAATTAAATGAAGGCATTTGTGTCACTGGTCATCTTGTTCCTGCTATTCCTGCTATAGCTGTTTGTGACACTGACAGGGACAGAATGCTTAGGGCTGCTCATGTACAAAGACAAGTTGTCCTGGATAGAGTGAGAGACCAATTAAGAAACATAGAAAGAGAAAGAGATCGTTATGACATATATCCTATGCGCTTTATTGATGAGGGTAGTGGTACTAGTGCTACAATGTCTGTTGATGGTATTAACATGTTTATTATGGAGGAAAGAAGTGATCTTATGAGAGAATAAAAATTTATTATATACAACAATAAACCATATTATGCTGCTCTAGCTTTCTTCACAACTTGTCTTTTCATCACATCAAAAGCATTGGTAGAATAAAACTTTATCGTGGGATTGTTATAAAAGACAGATCCTTTCCACAAATCATATTCTATAAATGACTTGAAGTATTTGGTCATTGCATCCATAAATGACTTGGGAGTGCAATTCATATCCATTGGAGGTCTCTTGTCTGTCATGTTTACAAAGGTCCATCTGCGTATATCAGCTGGCTGTAGGGACTCCAATACATCATCATTGGTAGATGCAATACACCACTTTCCTTGAATTGCTGTGGTATTGGCAAAAGTTTTACATTCAACGGGTTGTCCTAGCACAAGTGGTCTTATAGTTTGAGTTTTTGAATCCTACCAAGCAACTGTGAAGTCTTCCATATTGTAGACCGGTAGTGGTGAAGACCAAATACCCACACCAGCAGCATCAGTTGCAATTGTATACTGATTCATAAATCTAGATAACGTAGACTTGCCAGTACCAGGGGGACCATACATCATAAGTCCATGTAAGGAATAGGGGCATTGGATGTCCTGTAAACCAGATGCATAATCATCCATAAAAAACAGTGTATGGAATATTTACATCAACTGCAGATGCAAAAGGACCTGCAGAATATGATCCAGGAAAACCAGGCATCCTTGGATACACATCTGCAGATGACTACCACCCATTGGGGAGTGGTTGTGACTGGACATGGGCTGATCTTTTATGGAACAGACCACAGAGAACACACTACACTTACTATGACACGTATGCGGAAAACCTATCAGCAACATCAGCAGTTTTAGAAGCCCATATGACAAGGCCTCTGGAATATGGAAACTGGAGAAATGACTTCACATACAACCATGACTTACTAGCCCAGCGCTACATCAGAGTGCGTGCGATACCAAACATACAAACAGTAACAAATGTTGAATACACCCTAAGTGTGGAGATGAAGGTGGAATGGAAAAACAGAACACCACATGAATGGGGAACAGCTCCACCAAATAGTGAACTGGACTTCTCCAATTATTATTTAACACATTGGTAGCACACACATGCTCTTGCCATTACTAACAGCTATTATACATGCAGTATACCAAATAAAAATCAGTATATACAAAACACCGAGTAGAATCTATTTGTAGTAATATACACACGTGAATTAGTCTGTTAGCAGTGAGTAGGTGGAATTTTCTTCTTGAAGGTGATGTGTTACAAATTTATAACAATGCCGATTGGTAACTTAAAAAATTATCTCCCAGTATAAACCAAAGTGGCCAAAAGTATTAACACCCCCCCCCCCTCCTTTGTTCTATCGCCGTCTAGTGAAAATTGAATAACATTTTCATAGAAATTACTCATCACATAATACATCTAAGCAAAGCAAATCGGACATCAAGGTAAAGCTTAAAACCTACTCTTTTTAATGGGATTAAAATATTTTTGATTGAAGATGGATTTACTCAGTACTAGGCTTAGGAGACGGAAGGATTATTTTCAATCAAATTTGGGCTTTTATGTCTAGTTTCATACCCTACACAGGTGTGTAATGCAATACAAATGGATAACGCAACGCATAACACAAATCCCTAGACATTGTACAGCCATTGAGCGGATTTTTGAAAGATTACAGAAAGTTCAACCAGTATAAAATCCAGTGTGCATTTAGGATATTTTCATACGAAATTTCGACTGCGAGAATGTCGGAACACCTTCAGGAAAATAATCGAGCTGTGATTGTGCACCTCCATGAACAAAGCTATTGCAAGACAGACTGAGAAGAACCTTTCAACTGTGAGGTACACCATCAAGCGGTACGAGGAGGATGGAACATTAACAGATCACAGCAAGTCAGGGAGACCACGGGCTACCACATTACGAGATGAACGCATTCTGGTGAGCAAGTGCCGTCAGGACCGGTTCAAAGGAAGCACAGTTCTAGCACAGGAGCTCAAAGAGATAACTGGTACATCTGTTGCACCAAGAACAGCAAGAAGAATTCTACAAAAGTATGGTTTGACAGCAAGGACAACTAGGAGAAAACCGATGCTTACCAGTGTCCACAGAAAACGTCGTTTGGAGTGGGCTAAGGAGCACAAAACTTGGAGTCTAGAGCAATGGAGCAAAGTTATATTCAGCGATGAGTCTAACTTTGATCTTCAACATATTGCTGGAATATGTCAGTATGCCAGGAGATCTGTTGGATACGCCTGCAAACCACAGTGTGTGTTGCCAACAGTGAAACATCCTCTGACAGTGATGATCTGGGGAAGCTTTTCAGCTTGTGGTGCAGGCAGGATTCACGTGTGCGAAGGATGAATGCTGAAAAGTACCTCAAAGTGATGGAGGACAAGCTTCTCAAGTCTGCCGGGGACCTGTATAAAGATGAGTGGATTTTTCAGCAGGACAATGCACCGTGTCACACTGCCAAACGGTGCAAAGAATGGTTCAACACCCACGGTGTGAGGGTATTAAGCTGGCCTGCACAGTCACCAGATCATAATCCGATAGAAAATTTATGGCATCAGATCAAGCTTCTGGTTGCTGAAAGCAAACCAACCACAAAAGTCAATTTGATAGGAGCGATTTTGACGGCTTGATACTGACTGATCACTCCAGAGAGGCTGGATAACTTGGTCAACAGCATGCCGAGAAGATGCAAGGCCGTGATAGACAGTAAGGGATGGCCAACCAAATATTAAAACCAACATCAACCCCAAAGGCCCTTTTCAGGGCCACCAACTCATTCTAAAGAGTTTGTTCAGACTTTTGAGACCAATTGAGTGTTTAATCGCATTTGCAATTGATATTACACAATTATAATACAGTCGTAAATTGTAGTAATTCAACTAAATCATTTTTAAGTGTCTCTGTACTCTAGTATGAATAATTATCTTTGTATAGCATGTATTGAGAAGATGCAGAATCTTCTGAGGAACATTTTGATATATGGATTGTATGGTTTAGGTGGCGCAGAGTTCAGGTATAAGCGCAATAACTGAATTAATATGAAAAAATGTTGGGGGTGTTAATACTTGGTGTCTACAAATTATTAACTTGTTGTCATCTTGTAGGATTTAGCACATTCTTCATTATAAGGATTACTTGACAATTTAATAAAATTGATATTGGGGGGCGACAAAAAGCCTTTACATTTTTTACAGTTTGATATCTTCAAAAAACTTTCGGGTATTGCAAACACACTTTCGGGTATTGCAAACATAGTAATATGTGAACAAATGTAAATATTAGTTCTAATAAAAAGGAAGTCCGTTGTTTTCTTTCATCATAAAACATGTGAATCTGAACAGATGTCAGTTGACAACACTACCAGATAAGTGAGCAAGCAGAGTTAAGTTTGAACAGCCACCTCAATAGTGGGAGTTGATAGATGCCAACTAAGAGACCTCCCAGAGAAACGAGCTTGTAAGAATAAGGCATCAACAATTAAAGGTTTGTAGCCCTAGTGCTCCCAAAACATGAAAAATATTGTCAATAAAATGAAGACAATAGCGACGATTTACTTTTTCAATCGCGTAGTGATGCAAAAATATTGAGAAGGACATATCGAGGTAGCAACATGGTTATTGCAGAGATAATCAGTCTCTTCCGTTGCACGCTTGACTTATATTGATTTATTCGTATAGATTAATCTCATCAATATCTGTATACAACAGTCATGTCAAATGCTAGTACATAACTCATTTGCTTTATGATCCTGCCTACTGAACTTATATCGGATTTGTCAGTTAAAGTTTGCATTGGATGAGTGAAACCAGGTTGACCACTGCATCAGATAAACCAGTCGATAAAAGTTTGGCATAACCAGCAGAATTAACTATCAATGCACAGGATAGTATTGTATAGTAGTTGTCAGACAAAGCCGTTAGCCTAACATAACACTACCTTGATCTGTGCAGCTGTAAGCTGACAGAGCTGCCAGATAACAGCCAGGTGTTTACACTTAAGGATCATATGCGGACTGATGAAATAAGAATAATAAAGTTTTTAGCCCAACATAACACTCACCACCTTGTTCTGTGCAGCTGTAAGCTGACAGAGCTGCCAGATAACAGAGCCAGGTGTTTTCACTTAAGGATCATATGCGGACTGATGAAACAAGAATGATAAAGTTTTCAGCCCAACATAACACTCACTACCTTGTTCTGTGCAGCTGTAAGCTGACAGAGCTGCCAGATAACAGAGCCAGGTGTTTACACTTGAGCGTCATATGCGGACTGATGAAATAAGAATAAAAAAGTTTTTAGCCCAACATAAAACCACCTTGTTCTGTGCAGCTGTAAGCTGACAGAGCTGCCAGATAACAGAGCCAGGTAAGGATCATATGCGGACTGATGAAATAAGAATAATAAAGTTTTTAGCCCAACATAACACTCACTACCTTGTTCTGTGCAGCTGTAAGCTGACAGAGCTGCCAGATAACAGAGCCAGGTGTTTACACTCAAGCATCATAAGCGGACTGATGAAATAAGAATAAAAAAGTTTTTAGCCCAACATAACTCCACCTTGTTCTGTGCAGCTGTAAGCTGACAGAGCTACCAGATAACAGAGCCAGGTGTTTACACTTGAGCGTCATATGCGGACTGTTGAAATAAGAATAATAAAGTTTTTAGCCCAACATAACACTCACTACCTTGTTCTGTGCAGCTGTAAGCTGACAGAGCTGCCAGATAACAGAGCCAGGTGTTTACACTTGAGGGTCATATGCGGACTGATGAAATGAGAATAAAAAACTTTTTAGCCCAACATAACACTACCTTGTTCTGTGCAGCTGTAAGCTGACAGAGCTACCAGATAACAGAGCCAGGTGTTCACACTTGAGCGTCATATGCGGACTAGTGAAATGAGAATAAAAAAGTTTTTAGCCCAACATAACACTACCTTGTTCTGAGCAGCTGTAAGCTGACAGAGCTACCAGATAACAGAGCCAAGTGTTTACACTTGAGCGTCATAAGCGGATTGATGAAATGAGAATAAAAAAGTTTTTAGCCCAACATAACACTACCTTGTTCTGTGCAGCTGTAAGCTGACAGAGCTACCAGATAACAGAGCCAGGTGTTTACACTTGAGCGTCATATGCGGACTGATGAAATGAGAATAAAAAAGTTTTTAGCCCAACATAACACTACCTTGTTCTGTGCAGCTGTAAGCTGACAGAGCTGCCAGATAACAGGGCCAGGTGTTTACATTTGAGCATCATTTGCGGACTGATGAAATGAGAATAAAAAAGGTTTTAGCCCAACATAACACTACCTTGTTCTGTGCAGCTGTAAGCTGACAGAGCTGCCAGATAACAGAGCCAGGTGTTTACACTTGAGCATCATTTGCGGACTGATGAAATGAGAATAAAATACTGAACAAAGACTAATTTGCATATATTTTGAAAAAAAATGTAGCTTCGAATTCATATATACAATGATATGGTTCTTAGCATTGCACAAAGACAGAAAAACATAGAAATAAAACTATCAGCTTGACCTGCTCAATTTCTTTTTTACATTTCAGTGTTAGAAGTGTAGAACAGGTGCACTTATCGATATCCACAAGTGAAAGGCTAGCTCAATTATGAACAGAGCAATTCCCATTCACCCAACTATTTAGCCTATCAATTATTAAATACATGTATATCAATGTGCCGCATTTCCAGTTTAAAAAATTTTGGTGTCTAAATAAGCTGGCCAAAAAAAGCACCAGGGAGAAGTGTTACAAGTGCATGATTATCTGACTATGACTTTGTAATTCTATGATGAAGTTAACCAATGCTCACAGTGCTATGCTTCGTTTATTACACATTTCAGTTATTGATGCTTGCTCTAGACATTACTGCAACTATTTAGTGATGTTTGTCATCATGTGTAATTAAGCTTACATGTAGCTGTGTAGCTGCTTACTAACAGACCTTTCTGATAAGAGTCAAAAAGTATAGAGCACGATAGAAATGCTTACAAGTGGAACAATAAAAAAATTGCAGGCTTTCAAATTAACAACAAAACCATTAATGGATATTGGCAGTTGAGATTGAATTGCGTTTTTGCTTCATGCTGAAGTTATGTACTTTTTAACCTAACAGGGTGAACTATTAACTTTTCTATTTTCTTTTGCGACAATTGTCGCGGGAGTTGTACTCTCTTTATTTTTAATTGACGGCTCCTGTCGCGAGAATTTTTGAGACAATTTTCTAGTATTTCTATTAGACCTACAGTAAAAATTTTTACATCATCGTGTAGAGCAGAATCTCCTCTATTTTCTGGTACTTATTTGAGGAAAATCTGTCAGTCTAAATGGAAACCGCTTCATGATGACCGCGCCCTGTTCCTTTTCGGGCAAGAAATAATTTTTCTTGCTGAGATAGTTTGAAATAATATTTTTCGCAAAGAACCTCCACGGATGAGATTTGTTCTGATAAATGGTTAGATTATATTTATTTAAGCATGCTGGAATTGTTTAGAAGTGGAAATGACAGTTAGTATGCTATAAATTAATTATTTGGATGACGACGATATTGTTCACTAGTAATTTTTTATTATTCTTCATTTTTTTTCAAACTGTTTATTATTATGGTTCTTTATATCAGAAGATAGCGCTTGAAATTCTCCATCTACTAGTATAAAAACTATGGCAGTATCTTAATTATAATAAAAATAATTAATATTATTCTTCAAACATCTTCCGAGATTTTTTCAATACAGTCGCCAATTTTCATTGTCTTGTTTTGGCTAATGTTGGGGCCCATTTTTCTTAAAAAATACTTACATAGATCAAAAATTAATTTATTTTCTAGCTGTAGTGTTAGTTTTTTGTTTTGAGCTTTACTTATGATGATTTTTTTAATGCAAATTTTTAATAAGTGTAAAAAAGATCTCATTAAAAAAACTATTTTTCCCTTTCACCAGTACACAATCAGCTTTAATTAAAAATCTACATATAGAATAGGTCTTAGTGTACGCTGTGAACTTATTTTTAACTCCGACAGTTGATTTTAAAAAAAAATATTAAAAATTAAGATCTTTGCTCAAAAGCACCTGAGACTGTTGGATGCACTCAGGCATAAAGCAGACAATATTGATCGAGTTATGTCTATCTGATCGTCAGGCTAAGGTATGAAGAAAAACTGGAGGATGTATGATTGATTGATTTATTCGCTGCTGTTACTTTTCTATCATTCCTTCGAACTTCAGCTCTAGGTATCATACGAAAAACGTTTTACCATAAGTAATGATAGCAACAAAACTCAAATTTTGATCCATGATTTGAAATTTAAAAATATAACTTAGGTGTATTAGCGCAGCTGGTAATAGCTGAACTGTATAATTGCTGTTACAACGACTAATTTTTATACCATCTTCTGTTATCAGATCATTGGTGAATCTCAAATAATGCCAGCTTACAACATTTGATAGATAAGTGAGTGAGCAACTGCCTCAATATACTAATGACAGATTAAATTGTGCAAAAAACTTGAGCTGGTGTGCTCAACGTGTTACTGCTGCAGTTGATCACTGCCAACTAAGGGACCTCCCACATAGGTGAGCTAATGTGAACAATGTAGACACAAAAATATTTATTCGCTGCTGTTGCTTTTCTATCATTCCTTCGAACTTCAGCTCTAGGTCTCATATGAAAAACGTTCCACCATAAGTAATGATAGCAACAAAACTCAAATTTTGATCCATGATTTGAAATTTAAAAATATACTTAGGTGTATTAGCGCAGCTGGTAATAGCTGAACTGTATAATTGTTGTTACAACGACTAATTTTTATACCATTTTCTGTTATCAGATCATTGGTCAATCTCAAATAATGCCAGCTTACAACATTTGATATGAGTGAGCAAGTGCCTCAATATACTAATGACAGATTAAATTGTGCAAAAAACTTGAGCTGGTGTGCTCAACGTGTTACTGCTGCAGTTGATCACTGCCAACTAAGGGACCTCCCACATAGGTGAGCTAATGTGAACAATGTAGACACAAAAATATTTATTCGCTGCTGTTGCTTTTCTATCATTCCTTCGAACTTCAGCTCTAGGTCTCATATGAAAAACGTTCCACCATAAGTAATGATAGCAACAAAACTCAAATTTTGATCCATGATTTGAAATTTAAAAATATACTTAGGTGTATTAGCGCAGCTGGTAATAGCTGAACTGTATAATTGTTGTTACAACGACTAATTTTTATACCATTTTCTGTTATCAGATCATTGGTCAATCTCAAATAATGCCAGCTTACAACATTTGATATGAGTGAGCAAGTGCCTCAATATACTAATGACAGATTAAATTGTGCAAAAAACTTGAGCTGGTGTGCTCAACGTGTTACTGCTGCAGTTGATCACTGCCAACTAAGGGACCTCCCACATAGGTGAGCTAATGTGAACAATGTAGACACAAAAATATTTATTCGCTGCTGTTGCTTTTCTATCATTCCTTCGAACTTCAGCTCTAGGTCTCATATGAAAAACGTTCCACCATAAGTAATGATAGCAACAAAACTCAAATTTTGATCCATGATTTGAAATTTAAAAATATACTTAGGTGTATTAGCGCAGCTGGTAATAGCTGAACTGTATAATTGTTGTTACAACGACTAATTTTTATACCATTTTCTGTTATCAGATCATTGGTCAATCTCAAATAATGCCAGCTTACAACATTTGATATGAGTGAGCAAGTGCCTCAATATACTAATGACAGATTAAATTGTGCAAAAAACTTGAGCTGGTGTGCTCAACGTGTTACTGCTGCAGTTGATCACTGCCAACTAAGGGACCTACCACATAGGCGAGCTAATGTGAACAATGTAGACACCAACATATTTCTTGTGGGCATAATGATCAAAGCCCACTGGCTATCCTGTCAACAACATAAGCAAAATCGGTTGCTAAACATACACATGTATACGCCTATTAGAACAAAATTATTGAAAAATACAAGTCCAAGTAGCTAGAAATTACGTATCCCCAATCTGTTTCACACTTGAGCTATTCTTCTTAATGTATATGTTCCAATCAGTGAGTACAATATTACAGAAATGATTTGTCTCATTAAATAGACTACTAAACTGCTCTTTACAATTTTCAAAACAGGCAACAGATGCCAGGACCAACTAACTTGAAGTGATGGATCTGTTGCAAAGAATCTGAAATCCAAGTGACACTCAGAGACAACAGCGTAACGTTTCATAGCATCACAAAGCACCAGGGAGAACCAGAACTGGTTCTGGATGCAACATTTAAAACTAGTAGGAACTGCCATCTAGCACAGTCAAGGAAATGCACAGCTTGTGACAACAGAGATTGGGCATTTCTAACCATCAACGGAATTCGCATGCTACCTGGTATGCTAACTTAGCTGGAACAGTTATATAGCATGTCATTGTAAGTAACATACAACATTAAAAATAAAAATTGTTCTTGGGTATTTCAAATACAAATTACTCCGTAATATATTGAAGTATTTATGAAACATTTCATAGGGCTTCGAAAAATTTAAAAAGCATCACTGTGTCTAAGTATGGTGTAATGGAGCTGTCTGGATGTAAGACAAAAAATTCATTCTTTCTTGAGCTTTCACATGGGCCAAGTTTCCACTAAAAAAAAAGATACGAACACGCTTGCCAACCGGTATTCTAAAAACTGTTTGACAGCAATAATAAAAATATTGATAACTTTGAAAACCTTTATTCAACTACAAATAAATTATGGAAATTTCATCGAAAGCCTGATTGCTGCATAATTGTTGATCATGTTCACAACAACCACTACTGAAAAGGAACTAATATATCTGGACACATCTACAAATAGCGAGCAAATAGCAAAATCTCATCAACCTTATCAATCTCATCAACTGATTTCGTAGTAGTCACCATGTGAAAAATTAATAAAACTACTCTTAACAAAACAACTTTAGTGTGTGATAATATTTTTCATCATGTGTAATTAATCATCAAAAGAATCAAGTATCAATGTACAGTAAAGCAAAGTAGAACTTTTGGATTCAAAGTTCCTAGCTTAATACAATATGACATTGTTCTGTGAAACTGTAAGTTGAAAAAGTTACCAGATAACATAAAAAGGTGTTCACACTTCAAGGTCAGATGAGGTCCCATAAAATAGTTGAGAATGAAAACTGAATAAAAACTAATTTGCATGTCTTTTAACAAAAATGTAGCTTTACATAGAAGACATTAACCAAAATTGATATTGATGGTAACAAGAAGCCCCTACATATCTACAATTTAATGTCTTCAAAATATTTTTGAGTATTGCAAGTTAGCAATAATTGAACCCCAGTTTGAATAAAAAAAAATTGCCATTCCTTTTTTATCATAAAACAATAAATCTGAATAGATTTTGGTTGCCAACAGTACCAGATAACCGAGTAAGCAGCTCCAAATGCTTGTGACAGTTGAAGTGAGCAAACCTCAGCAATTGTTTGCTCAACTTTTGTATTGCAGCTGGATAAATGCCAACTAAGAGACCTACCAGAGAAGTGCGCTTGTAAGAATAAGGCATCAATAAAAGTTTTGTAGTCCTGTTGCACCTAAACCACCAACGATACCATCAATAAAAATGAAAACAGTAGTGATCGCCTAACAGATACATTTTCTCTTTCAATCGCCTTATGGTGCAAAATTATTGCCAAGTATGGGTCGGGTTAGCGACGTAATCATTGTAGAAACCGTCAGCCTCTTTTGTTTCACACTCAACTAATTGATTTTTTCATATATACTGATCTCATTAACAGGTATATACAACAGCCATGCCAAATGTTATTACAAAACTTATTTGCCTTATGATCCTGCCTAGTGAAATAATATTGGAGTTACCAGTTAAAATTTGCTCAATACTATCAATACACTGTTTAAAAATCCAAGGGCGTTGAATTGTGAACAGTACATACAGTGATTCACGCCTGGTGATGACCATTGATGATTAGTTGAGTATTAGCTAGAGCTATTGATTTTTTGCATGCTTCGCACTGTGCACATAATTTATAAAATTACTATTGAAGTTCTAAAATCAACCTATCACCCACATACAACACAGTTCAACGTGGATTGTCTTGTACACATCAGCCGTTGCCAAAAAAATGATAAGTCACTGTATTATATTGAAAATATTACTTCATCAATGAATATAACAAAAAATAGACATCTGGTCATTAAATCAAGCATTAACCGTGTGGGTTTTATGGACTATTTTGAACTGGTTACCCCACCCATGGAGGGTTCAAGTAGCAGATTATCAAGTTAGATAGTCATCATATAGTAAATAAAATTTAAACTTTTTTGAGGTTTGACTAATTAAAGTAATGACATTTACTTATGTATTCTACTTTCAATTTGCATGATTGCTATAAATATATACCATATAGATATCCTTCCCATTGGTTTTCCAGATTTATTTCATAAAAGGCCACCAGTACATGAACTGAGAATATATCAGTTATATATCAAAATTTATGACCAAATAATAGTTTTTTAACAGTTTGGAACATTATTTATCACCGGCACAAATTTTCAATAAGACAACAGTATTTATTATTATACATATTTTATGTATGAGAGATTACCATTTATTATTATATTTTTTGTTTGAATGAAGTGAGTCATCAACAATGTCAAATGACCACCAATGACAAAATATGATACCATTAATACAGGAGTGGTCAGAATTGTGGTTAAATAGTTTGATATCACTGCATTCATTTCACTAGTCAACTAGTACAGTCAAGTGTGAAGCATAAAAAAATTCTACAAGTAACTTGAATGCTGCCAGCTAATTGGATCTACTTTGTTCATAATAAAATTTTCCCAATTGATGGCTGGAAAAACAATATACAAAACTTTAGAATACCGTGAGTGTAAGCATTGTGTAGAGTTTTTGATGACAAACGCTACATACGAATTTGTCGTGCCCCATGAACAACACGTGCATGGGTTTGAAACAAATCATTTGCGGCGTCACCGCATGAATCACACAAAAGAAACATCGACTAACTATCAGAAAAACAAACCAACAACCAATAAATGAACATTCATCGAACTGGTGCAGCATAAGAGTATCTAAACTAAAAACTTGAAAACAGAACACTTCTCAGCGAACAACTCAGCTTCACATAAATTTCTTTGAAATGACTATCACTAATGTCCACAAAGAACCACAGAAAAATTGAAAATATTTAAAAGAACAAGTATTTACTTGACAGCCAGGGAGGGGGGGGGTGGTGAAACTCGAGCAGTACAATTGTTATTCAGAAAAAAGACCATAAAAAGCGAGTAAAAAACAACATAACATAATGCATTCATCAGTCAAAATTTCACACGAATCGCTTCAACAACAAGCAAAATAAGATATTTGAAACTTCGCAACTGCACATACAACCAAACCGAGTATAACATTGTGATTGTTATAATGATCAGAATATTTCAGTAGATGCATTTGACATAAAAGATATAAACTAATGCACGCCATTGTACACATGTTTTACTTGACTGAAATCAGTGCCTTTTCATCTACTAAAAGCTCTAATGCAAAAAATGATGATTGTCAACAAAAAGAATGCTTGATGATTGAATAAGATTAAAAAACTTCACTAATAAAGATAAGTGACTGAAATGTGGTAATACAGGGTCCATTGATTGTATTTCTATCAAATACATCCAAGTTCTAAAATTTCAAACGGTGCAGGAAATATGGTAGCTTGTGACTTTAATTTAGATGAATCAATTAATTCCAGAGGTTTCATAAAATAACAACTAAAAAAAATTTATTTACCAATTCCACTACCTCGGTAGCCACCAAAAAAAAACCATGAAATGTAAAAAAAATCAAGGTGGTGCAAATACCAGAAGCCGCAATTAACATATGAGGAAACCTGCCAACTCCTAGACTGTAAGAATGCTACCCATCTTCTGCGATGTGAATGAATCATCAAACTTGATTGAGAGCAAATAGAAGCTATTCAGAAATCCCATGGCGTTTTCAATCACTTGAGTATTCACGATGCCAAGAAACGAAAATGGACAACTAATTTTTTTATAGAAGTCAACCAACTAGTAGGCCTGCTAATTGAGATGATTGTCCATAAACTGGCGACCAGCCAGAAAAAAAAACAGGTAAATACGGCTGGACAACAGCGATCAATCAAAACAGACCGGGATGAAAAATCACAATGAACAAAAAAAATAGACATTGCCTGCCATCAGATTAAAAACAAAGCCAGCTCTGACTATTCTATCACCATGAGAGCACAGGGTGCAGAGAGATATTAACTAACGAGGACAATCAAAACGAAGCATCCCAAGCACACTTCTACTTCCACAAATGTCTCAAATGTTAAGGATGAGATCTATTCATCAAAATCAAAAGAAAGCAGGAAAGAAAAATTCCATGCATGGCAGAGGCAGGTCAAAACGGAGAAAAGAATTTAACCATGTTTGAGAGCCGAGTAACAAAAATGCAACAAAAAATCAAACCTGTTGCAATGTCTAAAAATGAAACATACAAAATGGAAAATAGCCAAGCTTTTTATAAGCCAGAAGACAACTTTCCCAAATTTAAATAATAGACTACTGACCAAATTGCACCGCCTCGAAAAATAATTGATATTACCAATTTCTATCAGATGGCTCAGCCATGGGTGGCTTTGGTTCCAGAGCAGAAGGCTTTACCTTCTCAGCTCTATATACAGTGTGGTGCGAATCCCCAAAGCTGGATTTGGTTTGATGGGCCGCAATGAGCAGACCTGTCTGCAGATATTGCAGGTAACTGTCATAGATGAATCTGCTGGTTGGATAAAGATCCTGCTGTCCAAACTCTTCCAGCTGACAAATCAATGAAATGCAAATGTAACCGGATAGACAACGTTAGGTAGACATTAGTTGTAAAATATTTAAATTGACTTTTGTGGCCATCTGATTGGACAGAAGATATGAGTGAAATCAACAAATCAAAATTCCTACTTGTTTTCTTCAAAATCTCGCAGAGATATTCCCTTTCTTTTCTATGCCAATCATGGCAGCAACACCAAAATTTGGTTCAACGTGACTATTCGTTTCAAAGTGAAAATTCTCAAGTTAGCATGGTTTAATTACAACTCTGTTCCTCTAACCCTATATATACACATGCAAAAGATGTTATAAATCAATTTCACTCACTTTCATCCACTGGCAAGCCGAGATTTCCTGTGTGCAAGGTTTTATCTCAGTTGTAGTAGCTTTAAGTAAGCAAGCTTGGTAGAAATCAGAACAGCCGTATCTAAATTCATGAAAGTGTCTGTAACACAGAACTCCCACAAATTCAGTTTCAATACCAGTTTCCTCCAGCACCTCCCTCATTGCAGTAGTTTCCAAGTCCTCACCTACCATACAAACAGAGACATCACACACTCAACCCATAAAACAAGCGGGTATAGGTAGAAATCAGATGAAAAATGTGTACAATATTCGACATACTTGGATAATTATACAGTAGACATACACTGATGTTTGTACAATAGGCGTACAACGATGCACGCACAATGGATATTAACTGATTTGTGTAGGTGATGGATAATATGTGTATGGTTTGTACATGCATAGAGAGATTTTCAGATGCGCAATGCTAGGTGCCATTACAATGGCCCTGTTCCCAAATAATACCCATCAAGAGACATATGTTATGTTGAGGGTAAATTTGTGTCACCAAAGGTCAACAACTAGAGCTAGCGTTTAGATATTCAACGATGTAATTTATTCATTCAAGTAAAAATAATCAGGGGTATGCAATAGTATGTTTTAAACAATTTTCATTTTCTTACCAGGATCTGCACCTCCTCCTGGATATTTCCACTTTGTGCCTGGTCCAAGCTTCTCCTTAATCACGAGAATTTCTCCATTGTCATTGACAACAAGCCCTCCGACTCCTGCAAACAAAAACAACTAGCCATACATGTCAAGGTCAGCTAGCCATACATGTCAAGGGCAGCTAGCCATACATGTCAAGGGCAGCTAGCCATACATGTCAAGGGCAGCTAGCCATTCATGTCAAGGGCAGCTAGCCATACATGTCAAGGGCAGCTAGCCATACATGTCAAGGGCAGCTAGCCATACATGTCAAGGGCTACAATATTGATCAACTCATACATGACAGGTTATATCATGGCACAGTCGTATACATACAGTTGCGCGAGCGGAAGTGGTTACCAAGGAAACGAGGTCATAACAATTACTGGCAATCATATAACTTGCCATTGAAAAAGGTTGACATGCTATGAAAAACAAAAACTGTTTTACCATACAAATACCTGTCATATCTTGCACTATTTTACAAAAATATGCGACGAAAGGGCCTAATTAACACACCCAATAGCCAATTATACAACTTCTGGTAGCTACTACAGAAAACTATCTACTTTGAACAGGAACAATTGCCATTGTGAGCATGAAAAATATGAATAATGGGTGTTTGGCTGCCTTAGGCTCGGTTCACACTAGTACGCTACGAAACACAGTAAAAATTCGTAACAGCTACGGTTCGGTACTGGTCCGCACCGAAGTGCCTGTTTAGACGATCGTATGTCTGGCGCATTCGTTTCGTATCCATATGAAAACACCTTGGGCTCCGTTTCAGTTCTGAGGCGATACGGAACTGGTATTGGTGAGAACCTATCTTAACAGCTGGCGTTTTCGCTGCGAACTTCAGTGTTCACATTTGTATGATGTGCGCATAGCGTACCCTTGTGAACGGGGCCTCAATATTTTGAAAGATTATTTCATGTTACGAGCAAGCCAGGCCTTTGATATGGTACTTCAATGGAAAATTTGTTGCTTATGAGATTTTGCAACAAACTGATTTCAACTTATAGAGGTCAGTTTCATCAAAAATTTGAAATTTTATGAAAAATTGACATTTAGATGTGATAATCTTTTCTAAGGCTGACCATAGAAACTTAAAGTTTAAATGCTTTTGTAGCTTGAGCGGTTTTCTTTTAATACTTTGTAATCAATGAAAACTCAAATGACATGCCAGTTTTTTCAGATAAATTTTTAGTAGACTTTGCAAAATTTATCCATTGTAGCTCATAAAGAAATAGGCTGCACCCCTTTATTTAGGATCTTAAATCCACTTTTATATAAGCTGCATGATTCACGTAACTGTATGTATACGACTGAGTATCATCGGACATAAAGCTGACTCCTAAAACTTAGCTGGTTTACATAAATGATAATTTATTTGGCCAATGCGTCTACCATGTTTCATCCAGATATTTTTTGGTCCACAATCGTATGAGATAGCAAAAATTTGAAGATTTTTGACATTGATGTGGGAGAATACATGTTATGGTTATGGATGGTAAAACCAATACTATGTACAAACCACAAAAAAACACCTTTCAACTAAAAGCAATGTGTTTCTGTTAAGCGCAAATTCCACAACAGTCAAATGTTTGCAAGATTTTCTTTACAGGCCTACATGACTCGATTATTTGCCTCCAAGAGAGCAGTGGTAGCAGCTACAAAAGTCACCTCACCAAAAGAAAAATTACCTCTGAATAAAACTGTATGAACATACATCCTTCAAAAGATAAAATTTGCCAACCACACCTATTCCACTTTTGAACAGTCAGCAATTATAATAATGAACTACTTACTTACAAAAAATAAATATTATGATGGATAAATTTTTAAACGTAGAATGGAATTAAAATGTTGACTAGTTAATATATCACCGAGTATCATGCGATATTAAGAGGCAAAGCAGCCCCCATGGAATGTTTGGATAGCCTAAATGATAGCCATTAACTGCATGTTCAGCTACAGAGAGTGGATTTAG
This sequence comes from Cryptosula pallasiana, assembly GCA_945261195.1. Taxonomy (NCBI): domain Eukaryota; kingdom Metazoa; phylum Bryozoa; class Gymnolaemata; order Cheilostomatida; family Cryptosulidae; genus Cryptosula; species Cryptosula pallasiana. The sequence goes on from OX183137.1 coordinate 37,954,055, forward strand.
TTGTGTCATGGCAACAAGCTAATAAAGATGGCAAAAGATAAAATATAGAATGAAAAAACGCAAAAACAATACAGCAATCGGCAAGTTGCAATGCTTTATATTCATGTCTCGCTATCAATTTAAAGCAAATGTGCTAATTAGTGACGTAAAACTGATAGCTTTTATGGGCTTTTCGTCACTCTTTGCATCTGAGGACGCAGCAGTACCAGTGAAAACGTATGCAAGCGTTGTTCAGCAAGTCATCAAGTTAATTCAATATCGACGTCAGCTTTTATGGATGCAAAGGAGCGTTTGCAGTACCACAGATGTCGGAGTTATTGAGAATTATTTCATATTGTAATTTTTTTAATGAGCAGCATGCTAGCAGAGAGTTTCCAAATAATTATTCGTAAACAAACTCTAAATAAAAGTCAATCAATAATTAATTACTGATAGGCTCAACAATAATACATGTTTCAGTTTAAGAAAATTTAATGAATTACCTATCATTCGCAATTTATCACATTTATTAGTTGATAAAAGAAACATAATTTATCGTATATTTTGTTTATTCATTTCTATTCAGAACATATATGCTAATTTTATTGACAGCCGTAGTGACAAATATAATTATAGTTATTAAGCATGTTGTGTAGGGTACAACTTCAAATAGTTCATTAAACATAGTTTTAGGAGTACTACTGCTCTCACAGAACTTATCAAGCACTATAACTGTCTCCAATTGCAGGAGAGCACAACTTCCAGTAAACATCACTAAACAAAAATTTTAACACAGCGTATTAGCAAAATGCATCCAGCTAAATGCAATTTAATCTAATCTTAAAATCAACGGCTTTGCCATCATGTCAAAGCCAAAAATACCATCACTAACACTGAACTCACAATAACTTTTCAACGCAAACCCAGCGGGCTGGGTTAGCTCACGCACAAAACAGGACATCTTTAGTAATCGATGTGGAACCCTGATAAAGCCTCATGAGTAATCTTTGAACAATTAAGAAATTCACGAATTTCAACTTGTCAGTTTTCATTGATGGCCAATCTCGCAGGAGTTATCCTATCTTCTAGTCTCATTGACGGCTGTTATTGTGACAATTTTCCGGACGATTTCCTAACGTTTCTGTTAGACCTACAGTTATAATTTTTACGCCATGGTGTAAAGCTGAGTGTCCTCTACCTTTTAGTCTTACAGTGTAAACAGAAACAACGTCATGACAACGGTGCATGTTCTTGTTCGGGGAAAAAAGATTTTTCTTGCCGAACTATGTTCAAATAATTTTTTGGCAAAGAAACTCAACGGATAAGATTTGCTCTGATAAAAGAATAAATCATATTTATTTGAGCATGCTGGAATTTCTATAAGTGAAAATGAAAGTAAGCTGTAAATTAAGTATTTAGATAACGGCGATAATGGTTACTAGTATTTTTCAACTATTTTCATTTTTTTCTTCCACGTTGTTTATTATTATGGTTCTATACACCAGAAGATGGCGCCTAAAATTATCTATTCATTGGTATAAAAATTATGGCTGTACCTAAATTATTAAAAGATAATCAATATTCATCTTTGAAAAATCTCCGGGGATTTTCTCAATACAATTGCCAACTTTTATTGTCATGTTCTGGCCAATGTTGATGCCCAGTATTCTTAAGAAGCATGCACATCTATCCAAATTTAATTTTCTTTCCATCTGTAGCATTAGTTTTCCTTTTCGAGCCTTACTTTTGGTGAGTTTTTTAAAAGTATAGCTGCCAATTTATAAAAAGTGTGAAAAAGGTGCCTCATTAGAAAAATAATTTTCCCTATTCACCAGTACAAAATTAGCTTCATTTGAAAAATCTACCAACAGAATAGGTCTTGGTGAACCCTATGAAATTTTTTTTTAAACTCTGTAACATTACCAGGTGATTTTAAAGAAATTATTAAGAAAAAATAAGATTTTTCTCCGAAGTGCCTGAGACAATGGAATACGCTGAGGCATAACGCGGCTAAAATTGGAAGAGCTTTGATTTAGCTTTAATCAATAGCAGCTGGTTGTGTGATGAAAATGTGTGGCTCTCAGAGCAATGGCATCAATAATAATGCACGTAGTGTTTGATGAAATGTACACATTTTTTTTACAATACGCTAAAACTCACATGACTCCAAAATCATATCCACAAAACAAACTTCGTTATCACAAAATGAGGGCTCTGAAAGTTGTACAGAACTTGTTTGCTAGAAACAAATCCACAACAATTTCAAGTATTTATCAAACAGTTTTGACCCAGCTGATACATCGTTTATTGTCAGTGATCCTGTTACATACAGACAGCCAATCACACATTGCTCTATCATAACCAAAAGCGAGTGCAAATATCCAGTTAACCAATTTACCGAGCTCATTATAAATAAAATAAAACTTACAAATGGTCTACTTAGATAATGCTGAGGTTCACTACTGTTACCAGTGATTTTTGAATGCGAAAAAAATAAATGAACTGTTATTTTTTCATTTGCATTGGCCATTTAGGAGCAATGAATAGTAAAGCTCTAAAACTAAATCCTATTACTAAATTTAATTTAAAATATGAGAGTTGTGTATTCATGGTAAAATGGAAGACAACTCCAGATCACAAACAACTCTTGTTTACTAACCCAGGAAGTGGTTGGCATAAGCTGGAAAATTGTTGGTTTCTGAATCGCTGAGCCATTTAAGCATGAGCACATATCCAGGCTTGGCATGATGGAAGTCAAAACCCAACTGCAAGCAATAAACTCTAAACAATGGAGGAGGCAATTTACGAGCTAATACAAAACACCTGTCAACACTTTAGCAAGGAGAACCAGACAACTGACAGACACCGTGTTATTCAGGCTATGAAACAGCATAAATAAGAATTGAAGTGCTAGAGGTGACTACCTGCAGAGCTGTAGGTATTCTGGAGGCCAATTGTGAAGGAATGAACATGGTCACAGCTCTTACACCTTTTCCATTCCACTCCTCTAACGAGCCTGCAACAAATCAAACAGAAATTACGGAGCTGCCAAAAACTGGGTGATACCAAACATGAACATAGCAGCAATATAGTACTTGAGACAAAAACTGTCAATTAATTAAAACAGAGATCCGCGCAAACGAAAGAAATGGAGTCATACCTGACCAAACAACAAAAACTCATCTATCTAATTAATATTTCATTTCAGTTCTTAGCCAGAGTTCAATGGTTCAGAGCAACAAAACAATTTACAAATAAATAAAACATGCCAGGAACACCAAAGAAAAATGAAAAGCTTGTTTACATAGTCATATTCACTACTTTCGACCAAATATCGAGAGTATTGATCCCCCTCTTTCCTTAAGCCACTGGATAACGGAGGACTAAATAAATTCGCAATTAGCTCATAAAGACACTAAACGGACTCACTATTTAATCTTTGGGGGAATTCATCATCGGAACATTCATGTAGGCTTGCACGAAGGTCCAGTACAATACAGTCGAAGCTGTTAAAACACAAGTATGACCAAGTTATGGGTCAATCATGCAATAATTAGTAATGGTGGAGTATTTAGCAGCCATGGATGCTAACTTTTGCATAACAGATTTGGAGTAGAGAGTCAAATCATCTCACAAAAAAGCATTGGCGATAAATAAAGTTCAGCAAGAAAAACTCAATGGTCCTATCACCTATAATAGAACTGAGAAATTGAAAGTTCAAATTGGGTCTTGTGGAAAGCTACAAAAGCTTATCATATCCTACACTCTTTGGTAGTAATACAAGGAGTTGCTGCACTTAAAAACTAAAGCTTTTACAAATGATCGATGTAAATGAAGACTTGTTAAAATTGACAAAATATATCAGAACAGAACCAACTCTACTAAACACTTCACATCAAGCAGCGACATTTTCAATCTCACCATTGAAAGACCCTTAGCAGCAGATATAAATTTTCCACAATAATTAAAATCATATAAATCAAAAACTGTTAATTTTGACAACTTACCAATCTGGTTTGACGGAGAAAACGGCTATATTGCTAGATGCCATTGAGGTAAAGCTGGGTGTACAGCAAGGAGGTAACAGGCAATTTCGGCCAGTAATGGAAGCAAACAACGGAACTTGACAATAGCTAATGCGCTTTACGTGATACCAAACACGCTTATGGATCGATCTGCTACGAGAATCAGCTAAGCTAGGCAGTAATTGGCAGGCATTCACTGTGAGTCGTCGGACCATAACAATTTACCTACAACAAGATTTACTCTAGATTAGTTGAACAAAGGTACCTCATTTGTGGTTTTGGTTTTGATATGGTCTCTTTCTTCCACATTCGATTTGAACGGAGGAAAGATATATTTGTTTATGCATAACTTCGTTGGATAAGCAGCTAAAAGGTGCTACAGAAAAGATATTGATACAAAATGCTGATCCCATACATGTGATCGGAGCTCATTCGACGCTCTGCGAGCACTGGTAGCGTTTAGAGTTGCTCACCCATGGTGATCACGAAAGACCATGGCAAAGTTGAACACCATGTGCATGTGATCCTAAACATCTATTAATTACGAGCACAGTCACAGCAGGTAGGTTGATGAAATATTCCTTTCAGATGTCAAAAATTAAAATTTTTTCATAATAGAAATAACTTGATTACGACAGTCAACAATTGACAACTAATTGAAGTTATGATGCGATATACACCGATATATGTGATATGGATCGATATAGATACTAGTTTATTCTTATATGCTGTTGCATAAATTGAACGTTGTTAAAACTGCAAAAAAAATTCTTTATGTGCAAACTTTTCCTCAAAATCCCGCGAGCACCTACAATCTTCAGGATATCCATGATTTTCTTGATTGACCATTTCCAAAAGTACCGAATTTTGTAGAAAACTGAGCTGCATTTTATGATATCCGCAAACTCCTCGCTATGAATGGAGACCAATTTTAAGGCTGAACTGTGCATAAAACTATTGAAAAGTAAAATAAAATGATATGAGCTGAACAAAATAGGTTTTTAATTCATTTCAAGGCATAAATGGCAAATCTGCACGGCTATGAAAAAATTGCACACAATGACTAAAATTACTATGAATGAATATTAAAAATGAAATGCCATTCAATCTAAATATGAAAATCTAGAAATAACAATATTTTTCAATTTCACATTTGTAAGAGTTATCGTGTATCAACTTTGTACAGCCATACATACAAGTGTATTCAATTTTGTAATTCCATTTGAAGTTGTATTATAATAGTCCTAGGTGGTATATAAATACCATGGTGCACATTTGAAGAAAGGTTTTCAATCCCAATTCCGAAATACAAACTTCTTAATCGTAAAGTTGCAAAGCTATATCAAAGGTGTTTTCGGCAACCATTGCTATGGCTAGCATTTACGTTATTTCAAAAACTGCCATTTATTTTATTATGTCCCAGTGCTAAAAAGCAGAAAATTGAACAATCTTAGGACGTAACTATTCATCACCTCAAATTTAATAAACCGTCACATTTATCTGACTGGTAAAACAATTTGCAACTTTTGCTTAGTAATTACAGTTTCAGGTTAACTCATGTATTCATCTACACATCATCATGCCCAGTATTCTATAAATACAGTAGTTTTGACTTTATAATTTTAGCTCAATGGCTCACTGTGGAGTAACTATTGTCGCGCAAATAATTAAAAGACAACTACCCAATGGTTGATAATAATATTACTGATAATAATCAAATTTAATAAACAGTATTAATCGTTGGCATTTAATATTTTTGTGCAGGTACTTGTGAAGGCTTCTAATTTACAACTGGCGATCAACTACCAGAACTGTAGAGCGGACATGCCTGATCAGTAGTGATGCATCGACATGTTTAGACCTGGTCTGAATACTAATCGCCTTCGTCTGCTGTTAGGATCAGCTGGAGGTATTGGCCTTGACCAACTGAACCAAGCAACATTACAGGTTCGTCTTTCTAGGTCAGCTGCTGACGGTTGCTAACTCTTAGAAAGGCGTGCATATAGAGTATTACGTTTACTGTATTTAGTGTCCACAAAACTCATGTGAGCGTGGCATTTATTAAGACAAAGCATTGACACAGGTTCTTTTTAATTTTCAAATAACCAAATGTATAATAACTTGGGAACACAGGCTGCTAGAAACAAAATTTACGAAGGGTTTAACAGGAGACATTCTGCTGGAGAGGTTTAACTAATCATTGCATTGCTTACATAGCGATGGACTTGGAAAAAATTATTTTGATTTTATAAACCGCTGTGGGTCCCTATGGTGTTTGGTTATGTTATATGGTTGGCCTGTAATCTTACCGATCTGTTGACGTATTTTTTATTATAGATCATTCACATCTGAAAGTATGAAAATAGATTTAATAGTAGCCTTTTCCAAATGAAAACATAATTTTTATTACATATATTATGATGAAGCTAGCTGCCGCGGAATTGCAACACACGCATGGTTATGAATCACTGATTCCACATTAGTATAAGAATAGTAAGGAATAAGACTATCCGCTGTGATAAATAGTGATTTTGGGCGCAGTGTAATTTTTAAAGCTCAACATTCTCCAGTCTGAAACAAAAAGTTTATCAGTATTGTGACTTTGTGACTGCAAGATATCACCCTACACCATGATACAACTTTCAATGTCCCAAGCTTAATTTAAAAAGATTATCTGCACTGGCTACCACAGACAGTTGTTAGTTATATAGTAAGTAGTTTCATTTGCATACAACAGATTTTCAACAACAAAGAAAAAAAAACACGAAAGCTTTTTGCAGAAATGCTGTAATAAAAAAATGCCTTCGAAGTAATAACAAACCAAAGACAATAATCACTACCGACATGAAAAAAACTGTATATTTGAATTTGACAGACCTTTTTATTGCTCAACAGTCATTTTAATGGTCTCGGCACTCCATATACAGCTCTTACCATGTAATTTTTTTCTGAGACATGACAATTGCTGAGCACTGAATACTGGGACGGATTATTGGCAAGGGCAAATAACTTTTGCGGAGAGCATCATAGAGCTAGGGGAAGATAATTTTATGGTGTGCGTTTAGCATGGCCAGGGTATAATTGCTGCCTAGTCATACAAAGGTCTATGACCGCAGATAGCGGTTTCTCAAAAAAGTTATTTGCCCTTGCCATTAATCCGTCACAGTGTTCAGCGCTGTGAGATCACTTCCGCCTTGAATTCTAGCTATTTGTGCAGCAAATGTTATGTCTCAGAGAAAGATTACTTGGTATACAGAATGCTGAGAACATTAAAATGACTGCTGAGCAATAATAAGGTGTGTCAAATTCAAATGTACAATTCTTTTACGTAGGGAGTAATTGCCTTTGGTTTTTTATTATTTTGAAGGCATTGTTTTTATTACAGTATTTTCGCAAAAAGCCTTTGTGTCTTCTCTTCATTTCTTTACGTTATTGAAACTGCTATACAACTAACAACTCTCTGTGTTGGCTGCTGTATTGTTTTTTTACAATAAATAAGCCACATAACAAACACGTTATATCATGTAGCGTCCACAAAACTCATGCGAGCGCAGCATTTATCAAGACAAAGAATTGATATATAAATTTGTCCAACACGTTTTTTTTTCAATTTTCAACTATACTAAATCTTCAATAGCTTGAGACCACGGGCCGCTAGAAACAGAATTTAAGAAGGGATGAATAGGAGACACTATGCCGGACAAGTCGGAAAGATTGATTAGAAACTTCATTGTAAACCAGCAATATCCCAGTGTGCCGCGGGCTTTTATGATTTTAGTCCATGTTATAGTGCTGGCCTATAATATTGCCGACCTGTTGATGTACTATTTACATATGAAGGTATGAAAATAGATTTCATTGTAGCCCTTTCCAAATAAAACGTAATTTTTTATACACATTATAATGAAGTAACTACCGCGGAATTGCAATAAATGCAGGGCTATGCATCACTGATTTCACTCTAATATAACAACAGTGAGACATAAAACTATCGGCCGTGAGACCTAAAGCAAAGTACTTTAGGTGCACAGAGTGTAATTTTCAAAACTCATTTTCTCAGCAACTATCAGTCATGTGAAAAAAAGGTTGACCACTATTCCGACAGCAAGATCGTACTCTACACCATTTAGTCAACTCAGCTCAATTTTTCAACTTGAATTTCAGTAAATAAACTTTATACTAACTTATAGAGCTCGACATGGTTATCTCTATGGTATAAAAATTATTAGCATCAATGACTTTTCAAATGTTTAAATTACATTTCAATGATGAAAAAATTGATAGGAACAATTGTGGTTTATTATATCTATGAATTGGCAGCAAATTATACTCCAAAAGAAAGCCTCAACCTTATTTGACCAAAATATTGGGTAGTATGTGATGGCACCTGCAATTACTGAAATGCATTTTTGAGCCACGTTGTCGCATATTTCTAAACCCTCACAGACTATCAGTAAGCTTTTTGAAATAAATTCTAATTAGCAATACTGAAATAAATCAGCAAAACAATATGTGAGTGAGTATATAAGACATGGGTGTTTCATTTTAATTGTCAAAAGTTATCAAAATGTTTGGGAAAATTTGGAGTTGCGCCAACGTTGTGTAATAATTTTATGACTAGTTATTAGTGGGTAGAGTACATTTCAGAAGTCTATTGACAGACAGTCAGAAGTGAAGTAATTGTATTGGCTGTTTGAAAAACAAATTTCTTATTGATCGGTCGATTAGTTGCAAAGTTATTAACAAAACTGTAATTTAGCATTCGAGACAAATTCATATATAAATCGTTTTGCAGCATCAAGTGATAATTAGCGGCTGAGCTGCACTGGCTACACCATATAATTTTTAAATGTCCCAAACCTGATTTGAAAAATCCATCTGCACTGGCTAAAACATTGTTGAGAAGTTTCCCGTGTAAAATTGCATTGTCACCCAATAAGCGCTAGCTATTCATTTGAACAGCCAATGAGCATGGGCGATACACAAATACACACAAAAAAGAAAAAAAGTTGAAACATAGAACAATAGCCTGAGAGGTTGAAAGTTCGAAATTGCTCAGTTGAGCAAAGATAGAGCCCGTTGTCCAAGTTCTGTTATTGCTTGGTTAAGAAAAAAGGTTAACAACAACATTATCGTTGATTTTTCTGTTCATTGAAAATACTTTTATCACGCAAGCTTTGAATTTGGCAGCTGAATTAGCATTTTTTGCGACGCCGTACTCTTCAAAAGTGCTCCGTAAAGAGCAATACGGCCCTGATATATAATTACTAGTATTGCTCATGGATAATAATAATTAATAAATAATTATTTTTCATGAGTAATAATTATTTAATAAAAGTGACAAATTTTGTTACTAATTTGACATAATAATAGTTGTAAAAAGATATCTAAACGCAAGTTATAACAATACTGTTGTGTGGAGGGCATGGTGAAAATTGTTTTCCAGTTGTAATATATCAGTATGATTTTTATGCCAAATTTAATAAATTGTAGGATCATCTGAAAGCTTCAACTACCAAAAATGTGAAAACAGGAGTAATTTTTGGTTTCCATGTTTACGAACAACATGAGAAATAATCGAAAAAAAACTTTTTATCTCTATGTTGTTTGTTAAAGCATGCCAGCAATTATCACTTTTTGGTTGAGTTTCTGAATATTCGAGTCTTAAGCAGCAAATTGATGTATTAAATAACCCTCTAGGCCTACTCAGTGCTGATCTACAAGCCTGCAAAATACCCCTCTTCCAGAAATGCTCGCCAATTTTTACACTGCTTAAAATTGACGTCATTTTCGGGAATTTACTTTTTCACGGCACAGCATTTATTTGACCAATCAGATGCCGCTATTTATTTTTATTATCATTTTATTTATTATTATTATTATTATTATTATTATTATTATTTTACCTACATACTACTGTCCGTTATTGTATAAATACCATTTATTGTTCCCTTACTCACCAAAAGAAGCACAATTTTTTTTATCCTGTTCATGGAATGAGGATAAGATGAGATGATCCTTTGTTTGTGATGGTGATTACATTGGACAACCTGACCAATCCCGCAATCGTCTCTTGTTGCCATTTCACATATGAAAATTGCGTAATAAACAAGCGTTGATTTTGTTTACTATGCGTGTGCACTAATTGCGTCCATATTGATAGAAACCACTAATTCCGATTTTATGCGTGCAGCGTGCAAATTGAAGCCATGTGAAAAATGGCGCGTAACAGTAAATCTCAACATTAAATCTTAGAACCAGTTATTGATGGGGTGTCTTTGTAAGGACTGTTTATTCCTGTTGCAATGGCCTTCAGTAGACCTAAGACTAAATGAATTGCCCAATCAGATTTCATTTTAAACGCAAACGATGTAACTTCATTTATAAAACTTTGCCATTATTTATTATAATTGACCATGCCCACATCCCGAAGATGACGTACACCGCAATCAATGGCAGTTATAGTAAGCTAAATTTCAGATGATGGGTTATTTAATACATCAATCTGCTGCTTAAGACTTGAATATTCAGAATATTCAGAAACTCAACCAAAAAGTGATAAGTGCTGGCATGCTTTAACATAATATAGCCGCCAGGAGACATTCTGCTGCCACCGCAAAGTGAGCCTTAATATTATATAGAAAAAATAAGTTACCAATTAATTATTGATTATTATTATTAAGTACAGACCTTCATAATTTATCTCAATTTACATCAAGGATTTACAATTTGTTTAATCTCATATTTGCGTTTTCAATACCGGAAATGAGTTGTCAGGTTTGTTGCAGTCAGAGTTGTATATAAGTAAAAAGTGAGGACAATGACGTAATTTCCAACCGTAGTGGCGGCGGAAATGCCACAGCCTACTATATAATTTCATTGTTGGAGGCAGATTTTGGCAGCCTGGAATAGCAAGATTGAACAAAGTTTCCCCTTTTTTATTGTTAATTGTGATGTTTTGAAGGGCTGTCTCCTCAAAATCATAACTGGTTTTACAATTCCTAGTCTGAGCAAACATTTTATAGAAGGTCAAACAGGGCTTTCAATTATGTAGTTTACAACGTTTTTCAATGGCGTTTATATACTAAATGATAGCAATTGAAATTTTTCAATTTTCAAATACTTTTACTCCTGATAGATTCAAACTAAAATATGGAAAAACTTTATATTAGTTGTTTATCATATATTTTATCACAGACAAGAAACAATTATAAATAATGGATTATATTGATTATTTTGATATCTTATTGGTGATGGTTGAAGGAGTAATATAATACACTGAGATGAACCAATATATAATAATAAATAATCAATTATATTATTTGTATTTGTTATTGGTGATGGTTAAGGAGTAACATAATTAAAGTTCCGAGTTCTTGGTTGAGCAAACTGTTCAAGTCAAGTGAAATAATTGTGTCCATCATAAATAATAATTATCAGAGTGAACATGTTGGTGATAGACCAGTGAGCGTTGTTATTATTGATTATATATATATATAACAGGGCTGTAGTGTTGGTTCAAAAGGTGGTCCTGCCATTGGGTGGGAGGAGGTGCGGGGGAGGGGTGGGGTGCGGGCACCCCTACCCCGCTTATGACCCGCGCGAGCGGAAAATTTTGCAAAATTTAGTGCTGGCATGGGCTTTGCAGAGCATTTCAGACCACAAAACTTATTCCCAAATGAGCCAAATAACCAGCTTTTTATTATCTGCAAATCAAATTTTCTTTGTTACTCCACCCTAAACACTTTGTTAAATTCTCAGTTTAAAGAAGTCTTATCCTATTATTGTTCGGGTTATTATTATTACAATTATACCAAAAAAATATAATTTATTGATCTCTATAATTGGGGTGAAAATTACATGCTATTGATTGACTAAGCACAAAACGCAGCACTCATCTAAAAGTAAAGGGTAGCAGTGGTTGATGGAAGACACCATTGACAAATCAATTGATGAAAAATATACAGCAGGTTGCTGCAATCCCTGTAACCACACATGTTAACACACTGTTATCCAACTACTGAGGCACTTTTTTACTTCAAGTGTTCAATGTCTGCAAAAATATTCTAAGGTAAAACACATGTCTCTTGTCCCACCCAAAAAAATAAACAAAAAACTAAAAGTAAAATAATGTTTGATAAAACATTGTGTATTATAATAATAATATTGTCATATAGGCCATTAAGATTAATAAATAATAATTAATTAAACTCGGAACAACACCATAAAAAATAATAATTATTAATATTATTGACAAGTTCCCATTTATATATATATCATCATAATCATCATGTAATAATAATAATTATTATCAATAATAAGCATAATAATAAAAATAATGGTAGTAACCTAGTAGTAGTAAGAATATGATCGATAATAATAATAATAATAATTATTTATTTATTATTATTTGCTTTAGTCTTACTACTATTAAGCTTCTACTATTATTTCTATTATTTTTTTTTTTTAATAATTATCAAATTTATTAGTAGTACATAATAATAATGATATATAAATGGGGAATGTGTCAATATTAATTAATTATTAATAATTATTAGCATTTCCGATGGTGCTTTATTATAGTGTTTTATTCATTTTATTATTTTTACCCATCATCATGAAAACATTATTATAATGTTGTCATTGTTAAGAAGATTGATAGTAATATTATAAATAATGATAATAATAATAATAAATAATAATTATATTATCATTTATTATTATTAATAATTATGCTATTCATTTATTATATGAATTTTTCTTTTCCTGACTACCATGCTAGCTTTAGTTGATCAATTGATAAGAAAAAACAGCTACCATTAACAACCACTGCTACATTGTTCTATCATTAGCTAAGCCAAAAAAGTAAACTGCATCAAGATAAACAATAAATTTTGCTCACTAGACAAAAATCTGTCATTTTTTTATTTTTGTAAACATTATGATTATTATTATTATTATTATTATGATAATAATAATAATAATTAATAAGATTCTCAGAGTCACTGACAATAAAATTCAAATCGACAGTCAGACAGTCGATTTGAATTTTATTATAATTCTGTCAGTGAGAATCTTCTGTCTGTCTCATCGATCTAGCGTCTAGTGTCTAGATCGATAAGACAGACAGGAGAAGATTCTAATAGTAGAAGACAAGAAGAAGATAGAAGATTGTTGTTGGTGGTGCTGGCAGTAGTAGTAGTAACTACTGCCAGCACCACCAACAACAACAACCACCACCAGCAGCCAACTAAGCAAATGGTTAGCTAGCTAGGTGAGAAAATCAAGCCAGCAAAAGACACACATCAAGGTCGGTGCATCTAAAGCCATGGTACGTCTTGTTTACAAAAATCAACTAAGTTTGTGATAAGTTTTTGTCAGAAAAAATATCATTTCGCAGTGTCACTAACTCCTCTTTGTCACCGCAATCTACCGGCTAGTTTGCATTTCAGACCGATATGCGGGCTTTTGGTTTGCGGTGAAACCTAAAGATAGCCCACAGATAAAGCTGACGAATTCACCAGAATCATAGAAAAAATTCTGTTACACATATATATAGATCACTGAAATATGCTTTTCAAATATATACACTTCAATAGACGCTGAAATATCTCAGTGATATCCATGACCATGAAGTTCGCCCGGTAATACTAGCATTGACACGTGAACACCAAAGAGTTGAATAAGTAAGTTTTTCCAAGCTTGAATGAACTCGTCTGGTATTAGTCTGTTGAGTAGCCGTTTGTTTATCGACACTTTGTCATCAACTTGCGAGTTGTTTACTCCTGGTAGTATTAAATTTGAAGAGGCAGAAAACTCCAGTTGAAAAGCTGATCATTGGTCCGATGGTACTGTTTTATGTTGGGTCATGTTGTGTTGTACTCATTCATACCTGTCATGTCAACTTATAAACCCTACAGAAATTCAAGATCAACTTTACCTGTCTTCTGAAAACTTCTCAAATTTCTAAAAACTCTTTGAACGTAAAGTTACCCCTTAAAATCTTCTCCAAACCTAGCTTTTGTTTCTTTACAGAGCAAAAACCAGACTTGGATATGACTCAGCAAGAGTATTTTTCTGCATTATTCTGGCGAACTGATGGCTTTAATTTTTTTGCTACAATTTTTTCCTCACATTTTCTTGTATTTTTCTCACCAGTTGGTTTTCTGAACTCAAAGTCTAATTATTGTCTGACTTTGCTTGCGGGAAATTTTTTTGAACTCTCAAACTAAGTTATGACCTGTAAAAAATGCTGGTCTCAAATTTCTTTCTTTTTCATCATTCACCAACTCGACAGGTGTGGTTGATTTTGTTTTCGTTACATAGAACTTTGAATAATTCAACTTGATGGAAGGTAATTACACATTTTTGGAAATAATTACAGTTATTACAGAATAAATCATTCTAAAAACAAACAGTTGCTTAAGGTGCACCAAAAACAATAAATACAACAACAACTGAACAGAAAAGTCAACATAAACATGTAAATAGCTAAAAAGGATTAAACAATCTCTGAGCCTTTCATGCTATTACTACTTTGTATAAGTGCTACCAAGTCAAGTCTATTAATACTCGCTAAAGCGTGAATGATAACTCCCACAGAACTAAAGTCCCTCTTTGCCCACTCAGACATCAGGATTGATCCAACCAAAGACCGCCTATTACTTTCCTCAGCTTTTTGTTGTATTTGAGAAATTTGACTTGGAGTGAAACCTGCAATGATAAACAAAATTAATTATTAAAAATCGCTTGAGTAGAAAGTTCACTGCTTAGACTAAACTGACAGTTATCCTCTCTTTTCATTGAAAATGACACAACTCCAAGCTTCAGCAAGATCGTTCACATTTAGACAGCAGTTGCTTGTAAAATAGAGAGGATTCAATTTAAGGTAAAAACAACATATCACATTTTTTTCTGGTGCAAAGTCTTTGGTGTAGCCTTATTAATTATTTATAGAATGTATTACACCACTGTAATAATTAGCCACAAATGTGAACCAGAAGTTGAGCAAGATATATCAGGCTGTATGAGTGTGGTGCTCAAAGCTTTGATGAGTCATGGAATTGATCGCTTTACCACCTCGTGAACAGATGTCCAGAGAACCCTCAAGGAGCTTTTATGGAGAAATTATCTCTTTCATGAATCAAAAGAACATGCAATCATGGAAATTCTTTGGGAAGCATTCCCGTTTAGTTGGTATAACATCCTTGTGGTTACTCACTGCGTGTTTCATATCTATTGCTTCAATAAAACATCTGGTGATGATGAGAAATTTGAGTTTTGAAAAAATTATATTGAAATGTCAGCTGCTTTGATGCAAAAGTCAATATTAAGTGCTAAGAAAAGATGAAAAGGTCCTTCATCCAAGTTGATTTATAGTTATAACCTTTGAAGTGTCCCACAAGGACTGAGTTCCTTTCTTCCATAGCTCAGACATGGTTGGCGTCGCAAGACTTGTGAAAACTTCTTAAACGATCTGATCTAATAATGATAATTGTTTTTTATGTGCATTTTTGTATTTATTGATCAAAAATGATCATAAAAGCGCAAAGCGTATGCTCAGGTAGACTGAAAGCAATTTCCTGTTATGTTTGCTCTGTCTAGCCTTCAGTAGAGTACAGCCAGCTAGTTTATGTAGGAGCATTTCTTTGTGTATTTAGCGCAAGCGGAGTATACACCCCTGGCATCTACCCCTGCTATACACCATTGGCATCCACCCTTGGCAATTAAGTTGAAAACACATGACTAAGCGTTTATGATACCACAAAGTGTTGGATAGTTAGAGCCTTGGCTGTGTGCGTATCATCATATCAAAGTAACGCAAGTGCATTTTACCACAACAACTGTTTGTTAATGTACAAAAAGTGAACAATGCTCGCATTTCGCTCAGTTGATCAAAGTCTTGGCACAGTTGAGCTCTAAAATCCAGCCATTAGCCATTGCATTGTTTAGCAAAGGAAGCTGGATCAAAGCAATTGTCGAAAAAGAAAAATCCCTGCGCTTCTTCGACCTTGTCTTTGTTGTTTTTGCTTCAGTGAATTTCAAATTTTGTTGATGTATTTTCGTTGCTGCAGCCCTATAGACATGGCATTAGGTGTCCCCAAAAATAGCTCTAATGAATATCTACCATATTGTTAGTTTTCAAAAGCTCTCACATATTGATACGCTGAGTTTTGAGATGCTTACCAAGGTGATGGGAGAGGTTTAACCAACTTCCATCGACTGAGATACTTCTTGAGATGGTTCTTCGAACATTGGAAGGTAAATCTGTGTAATTTTTTGCCATCGTTGATGTAACTGTAAAATTTATATACGCTCTAATTAATCCGAATATAGACCTTGACACTGGTCCAACAAATCATATTGCCCACAAAAAACTCAAAGTAGCAGTCATTTAATGAGTCATCTGGATAACTTACTAGTTTTGCCACTACTTTGCAGGTAAACAACAGGTGAGGCAGGTGATAGACATTGCATGCTGCTATAAGAGGGCAGTTGTTGCACTATATGATAACCGGTGGGTTGTTTTAGATTGCCTGAAGTCATTTGTAACCTTTTCTTGTTGGCTTTACATCTAAACACCACGTATATAAGCAGTCCAAGAATGACAGCGCCTGAAAATTAATAAACATAACTAAATTTAAACAATCAAAATGCAAAATTTTACTATCACACCTGGCAAGGTAAGTTGGGGGGGGGGGGGGGGTGGAAGTGGTTGGACATGAAATAGCCTTGTAAAATTTTGCATTTATTGTTTTTGGAAAATGTGCCAGAAATGAACAGCACATGTCTGAACTACCAGAGTCAAAATAACTGAACTAAGCCAAGCTCTAACAGAAGCTGTAGTTCAAAGCTAATATTAGCTAGGTTTCTAAATTAATTATAATAGCCTTTGAACTTTGGAAAGGAGAGGAAAGGTGATAGGTTCAAAGTATTTACTAATGGTTTGGTTGTAACTGTTAAAGAAACATAGCATAGCCATAAATCATTTAAAGCTTTGCTATAGCACCTTCTATCTCAAGCCTAGATGAAAGGCACTTTTTCAACAAAGATATTTATCAGCCATCATGCTAGAATCTCAAAGCTTTACTGGTTATGATCCACCCAGTAGCACTTGTGAAATATACCATTAGGGTGACACATATAGAGAATTCATAACTTTACATGTTTCTGTGCGTGCCAACTCAACTCTTGCATCATTGCAGATCAAAGTAAACAAAAGAATAGCTGTTTTGCCAACTTCAACACTGCAGAGTGGTAGAATTCAATTTTCAACAACCACAGAATGTTTGATTTCGTGAGAAAATATAATGTTTGAAGGTAACTGTCGGTATATTACCTACCAAGACCAGCACAGTATATCGGTGCTGTGTAGAGGTAGCCGTTGTTCTTTGAAGCGTAACAATTGCTGCCAGTACATGGGCTATTAGTTAAAAGTTCATTGGCAGCAGATGTCTTTCTGTCCAGCTCTGCAACAAATCAGGATTATCGCTAAAGATCACTGAAGTAGATTAACTTTAGCAGTGACTTTATGCTTTATCGACAGACTACAAAAGATACTTTCTGCCCCCAAAGAATTTGTTGGTAAAAAGCTTACTCTACAATATTTGCTCACACAATCAGCCGGGATTGTTATTTGAATATATTTGCGATTACAATTAGTAACGAAAAACTTGAGTAAATCTAAATACTATTTTCATTTAATCATCTAAAAGCATTGTTACAATTGAAAGCAGTGAATGCAATCATGTTTACTCTGTAGAAAAACAACCAGTGGACATTAATCAACTTTGTTTTCAAGCTAAGCAAAGTCATGGTTTTCTCTAGCTAACGTAGTGTGCATTGCCTTATCAGCCAGCGCAACTCATTCAGGCAAAATCACCTTATAAACACTGCACCACAAAAGGCTGTATAGAAACGCATTCATTCAATTGGGCATATCGTTTGTGTCATTTAACACAAAACAACCCTGCTATCTAAAACACATCTTACACTATACAATGGATTAAATCAAAAAAATGCCTCCTGCATGGGCCCTCTGAAGTTAATGAATATGGTTAGTACAAAGTAGTTGAAAGACCTAATTCTTATATATACTGATCAGAATTTAAAATCCAATGTATACGTAGATATTGCATAACCACAAAGCCACAGTTTTCTTCACCGGTTTATGCAAAACAATCAATTAATTTTATCGGCTGATTCAATGGTGATGTTACGTAACATAATGTGGAAATAAGAATCGTTAATTGACAATTTTGGCTTAGCATGAAGACAGTGCTCAGCTGCAAGCATTTTTGGACATTTCGGACTTAGAACTAGTACATTTACAAACACTAAATTACGCAAGAGCAAAAAGTTGTCAAAAAGTTTCTTTGAAATATCAATTAACGCTATGGGCAAATAGCAACGATTCTAGAAATCTCAGTGCTGTAATCTCTTTCAACTTTTATCTACACAGCTGGTGTGTTTAGCGAAGCACTGCTAATACAATCACACAATGTCAGCTAGACTGAATCAAACAAACAATAATGATTCTCTCAGATATTCTTTGATGTTGAAGCAAAACCGTTTTTCTCTTCACTCAGCCAGGAATGCTTGCACGATAACTTACTGAAGCAGTTGGTGTCTTGTTTGGATGTGCAAGCTTTGAGCACAATTTCCAGATTTGTGTCACACAATGTACAGCTCTGACAGATTTTAGTGCTGGATTCTACACTGCTGTAACTACCCTTGGGGCACGGCACGCAGACTGTGTTCTTTGTACTGGTGCAGGCTGGAGATGCACCCCACCCGACATTACATTTGGAGCAAGCTTTGCATAGCCCATCATCACTGTCACGGTAGTAGTCAGGAAGGCATTCGCAGGTGCTGTCATGCGTGCTGTTGCATTTAGACCTCATAAATTCAAATTCAGTACATTTAGTACACTGCTGACATTGAGTGCCGAACTTATAAGAACCTTCTTCACACGTTTGTAGGGAATGTATTCCAGAGTCAGCGATTTCAGTCAGCACATCGGCTGTCGCAGCCCAAATCACCTACAATTAAACAGTAGTTGTACAATATGTGTGATGGATATAGTGGCAGCTTTAATAAAACTTGTAGAAGGTTATTTGAATGTCAGATTTTCAACTTCAAAAGCAGCACTAATCAGAGTAATTCACAACCACTGATAAAAATGTTTGCCTAAGCTGTTTTTACTTTTGCCGATGTAAGACCAAAAATAATTTTCAAGTGCAGCCGGCAATAAAACAAGCTGAGTGGTGTGAAAACGCTCACATGAATCACTACAGAGCTGTTGAACGGAGTGTGAATTGGGTGAGGGAACAATTGTAGATATATTTGAGAGTTTTACAACTTCAAAGTGCTGTGAAGAGTTATCAATTGCAAGAGCTCTTCTTAGTCCTATAAGAATGTTGAATGGATAGGCTTAGGGTCACTAAATTGTAGCAATAAAACACCAAAACCATAAAGTATAGGCTCAGCGATAAACACTATTGCTTATCAAAGGAACTCAGTTTGTGTAACTAAATATTCAGCCTCAGATGTGTTACCACAAGTTTAACTACAAATTCTACTGGAAGAAATAATCAGTCTAACACTTGAATGCAGATATGTGATTCAAGCTCTACCAATTTGGTTAACCAAACGTTATTAGAAATGGATTTGCCGGCAGAAGGATACTCTTTGGTTTAGCAGTATTCATAGCAAGGTAAATTATGTCATTCCTGATTGCTTTTATTATAGACAACATCGACTAACATGCATTATGGTCAGCAACCTTATTGGCAGCAACTCATGATATAAAAAACAAGGATTTTCTGACTAATAGCACTGGACGCTGTCGCCTCATTGATCAAGTTGTATTAGTACAGTAGTACTAAGAACTCTTTTGGCCTTAAAATGAGAAAACTTTGCTCATCACATGCACAGTTTTGAAACAGTTTTCTTCTAGTACAATTCTGAATGAAGTTTACAATCCAAAGAAAACATACAAGTTGGCTTCAATATACGGTTGAAGACCTGGTAATCGATGTTACAGCCCTAGAAATATAGCTACGATGGATGTGTAAAAGAGACACGCAATGTTCAAAGGAACAAAAATGATTATATCTGCGAGTTAGATATTCTAACATGTTCGGTAAGAGGCTTTGCTCCTATGATCATGACTGGGAGGCTATTGATAAGGATTATGGTTGGGTCATACAATATGAAGCAAACAAATGTTAGAAACCCTTCATGTATACTTGTATACTTTTCTTTGCCGACACGATATAAACGCCTCATAGTTAGCATTAGTGGGGCTTCTATTGAATAATATACTGGCAAAGAATTATGTCTAATCTAGCATTTCTATGTCTGTGTTATATCATAGGTAAGCAATATGGCAAAGGGCATACTCACCAAGAAATATTAGCCGAAACCTATGAAGTTATTTGTTTGTACTTAGAATAAAGACATAGATTATGGCTTGCGCCATCTGGAATGCTAAAATAAGTAGCCAAAAGCCTTGATGGAGAATTCTGCCACTGTGTGAAAGCTCAATGGTTCAAAGCCAACCGCTCAAAGGGTCCCCACATTTGCTTTGTGTATAGAATTAACTCATGAAGACCAACTTATATGAATAATGTGGCTCATGAAAGGAGTGCTTTTTCTGCCATAATTATTCACTGGCAACTTTTTATTGCCAATTCTCATGATACAATTAGCCGAATTTACAACTTTTCATGTGAACTTGTCAGCCAAAATATCAATGACTATCGTAATGTCTATTTTAGCATTGCAAATTCTATCAGCTTGCAATGGTTAACTTAATGAGCCGCAAATCTGCATAGCCAAAGGAGTCCTCCAACCGCATTATTATGTATTACGAAGGGATCAGTTCTTGCCACAAACATTTCCAAAAATTCCAAGGCTAAACTAGCAGTGATTTATATGCTGCGATGTAGGGGTGATGTGTTTAAGCATTTACCACGTAGTTCATCAAACGGAGACATTTATGGCTATTTGCATGCATGAAGGTACAATGCGATGTCAAGTGCTTTAACTCTAACTGCAGTTTTGTTGGCCGATAATGGGCCATAAAACCCTATCAGGACAGATCTGATCTAGTTATACACCGCTCAGTATAATTATCTCTGTTTGCTCTGCTCCGTTATTCACGGCAATGCTACGTGTATGATGTTTGTTGAAGCTAAAGTAACTCTCCAAGACCTCTCTAACCTACGAATACTGTTCAAAAACTGTAAAATTGTCTTGCAAACAATTAGTTTCAAATAAATCAGCTAGTTAAGAATGTTTGTCGCTTCCAAGAGTTGACACGCGTACTGGCAGCATGACTCCCTGCTGCCAGAGACTCCCACGCCAAATTCTACCTCCACACCAATAGCCAAATCCCTACAGGACTGTATCTAGTATAGAACAATAGACAGACTTACCAAGGTGATAGTAAAAGTTGTGAGCATTAGGTTATGTTCCATGTTGGTGCTGATTACAGTGCTACAGTTCAGTACAACATAACGTTGTCGAGATCAGACTGGTAGTAGAAGAGTTCATGCCTTGTTTATGAATAGAGCTCAAGTATTACTAAAGCTTCAGTGTCATAGGGTTTCCCTTTGATCAGCAGCGTGCTAAGATTATCTGATAACAAGTGCTTAACTATGATTGGCTGATCCACACAATACAAAGAGTAATAACGGGCTGAGCTGTGAGATCAAAGCTAATTACAAAGAGCTGAAACCTTACGAGTTGGAGATGTCCTCTCTTTGACCAAATGTACCGCAACTCTAAAAGCCTCAATTCTTTTGGTTTTAATGATTTTACTTTTAAACCAGCTTCCAAGTTTTCGCTTTCAAGTTTTCTGCTGAAATCTTATTGTGATATATTTGGATGGGAGCAATGAACCAAAGAACCGTGAGACAGTCCTACCACATTGATATGTAGGATTTCATAGCCTATTTCTCATTCTACAAGCTTCAAACCCCACAAGTTTTGCTCTCAGTGAGTGCTTAGACCAAAATTTCAGAACACACCATATAGTTTTTTAATTTTAGTATGCTCATTTCAAATCTAATTTCCGCACTTCAAATAACAATTTTCGTATCAAATTCTTTCTTTTAGGTATAGTCGTAATTCTTGATAAATTATTTTTTTGACAAATGAATTGAAATCAAAATCTTTCTCTTCAGGAAATTGATGACCGCTGCTGTATATTTTGAGGAAAACGCTAAAGTTAGTCTTGGAAAGCGCTTAAAAATATCTAGAAAAAACTAAATTAATGAGAAACTTTTTTCAAGTATATCATTTTTCCATGTCATAGAGAAAAAGCAATTCCTCATTCAGTGTAATTTAAACACAGGAGAAGACAACTTCAGTAATAATAGGAGTTGGGGGATGGAGGGGGTGGTAGAGGGAGGGGGGTGGTAGAGGGAGGGGGGGGGTGGTAGAGGGAGGGGGGGTGGTAGAGGGAAGGGGGGGGTGGTAGAGGGGGGGGGGGTGGTAGAGGGAGGTGAGGTGGTAGAGGGAGGGGGTGGTAGAGGGAATGGGTGGTAGAGAGAGGGGGTGGTAGAGGGAGGGGGGGGGGGGTGGTAGAGGGAGGGGAGGTGGTAGAGGGAGGGGAGGTGGTAGAGGGAGGTGAGGTGGTAGAGGGAATGGGTGGTGGTAGAGGGAATGGGTGGTAGAGAGAGGGGGTGGTAGAGGGAGGGGGTGGTAGAGGGAGGGGGTGGTAGAGGGAGGGGGTGGTAGAGGGAGGGGGTGGTAGAGGGAGGGGGTGGTAGAGGGAGGGGGGTGGTAGAGGGAGGAGGGGTGGTAGAGGAGGGGGGGGGGGGGTGGTAGAGGGAGGGGGGTGGTAGGTGTATTTTTTAAATGAATGGAGCTTACAACAAACTACTCCGACGGTTATCTGACAATCTGATTGCAGAACTGGTTTGGTTTATCAATAATTGTTTTAAGGTGAAGAGATGGGTTGTTTTATTGTCCAAAGGTGAAGATTATCTTTGGAGTTTCATTCATCTTTTTTGTTCAGCAAGTGTTTTTTCATGTAACATACTTCATGTGATCAACATCCTACACCCATACCTGCTGTGGAAGTGGTTGAAGTGCTGTGGAAGTGCTTACCCTTCTGAAGATACAGAAAGATGATCTTACAGTAACATCTCTCATTATGCGATTCAAAGAGTACTGTGACATTTTGTATCATGTTTTTATCCAGCCACCCTTCAGCCATCTTTGAAACATTGTTAAACAATTATTTTTGGTATCAAGTTTTTGTAATGGTAGAATTTTATGCAATCACTTAAGACTTTGTTCATTTTTATTATGTAATTTTATTAAAATACAAACAAAGTACATAAAAAATAATTCGTCACTCACAACACTCTCACTCTCCAGCAGTTTAAGCTGGCTCAAGACAAAGTCACTCAATAAATTTAAAGTATTCCATTGAAGAGTTGGTTATTGTTGTTAACAATTAAACGATTACACATAAGTGAAAAGTTTCAAGAAACAGAAACCAGACATACCCAAATATATATAGAATGTATATAGAATGTATATAGGATGAAACCAGCTTCAGAAACTTGACATCTTTCCATAATACCAATTACCATTAGTTCCAGCCAATCTAATATGTAATATATCTATTTAGAAAACGCCCACCAACCAATCAATAACAGCTGCAGAGCTAGACTGTACTTTCTTGTTCTCCCTCTGCATGTACACCATTAGTCCGTGGGCTGCTGAGTACATAAACAAAGAATTATTTGCATTTTAACTGGTTCTTGCTACATTTATGTAAAAAAGTCAAGGTTAGTGTGCATATCCATAAATTTAGGGATAAAACAAGGAAGAAAAGCAAAATGTCATTTCTTCATTTCGACATGCTTGAAAAATGTATAGACACTTACTTTAAAAGGTTTGCATTGTTGTCGTGTTCCAGCGACTGTAGTTTACTGGTACGGCTTTTGTAACCCCATTTACCAACACTAGGATGATAAAGTTGATAAAATATGCACTGGAAGAGCATCATTAGTGGTATGGGAGCTGAAAAATGTATGACAAAATGCTATGTAAGTTATTGTAAACATTGATAAAATGTAAAATGTTTAATTAATTATCATAATCTATATATACAAACATGAAAAATGTCTGTCCGTGTGTCTTCATGAATGAACGTCTGAAATGCTACGCAGAGAGAAATAAAATCTGCTTTAATAATGTTTCAGTGAACAAGTCTCATGCATGGCTGGTGGTTTAAATTTGTCGTTTCTTCTCAAACCAAAAATATTTGTAGAATTAATGCTGACTCAATCATGACAATTCAAATGTCAAATGATGATACACTTTTACACTTTTCCGCTGAAAAAATTAAAACTGCTGTAAAACGATTTTACTGAACAAATTCAATGGGTGATGAGGGTTTGAATTTTCCCTCTATTCTCAAATTTAAGATATTTGTAGATATGATATTAATAATTTTTTCAATAAGGTAGGTGGAGACGAATCCAAATATGTACATTTTGCTGATATGCGTTGGATGAAGTCAATGAGGCAATGGGGATAGTGCCACCAGTAGTCACATGATTTCCAGGTAATTTCTTCTTTCAGTTGAAAATTTAAATGGACTGAAAAATTTTATTTGTTTTCAAATCGGACGCCCCAAGTAAATACTTCCAAATTGAGCGGAAGGATTTTCATTTTCGAGCTCATCGATGATTCAAAGATGACAAATAGAGTAGTTTATACAAACTACCATCTTTGGAATTGATGTAACGGTCATAAAACTTTGAATAACTTTCTAAGTCAATGCTCATGGCATTTTAGGAAACATGAGTTTAATTTTTTAAAAGTAGTAAAGTTATTGACACTTTTGTACTAGTCCAAGATGCTAATTTAAATTTCTTGGTAGGTTTTATTGATTTCCAATTTGAAATTAAAACGTTTTCCGCATTTTGCATGCATTTTAAAACAAATTGACAAGGATATAAGGAAACGTTAAACAACAATTCTTAAACGTATCCCTGTATATAATTCAATCTGGCGATAAACTATTTCCGGTAAATTACGTCGATTGAGAAAGACAGTCGCTATCATCGATGCACGTTGGTTTGTGACTCACGTTACTTCCTTCCAGTATGCATAGATTTCAATATCCTTCTGTAACGTTGTTTTTGCAAGTTTGTTTGCTCAAGACACCTGGTGATCTTTCAAACAGAGCCCAAAGACAAGGAAGGAGGGAGAGACGGAAAGGGTTGAACATGGAAAGGGTGAAACAAGACGAGGTGAAGCTTGAGGTACAAAGTGAAAAATAAAGTGGTGCAGGCATATGGCAAAGTGGAGGGGAGAGGGGAAAACTGGCACAATGATATTTGAATACAACTTGTAAAGCTGCTGATCTATAGTATAGTTGTCTCAAGTACCAGTGTCTAGTTTTCTACTAAACTAATGATTGCTTAGCTTATATGTCTCACTACAGTTTAATATGCTAATATAACAGAACACTGCTGAGCTGTGATACAAATATTTTGGATATTCGTCATAAATATGCACAAGAGAGGACAACTTCTTACTTAGCACATAGTAGTAAATTATTACCTAATGCAACTACTGTGATGCCATTGGTCCAGCTGAGATCTAACTTGTGGGTCTCTACCTGCCACACTGTTGCCATTGCGATGTTCTCTAAGATGAATATTACATAATAACAAATCCTGAGATGTAGAGTTGCTTTCCCTTCATCCTAAAATAACACACAATACATTTGCAACTTTCAACGTCTTGTGCCATTAAACAAGTTTAGAGATGTAAATATTTGGCTTTCAAAGGCACTGTATCTGGCTCATTTAGTTTTAATTCTGTTTTCTCAAGCAGATAAACAAGTTTAGGCACTTCATGACCAAAGCTGAACAGTAAGCATGTAAACAGAAGTTGTCTCCTAAATAGAGACACAATTACTAATTTGCTATAGTCTACCTGTGGATTGATGAAGCAAACATTCCAGGTCAATCCAATAGTAAAAAATCTAACAGTGCTGAGCTTAGAACTGGGGTCGATAGGTTTTTTAGCTGAGTATGCAAACACGGCCATCACAGAGATAGCACTGTGCGTGGCTAGAATTAGAAGCAGGTACCTCTAAAACAAACATGAAGTAGCAATGGTAACAAAAAATAAACGAGTTCTATAACACAATTTTTTTCAAAAACTAATTTCCCGTAAAAAGTAACAAGTGAGTTGAAAAATTAATTTCTATGATTTTGAAAAAAAACATGCAATATTGTAAGTTTTATAATAAAAGATTAGTCAATAGTAATTCCCTCAGTTTCTTTTTATCCAATTCATTGTTTTATGTACACAAAACTATGAATAATAATACCTTACTTGATCAATTCAATAACATTATTTATTTAAATTTAGAAACAACTTACCGGGTATCGAGTGGCAAAAGCAGCAACAACGACCACCCGTGGGAATATCTCGCATAGTCTCCAAAGGCAGCAAAATAGTTTCCTCCATAAAATGTCTCGGCAGCAACCAGGCTCACTGCGTTGTTGGTCAGTTCTGTTAGGTGTCTTTTTACAGGGGAAAGTATCAAGCATTTCATCTTTTCGGTAAAGCTTCCCAGACTCTTTCAACGTCATGAAACTTAGCGGGATGGCGAAAAGTGATAAAATAGTCAACGTAATCTTTTCTGTAACAGAAACAATAGTGTAAGCTTGAATGCAGCGGAACCTGGTGCTAAGGAATGCGTTAGTGAGTTGTGCTAAGATAGTCAATGTGTCTCCGCTAATGCAGTTTGTTATTAATGAAAATGTAAAAATTGTTTTTCCGCTGCTTCAAAAGTGTTGTGCAACAAGTTTTTTACTAAAGTCAATTTGGATTTTTGTTTTTGAGTATGTTTATAACTTGTTGCAGAGTTGAGTTCTCTTAGTTATAACCTAAATAGTAAAAGCGCAATAGATGCTGAAGATCCAGCAGAAATATATGTACATTGCTTACGATGGCTGTTGCCATGCCGAAAATCTTTTCTCAAAGCCGCGCCCTGCAAGACTTGAGACTTACGAATAAAAAATTGCCCATCATGTTGATACATATTAGAAATAAATGGTAATTGCGAGTTGGGGATCTTTAGTGCTTCAAAAGATGAATCATACATATTTGAATGTAATGTAAAGGTATACATGCTTTTTTCCACCACTTTCATGTTCATAGCATTTGTGGAAATCCTGTCATTTCTATCCAATATGCTGACTTTTATACTATTGTTTTCCATTATTCAAAGGCTACAAAGTGGTGTTTTAAAAAAATTGACTGGCTTACATCAAAACAAGGTTTTACCAGAATTGTCATTATGCAGTAACTTTAAAAAACATGGTAAAGTGAGAATTTCAGCAATTCTTGAAAATCTTTCAGCGGAATCAAACTAGTATCTATGATTAGTATACACCGACATCCCTGTAAATTGTTGCATGGTCAGTATCTCAACTACACAATGGCCATCTTCCAGTTAAAAATAATTTTCAAAACAGCAAACTTATCATAAAACTTAAAATCTACTTGTAAAAGAAAACTAACTGCCACTGTTTCTTATTAGACAAAAGTTGGATTTTTAAAACCAAGAACGATACCTATTAAATATGAGTTGAAAAAAGTTTAATTGAAAAAATTAGAGTCACATGAAATAAATAATAGCTTTCAGAATCGATAAAAAAAACAGCAATTATGAACTTATTTATTGTTTTTTAAAACCTTGGTGTTGGTTGTATAGCAAACTTTGATGAGAAGACAACTTCAAATTATGACATGAGTGATAACTCAAAGAGTCGCCTCCTTGAAATAGTCAAACTTTGACAGAGCTGAATAAAGTTCTACTTACTCGGTGTTTTTTCTTCCTCGATGATCATGATGTATATTTGAAGGCAGAGTTGAGGGACAGTCTCAAACACTGTCTCAAACAACAAAAGTATATGCCCAGAATCTGCATGATGTCTTGATTTCTTAAAATATTTCTCCTTGCACCGTTTTTCGCATTGTTTAGACACTCGTCTATTCAACCTTGCGCATCTCAGAGCTTCAATCTTTCTCAGAACGGAACCTAATGTTAAGAGACTGAAAAAAAACTGTACGACCATACTCAATGTACATATACGCCGCTTATTTCTTCCATCGCAGCCTTTACACTGTACTTTATTTAAACTATGTCCACCTGCTTCACTTTCTCGTTGAGTTATTTTTTGGGATTGCTTTCTTTTCACATTTGCTTCAGTGTAGTACCACCAGAAGCTAAACAGAAAACTTAGAAATCCAGAGATACCAACAAACGCAACTCCTATGATGAAATAGCTCGGGTTCGTATCAAAGTATTTCATATAGTTCTCCTTGTTTACAAGTATGTCGTTAACTACATCGGCAGCTGTTAGTACAATTGAGCCTACCAGTAAGAATATTTCGAAAATGCCAATTTCCTTTGGATTTCGTGTGATTTCGCTGATGGCTGTTATGTTAGTCGAACTTTCCTCTTGATTTTCTGTCTAAAATGGTAATAGATTAGTTGTAGAAATGAGCCGCACAGCTGGGGTAGTTGCTAGTAGTAATGGAGGAGCAGATCTCTGTCATGGTCTCAAGGTAGTTGCTTAAAATGTATTAAAAACAATAAATTTTCATTATTGCAACCAAAAAATTTTTTCGCAATTTTTTCGAATTGGATAGTTTGTTTCTCAAAAAGCTCACATGAGTGCTCTCTGAGGCTTGAGAAATGCTGGTTTCCTCTTCCGATTGTTGAGAAGGGGTAGATGACTGTGTGGATGGAAGTTCTGGTTGCTACAACACAAAACAACGCAGCATAGAATTTTGGTCAGCATTAGTCACAATCATTACTGCTCATCAAGAATTGCTACCTCGGAGTGGACTATGTGCAAACAAAAACTTACTTATCAAGCTCGACTGTTTCTATACCATTGCAGCACAATCTTGCATGGTCAATTTAGAATAAATAAAAGGTTGATATTTAAAATGTATATATAATAAGCAGAACAGTAAGGATGACACTGATAAAAATTTTCACTTACTATTTCACTCTCCTCAGTTGTGATTGCTAGCAGGCCGTTCATAGGATCAAAACCTATTTGCCCAACCCCAGCTGCTTGTACACAACCGCGCTAAAAATGAAAAAATAAAACAGTCACAAACAAATGTCCAATACTGCTACTGCCTAACATAAATAAGAAATAGTAAACTTTAGTTTGTAAAAATGTTATTTTATGCAACAGGATTAGTATACACAGTACGATTCTTTAATATCAGTCACGGTGCATGGAATAGAATGAGTTATACTGTACTGAGGATACCAGCTCCCCACCCTTAACACTCACGAAATTTCTTGCAGTGAGGTGGCAGTCTAATCTCCACCAAAGATGGGTGAGGATACCCTTTGGGGAGCTTTGAGAAAACTTACGGCAATCAGGCAGAGGTTTTTGAGAATGCGATAGGGTAGTATCCTGTTCAGTCATTTTGCTATTTAGCATACCTCCATCCCCTACCCTACCCATCCTGAAATTTTCAAACTAAGGTTTATTTTGTCGCACCTTTGCCCACAGCTTTGTCTCCCTAAGCACGGATTCACAGCCAATGGAAGCGCTGAGTTTCATGCGATTTTTTCTTCCCAAAAACAGTTTTTCTAATTTTTTTTCTATTTCATCATCTGATCGTTTACTTTAAAGTTTTTTGTTTCATGTTGTGAAATTTTCAAGTCGAAGTTTTGTGAAGTTTTACTAACCTTTTAAACTGATGCTAGGTGGAACTATTCCAAATGTGGCAAGGAATGAGTCTATGCATCTTTGGTTCAACAGCAAGTGGGTCCATTTTCTTGTCACAGAAGAAAAACTGAAAATTATATTCTAAGCTTTCTTTTCAATTAGTGCTGTCGATCACCTCAAAAATAAATGCAACTATATCCAGAATTTTAATGGTAAATGTTTCTTTATAGAATTGCTTTTCTCTAGTGCTGTTGACCCACTCCTGGTAAGAAAAATGTTATTGTGGTATTCCTCTGGCTCCTAATACCATTCACCAAAAGTGGTTCATTGTACCCACTACCAACTTGGTGAGTGTTCATCGAACATCTCTGCATTAAATTTCATTACAGTGCTATTCTTGTCTACAGCTGTCAACCTGTATCCAATAAAAGGATTGTTTGTATTTGTGGGAATGTTCTTCTATCATTCCCAAGGCAAACTTTCCTAATAACTTCATGTTGTAATGTCATGTTTGACCAGCTTTGTTGATTCGCTTCCAAATAATGCAGCTGGAGCGGCTCTACAATGCCAATTACTTTTTGGATGGATGGCTAGCAGGTAGACCTGTAGCATTATTAATTGATGCTGACTGTACCGCTAACCTGCTGTCTGTCTAGGCACACTTACTAACAACTACAACAGTCTGCAGAAAACACACTACAATATAGCAAGTCTAACGATCCGATGGCTTATGGGTCTATGTTGTAATGGATTCCGGTCTGTTTACCATGGACATCCACTAGACTCGAGTATTATGCTTCTCTCCAGAGGGGACACTGTCTTGATTGACCGTGACAACTGTGTTCAGGCAACCGAATTACCCGGTATGACAAGAGTGCATGGCTCAAACAAACAATACAGCGTAGTGCTTGTGTAAGTGGCTATATTCTCAAGACAAAGTCCTAGAGGGTAATGATTCCTCTAGGGTGTTCGTGGCAAGACATAAGAACGAATGCAAAGATCAATGTAAAAGTCTCCCCTTTTATAGGAGAGCTCGCAGGAACTAATTACCTTAAAGTATATAACAACAATAGCACAGGAAGTAATCAGTTCAATGCAATCAATTATATAAAAATAGTAATCCAATCGTGTAAGACAAATGAGTTAAATGATAAAGGCGCCAAGTGGGTAAGGGCGGAGTCCTATCTCCTACTGTCCAATCAGCAGTCCTGCAGGGCTCCCAGGCTGCAGATAGAAAATGGTCCACTAAGTCGGCGATCAGAGGAAGGGTAGTTCCGGTTCCTGGCCTTGACTGAGTTCCTAGATGGTTTTGCAGTTCCTTGGCTATGTCGGCCATCTTGTGCCGGCCCAGTATAGCTATACTGGGTCGGTAAGGGGTCAATACTGGCCCTGCAGGGGTCACTACCAGCTCTGTACACTATGCCATCGGCACAGTATGACTTTTCACCTGTACAGCAGTTGATTGAATGCTGTCGGTTAAAGTTTAGCGCATTATCTCGCAAGGGTGGATAGTAAACTGCCTGCTTACTAATAACCCCCACCAAAATCTACCACGAAATTACTGTCATAATATTTTGGAGTTACGTGCTCATTTTATTTTATTAATTTCTGCAGTTAGTCCTTACTGTTTGTTAATCAGTTTTTCCTGTAGATAACACTTTTTGAGAAGCCGTGTATGGCGACCATTTCTGTTTAGTTCCAATATCTTTTGTTCTGGACTTTCCATCAAATAAATAGTCAGAGGAAACCTGAACATCCACAATGCAAATCTTTAATATGGCGTCGTAGGCATTCAAGGACACTGCATGAGGTGTTGGATTTGCGTGCACTGCTAGTTATATGTAAAAATTGGACTCTGTAACTTTGGCCTTCTATTTGGAGCTGTGAATCCTGATCCTGACATAATGGCTGAGGGCAACATTAAGAGGCCTGGTGAGATGGACTTTTCTGATCCTCAAGGCTGCTGGCCTGAATGGAAAAGGAGGTTTCTGAGATACAGAAGTGCATCCGGGCTTCATGAAAGGGGTGCCAAGCGTCAGGTGGATACTTTGATATATAACATGGATGAGGAGGCAGAGGCCATTTATGAACAGTTAGTAGTACGTGCACCAAGGAGAGCTGACGCAGCCAACAATGTTCAGGCTGAGGATGCTAATGGGACTCTATTTGATAGAACTGTGGAGGCGTTTGATAATTATTTTATGCCTCGCAACAACCATCTACACTATGCAGTGCTGCTGGGCTCCAGAGTTCAGAGGCAGGGTGAGACCAATGAACAGTTTATTAGGAATGCCCATGAGTTGGCTATTAAGTGCACCAACTGGAATCAAGAGCACCGTAACGATATGGTTCGTACAAGACTTCTGGCTGGCATGCGTGATAAGGATCTCAGTCGAGAACTGCAGCTAAATGCCGAGATTACACTAAATGAAGTAAAACAACAGCTGTGAACCAAAGAGATCATATTCAAAAATCAACAAACTGAGCTGGACACCGATAGTAGTAAAGCAGTGATGGCAGTGAATCATCGTAGTGGTAGGCCCAATCGAGAAAGAAGGCCATCTGGAGAGCAACTTCAGGACTGTGAGTATTGTGGTGGTTATCATGTGGCTGGTCGCTGTCCAGCATACAATCGTAGCTGTAATCGATGTGGGACTCGTGGTCATTACGCTAAGAAATGTAGGAGACCGCAAAAGAGCAAGGGCAGTAGAGACACTAAGACTCAGAGGCCCATGGTAAACCCAATAAATATGAGAAGTGATTCTGATAGTTCTGATGATTCTTCATACCATGTTCATGCCGTGGACTTTGCTGGTAAGGTTACCCATAACAAATGGTTACTGAATATTATGTTGTGTGATCAAACTATAGAAGCTAAAGTGGATACAGGTGCACAGGTTAACACCATTTCTAAAGCGGTGTTTTTAAAACTGGGTTTGGGCACGGTCACAAAGACAAAGGTGAAGCTGACGGGATATGGTGGTGTTGATATTCCAGTGATAGGTCGTGTCAGGCTCTCTGTGTCCACTGAAAACGGTAACAATGCTATAGTGAAATTCTATGTGACAGATAGTAACAACCAAACTTTGTTAGGAATGCCAGCTATTACTGAGTTAGGCTTACTGCCTAATGTGCAGATAGATGAGGTAACTGGCCATAAGATAATTGAGGAGTACAAAGACGTATTCACTGGTTTGCGGATGGTTGGTGAACCTATTGAGTTAGTGTTGAAGGCTGATGCCAAGCCCAGAGCAGTGGCACCACGTGTAGTTCCCCACAATCTGAGAGGTAAATTGAAGACAGAGCTAGATAAGTTGTTGGAACAGGGTGTTATAGTTAAGGATACCTCTCCATCTGAGTGGCTTTGTCCTTTAGTCATAGTAAACAAACCGTCTGGCGATCTTAGGCTGTGTTTAGATCCGCAGTACCTCAATAAGCAGCTTGTTCGTGCCCAGTGTGCCATACCAACAAATCCGGAGATTTTTGCCAGGGTTGCAGGTTCGAAGGTATTCACCACGTTAGATGCTAAACAGGGTTTTCACCAGATACCATTAGGTGAAAGGTCGTCAAAGCTATTAAGTTTCGTGATTCCATTCGGAAAATTCAGATATGTGAGACTAGGAATGGACATATATAACTCCAGTGAAATCTTCCATCAAACCATGGCTGATGCATTTTCAGATATTGACGGAGTAGAAGTGTACATTGACGATTTGTTAGTTCATGCTCCCACTGTAGAAGAGCATGATAGTAGATTAAAGCAGGTACTTGATCGGTGTAGGAGCATAGGTCTCACATTTAATCCCGACAAAGCTATCATGGGTAGAAGTGCTATTAGCTTTCTTGGCCATGAGTTAACAAGTGATGGTATAAAGGCTAGTGATTCAAAGGTAGAGGCTGTTAAGAACATGAAAATTCCAGAGGATAAGTTGGCAGTTCAGAGATTTCTCGGTTTCGTAAACTACCTGGCTAAGTTCATTCCTAACTTATCAGAGCATAGTCGGCCCCTTAGAGAGGCGAGTAAAAAGAA
Organism: Cryptosula pallasiana; assembly: GCA_945261195.1. NCBI lineage: Eukaryota > Metazoa > Bryozoa > Gymnolaemata > Cheilostomatida > Cryptosulidae > Cryptosula > Cryptosula pallasiana. The sequence goes on from OX183137.1 coordinate 37,987,840, forward strand.
TGTGTCGTACTTTTGGTGTAAAGCTCAGCAGGACGCTTTTGACAAGATCAAAAGCATGATCGCTGACGCACCAACTTTGGCTTATTATAATTCCAAGTCTGATGTGACACTAAGTGCTGATAGCTCTTCCCACAGTATAGGCGCAGTTGTATTACAGGAAGGAAAACCAATAGAGTTTGCTGCCAAAACACTAACAGACTGCCAAGGTCGTTATAGTCAAATCGAAAAGGAGTTATTAGCTATACTATATGCATGTGAGCGATTTAAGTATTACTGTTTGGGTCAGAAAAGTATTCGTGTAGAGACTGATCATCTACCACTGCTAGGCTTGAAGGACAAAGAAATCAATTCACTGTCACCTCGACTGGCAGCAATGAGGCTCAGGTTGTTAGGCTATCCCATTGACTTAATATACAAGCTTGGTAAGGAAATGGTTTTGGCAGATACTCTTTCTTGATCATGCCCAGATGGCACTAATCTGTATGATGATCTTGGATATGATCCATTGGTGTCAGTATGTTCAGTGGTAATTCGCAGTGAAGAGGTCATGGAAAAGTACAAGAATGCCACTAGAAATGATGAGGAATTACAGGTTGTGAGTCGATATGTTCAGGAAGGTTGGCCTTCGCACAGGAAGAATTGTGCCGGTAGAGCCCTTGCGTATTATAACCTACGGGAGTCATTGAGTGTCGTAGATGGGGTGATATTCTATGGTAAAAGACTAGTCATACCTATTGCTCTGAGAAATGAAGTACTCGAATCTCTGCACAAAGCCCATCAGGGTGTATCTAAGACCCCGCAAAGGGCTAGTGAGACAGTTTTCTGGCCAGGAATGAGGAAAAGGATCGAAGAAAAGTGTCAGTCGTGTCATGCATGTATGAGCTCAGCGCATGATCAATGTAAAGAGCCGCTGATACCATTTGCTGTTCCAGAAACCCCATTCGAGACAGTTGGAGTTGACCTGTTTTATATAGATGGTATAGATTACTTGCTTTTGGTGGACTATTTGACAAAGTGGCCTGTTGTGAAGAAGCTATCCTGTGGAACTGGCAGTCGTGTGGTAATCAATGTGCTCAAAGAAGTGTTTTCGGATTTTGGTCGACCTAGTAGGATCGTTTCAGACAATGGTCCCCAATTCGTTAGTTCACAGTTCAAAGAGTTTTGTAACCATCATGAAATTAAACATGTAACGAGTTCACCTATCCATCCATCAGGTAATGGTCAATCAGAAAGGTCGATAGGAACAGTTAAATCGATGATGAGAAGGTGTTCTGAAGAAGGTACTGATTGGATGGAGGGTTTATTGACTATCCGAAACACCCCGATAGCTAATGGTTTGCCTTCACCAGCCGAATTGTTACAAGGTAGGACTTTAAGGGATTCACATCCAGTGTCAGTTGAGAGATACAAAGTTCAGGGGTATGATCTCGATATGATAAGAGCGAAGTTAGGTGATATCAAGAGTTCAGACAAGTATTATCACGATAATCATGCTAAGTCAGAGAAGCAGTCACTCGAGTCAGGTCAAAGCGTCTATTTCAAGTCATCATCAGGTGACTGGAGACCAGGTAAAATAGTTGGATTAGTAGGTGACAGATCTTACACTATTCAAGCCAAACACTGTGTAGTAAGGCGTAACCGCGTGGACATACGACCCTGTAGTATAGAGTTTGATCCTAGGCACAGTGTTGGAAAACCCAATGTAATTTGTCAAGGCCATGATGAAGAGCCTAACAATCAGGTAAACCCAGACAGGGATGTGGAAACTTTGCCCCGACCAGAACAACCGGTAGTGCCGGCCGACCATGCCCCAAACATAGAGCCGGACCCACATCTTCGTGACCGATCGCCACGGCGTCAGAGACGCAGGCCTTTGTGGCACCAGGACTATGTGATGTAAATATGCTTTTGCGTATTTGTTCGGATATGGAAAGGAGATGTCATGATATTTTGGAGTTATGTGCTCATTTTATTTTATTAATTTCTGCAGTTAGTCCTTACTGTTTGTTAATCAGTTTTTCCTGTAGATAACACTTTTTGAGAAGCCGTGTATGGCGACCATTTCTGTTTAGCTCCAATATCTTTTGTTCTGGACTTTACATCAAATAAATAGTCAGAGGAAACCTGAACATCCACAATGCAAATCTTTAATAATTACAATTCTAGTACACTGCACTAGTATACTTGTAAACTAGCAGCTATCTCATTAGCAACGAGAGCAAACTTTGTGATAAGCAACATCAACCGGAATGCCATAATTGGTATGTCGTTTCTTACCGTACACTGATGTGTCAGGAGGGTTCAGGGCTTAAAAGTTACGATAAACCGACATGAGATTTCGTGCACAGACAACCATGGGAGATTGTTACGAGATATTATCAGATTGATGCATGCGCAGCCCATAGTAAACTACTCCATTGCCAAGAATATAAAGTGCACCCCTTTGAGACGGAGAGAGTTTCTGTACAGTTACCTACAGTAGAAAAAACTTTATAGGTGACCTACCAGGCTGTGGAAATGTCAAGCCACAGACGATTAGTGAAATTCAGCTTAATCCAACTAAACATGTGGTGGCTAGAGGTTAAACAGTATGTACACCTTGCCGCCAACACTCCTGCAAATGAGAAAGAGTTCTCCCACTCTAGGAGAGAGAAAAAAATACCCAGGTCAATTACCTCCAATAGGGTATACTGGAGAGACAACCCACAAGCATAGTGTGAAAGCGGTCTCCGAGTGCAATCAGCTGAGCTAAAATGAGATTTTTCATGACCCGCTGGTCAGAACAATAAGAAAAGGATGAAACCAGTCGGAAAACCCACCCAAAAAGTAATTAACATGTCTTGTTTGTTTTCTAAATGATCCCAGAACCAAAACTTCTACCAGACGAGCGGCCAAAAAACAACCAGTACCTCCACACTCTGTCTGCATCTTGTGAAGGTAGACAGAGTGAGTCAAAGTTGTAAGTAACCTTGTAGCACAGAGCAGCCACTCATGCTTACCAGTGACAGTTACGGAGAACCGTCTCTACTAGCTATGTTAACAGCAATTGCTTGGAACTAGAGGATAGTGGGGATAATTTGCTATTAGACATCAATCTAGACAACTAGCATCCAGTAATCTACCTTGAGGCAGAACTTCTGATGATGCCAACAGCAGAGTTAGTTAAATACTAATCCACCTCGTGAAACCACTAAAGAATAACCATCAGTAAACGCAAACACAGAGGAGGCATGTCTCGAGTGGAGATGGAACCTACCCTCACGGATGTCTGGTGAAGTTGATAACTCTCTAGTAGAGGAAAAGAAGGAGTTGATACTGAACTCTTCCACAGTAGAAGATGAACCTACTGCACCCTGGGAGGAGTACGGGTGAAAAAGACCTACCAGAAGAAGAACGCTTCTCTTGATCCCAGCAAAGATAAAAAAACGAGTGGAAACTCCTCAGCACTTAGCTAAAAAACCACTCCTGATCCAAGAGTGCTTATGAAGCTCAGAACAAAAGACGATTAAGAAACTATACCCCCCAACATTATACCTGGCATTACTGCTGCTGCTGTGCAAATGAAAGCAGAGATGCGGTGTACTCCCACCAGAGTAAATTTGATGCGCAAGGAGACACCGTACACTATAAGAAGATACAGATCATTTATACTCTTTATTGCCCAGCTATAGCAGGTTCTGCCAGTTTGTCAGATGGGAAAATACGCTCAAGTATAGGTGCTGTCAGCCTACCCACTAGAGAGAGCCAACGCCTGCCAAGACTTCTATGCAGAAGCAACTGGGGTCTCTAATGAAGAGCTCCTCTAAGACGAAGACACCAATCGATGAGTCACAAGTCAGTCACACAGTGACACTCATTGGTCAGGTACAGAATACACAAACTGATAGCTAACTGAGCCTCCAGAGGAGCTGGAAGTAGTCCCAGCTGGAACTGCAGAAAAGTTGGTTACTCCATGACCATCTCTAGCCTTATTGCAAGGCGTTTACCAATTGACCACTGCAGTAGAAGCTCATGACATCACCCTAGAGCAACAGTTGGGCGAACCCAGAAACCGCTCGTTCAAAAAACGCTCTCCACCAAGTAAGTAGAGACTGTCAAAGCCAAAGTGCCACTTGTTACGGTCGATATAAACTGGCTACACCAACAGGCAAGTAGGCTCAAAGGCAATAACTTTTAAAAGCCATTGTGTATAAAATACCTGTAATTACGTAATATCTGATCATTCTTGTATACATATATACATGCACACATTTGACTATATACATGTATAATCTGGGTACAGAGTTACCCCCACATAGTGCTCTTGATATATAATAATCAAAGACAACGTATGTCTTAAATGGAGACAAGTATGTGGTAGATTTTAGTGTAAGGTACTTGTAAAAGCCGTTACTTACCCTTGGGGGTACCAAACACATGAGTGCAAGAAGAGCTAAAGTGCTCTGCTTGTTCAGTAGTAAAGCCAACAGGGCTGGTAGCGACCCCTACAGGGTCGGTAATGACCTTTACTGTACTTGAATGACCAGTAAAGACCGTATCTGGCCGGTACAAGATGGCCGCTGTAGCCAAGGAGCTCAGAGTTGGCCTGACGCTATCCACCAACCCAAATCCACAAGATACCTACTCAGAGACGTTTCGTTCTATCGACCACAGGCCAAATGTAGTCTTAGAACATTATCTAGAGACAGGATTGGGTGCTTACCTGTAACTCTGGTTTTTAACACTTATTTTATTTAATCCTTGATTGTATTGTTGATTGGTTTGTTATTTATATACTTGTTGTTATTGGTTAAATCACTTCCTGCGCTTGTTTGATTGGACTATTGTATACATAATACCAATTGCTTCCTGTCATCCAGACTAGATCATGGCTGGATATCACTCTGTTAACTGCGTTCATTCTCTGGTGTTTTGTTGTATACACATGCCACACTCTAGGCTATTGCCTCTCTATAGCTTAGTACTATGCAACTAAGTGTCATTATCAAGTTTACATGCTCCATAGTTTGTCAAGCCTAGAGCTCTTTGCATGCTGACAGATCCGGCAGTAAATTGAAATAGTTGTCCCTGTCAATACTGGCAGTGTGCCCACTGGAGAGAGATGTAATACTTGAGCTTAGTGGTATTTTGTGGGCGGCGGAACTAAAATCTACTACAACACCACCACTATCAAGTACATAGTTACACATACATGCAAGAGTTAACCCTGCAATAAACTCATAGAAATTTGCAAAACTATGAAACCGAGAAGAAAAATACCTCTTGTTTGGTTAAGTATTTTAACTAAAAAGAAAATTAATTACCAACTTAGTTGGTTATTTTTACAGCTTTTATGCAGTGGAAAAGCCAGAATATACCCATTTATTTATGTATTTGTTGGGTGGTAGGCAATGAATTTTGGCAATATTTTTTAAAACTTTGCAAAAATCTGGCCTTGTTTTACGAATATTACAAAGTCAATTTTAGACATTTATATAATTTTTTTTCACACATAGATAGATGACATTTTCTTTATGGTAACTTTTGAAGGAGCATTTTTGATTGGTGACTCGTTCAATTTATCATTTCAGCCAAGTATAATTTAGGGGTGGATTTTCTCACAAAAAGTTAAAGAATACAGGATACGTAAAGAAGTTGTAATTTGTAAATGGCAGTGAATGACAAGTGTCTGTGCATCTCAAGACTGGGTTGACGATTCTACTAGAGATTGAGTGGCTTTTATTCTTAGAGCTAGCTTGCAAAGACTACACACTACAAATATTTTCTATTAAAAATAATCAAACGTGAAAATTAGTTTATCACAGCTTTCCCATCCATTTTAGCTCCCTTTTCCTGTCGAAATTCAACCATCAGGTAGAGAACATGAGAGCAAAGCTAAAACTAGTTTAGCAAGTGCTATATACACTGAGTTTTATATCTAATACTGAAAATAAAAACTGTTTTTAGAATTTTAATCTTTGAGAAAACAAGTTTTATTCTAATCGTTGATGCTAACAAGCTACAAACTTTGTAGCAAGTATGGTAGTTGTCTTTTTGTAATGAAACTTCTATTTTCCAAGTCTACGTGGGTTTTCAAGCATTTATGTCACTAATACTTGTCTCTCAGTACACTTGAAGCAATCTTCAAGTATCGTAGTTTTCTTTTTGTAATGGAAATTCCATTTCCCAAGTCCCAGTGGGTTTTCAAGCATTTATATCACATATACTTATCTCTCAGTACACTTGAAGCAAGCTTCAAGTATCGTAGTTTTCTTTTTGTAATGGAAATGCCATTTCCCAAGTCCCAGTGGGTTTTCAAGCATTTATATCACATATACTTATCTCTCAGTACACTCGAAGCAAGCTGGCATAGGTCTTCTTATCTGTGTTTATCAACAACTCACTAGACACACTAGTAAACCTACTAACCTGATAATCACTCATCTTGCACGGCTCAACCTGACAGCTTTAGTGAATAAATCTCAACACCACAGAGTCAATTTGTGTGGTCATTTGATGTCTTGTAACTCAAAACTTCACTCTTTGCTGCCTGCTGCCAGCCTCATGTGTTTATATAACAACCTACAATGACAGCTAGTTATAAAACAACTTCTCTGTGTGGGTCACTCAACCAACAAGGAAAATCAACAAATGTTTGGCATAGTGATAGACAAAACACACATCGCATAGATCCTTGCTCTACTAATGTAAACAGTTTCCATGGAAACCTGATATATACATTATCAACATGTTGTCTGTTTTTATGAATGATTGTGTGGTGAAATTTCCTGGTGCTGTGACATGATGCAGCTTAAAAACTTCCTTCTAAGGAGTGGTAAATGCTAAAATTTCTGCTGTACATGACGACTTCACTGCCACAAGGATGAGTGTTTGTCAGGATATTTACGAAGCCTGCCAAAGTCCATTTCTGAACAATAATGACATAACATACTCTGGGCAAACAACTTGGCTGCGGACACATATTCCTAGTTTAGCTAACTATGAATCTACATCTTAGTTCAACTTGTTCGCATTTACGAATTTTCAGAATAAACATTTCATGTTGTTAAATTATTAAAAAACAAAAGACTCATCACAGCTGAGTCCAGATTAAAAACACAAACTTGAAAAGTGAATGAGCTGGCATACTTTCTTTACAAGCTCTTGGGTCACTGCATGTGACACAAGTGAGTGATTTCCCAGAGCTCATCAGTTTTATAGAAAATAATACTTCAAGAAACTTGTAATCATGACATGAAGATAAAATAGAGAGCATAACTACTGCACTAGTTGTTGCAACAGTAGAGCTGATGTACTACCTGTTGAATAATCCGTCTTTTCTTCAGTATGTAGTTCTAATTATATTCTATGACACAAACCTTCTACCACTGGCAGTTATGTCACTTGTTTTAGACTGAGTACTGACTTATCAGCAGGTAATAAACTTGATGTAATGGTAATGAAACTAGTCATCATACGTGGACTATTGTCTATTATCTTCCTAAACAAACAAAAAATTCACTAAATCCATCTTCAAGATTAAACAATGATGCAGTAGTAGTGTTTGGGTAATCTTCTAGTAGAGAGAGATTTAATTGTACTAACAAACAGAAGATTACAGATTACAAGTTATGGGTTATATTGGAAAAAAGAGAAGAATAAAAAATTGCACATGACATATTCATTTCACTTAATTATTAGGAGTTGCTTCCCCATCCACAGTGAACAATCAGCTGTATCGATACTCGCTCAGCTTGATTCAACTCTAATAAGATTTTTGCTAAAAAATTAATTGTTTGACATTCAAATCAAAACAAAGTTATCAGTGAAATTTTTTCTTTTCCTCCTCTGGATATTGAACAACTAATTTTAAAGAGTTGTCCTCTCACTATTAGTTGACTATCAAACAGTTATCTTTTCTTTGCCGTTTCATGGATCATGTGGGTATGATGACATGCATTTTCTTTTGGTAATACATGTATATGCAATGCTTGCAGTTATTTTGTTTGTCTATTTGCATACAGACACATATGAAGTGTACAGTTAATATACACTTAATCGACTCCATGTCTATTTAAAATACTTTTACATGACATCACTTTAAATTGATTATCGTACAGCCAGCCAGCTTCACTTAAAAACTTACCAATAATGCAGTTGAATACTGTGTGTTTAATTCTACACACACGAACTGTTTCTTTGAAATGTCTGCAAGTTCATTAACTTCCAAAAACATGAAAAGTTATTTTGTCTAGTTTTTTAAAATGAGTAATAAGTAGTTCATTCTAAGCGTGAGTGAGATTTTATTTTGTAAATTTTGTATCAAATGTATGAAGTCTTTTACGTTTGTTAGGAATTTGTCTTTGCTGCCGTGGCAACATTACGCGCATGTATTTTTTAAACTGGTCATTTAATACCAAAGCCAAAGCAATGTTCAGCTGTAATGGTCTGCTCATTCACACCATGCATGATAGACTTGTATCATAAATGCACCTCTTTTATTTCCAGCTCTATACTAGATCCACCCCTTTTACACTTCTCCACCCTATTCTGGATCCACCACCATTAATCTACACCCCACTCTCCCCCTCAGCTCCCTAACCTTCCTTCATAATCCCTTTTCGTTATTCAAGTAACTACATTCTACTTCATAAGCAGCCACAGACTGAGCTGTTTTTGAATAATATGGGTTGAGAATTTTGGAGTTGTCTACTTTTAAAAACCCATCCATTGCCACCCCCTAAGCCTGTCCTAGAGAAACTTGTACACCGCTCCCTTTCATCAAATCACCGCACAGAATACACAGAAGCAACTGAAACAAGAAATTAAATAGCACTGAGAGTTTCCCCCCTCCTGTCGAATCATCCAATAACTAAAAAGTTTCCAAACCATTTAAAGTTCAATTTGACCTTGAGTATTTGTTCATGGCTGAAATTATTGTGAATCCTATCAAATAAGAAGTTAAATATATTCATTGTTTTTTAAGATACTCACACAAGCATCTGATGCAGTGGTGAAAGAAGATGAAGACGAGAAAGAGTAAGCCAAGAGAAATGGTACAATAGAGACAAGCTTGTCCAATAATAATTGAGCATTAGGCCCTAGAAGCTGGGGTATTTGGAGTTTTGATGTTATTGTAGTTGATCTATTTCAGCTATTCTTGTTTGCGTATTTTTTTTTTATGAGTATGTGTGTATTTTCTCTGCTGGGTAATGCAACCAAGAGCGTCATGTGAAGTTTGTCTGGCTGGTTGCAAGTTGGCTTGACCGAGTAAGTGGTAGATTCCTGAATCTGTATGTTTTATCTCTCTGTGAGTATCTAATATGTGAACCCTAAATCTGCGAGTATCAAACTTTCAAATTTATAAATTTAGAGTCCTGACTCTATAATTTCAAATTCTGTTTGTGGAGTTCTGACTCAGTGGAGGTCAGAGGGAGAAAAAGAGTGCAAGAAGCAGATTGCAGAGAGATTGCAACTTGGATAAGATGGCTCCCATAATTGGTGACTACTGCTGGGAACAGTGATCTGATGGTGCCAGCTGCGCAGACTCATTATAACAAGAGTTACTTTTCTCCCATAAGTTACGTCATTATTTGTGGCAAACCCTTCACACATGACTCTATGAAGTAGTAATAGTAGTGCCTAAACAATGTGACCTTTACAAATGATGGGAAAACACGAGAAATCACTTTGTTATTGTGCGGAGGACAGGGGAAGGTCTTCTATATTACTTCAATACCAGATCAGCCAAAAATAATATTTTTGTGAAAGCCATAAATTCTGGATCAACAAAATAATTATTTGCTGACTGCACAAAATGACTTATATCAGGTTATTTAAAATGAGGGAGCACACAAAAATGGCGCATGCACTTAATTCTAATGCACAATAATAGGTATGGCCATGAAAAAATTGAGCACTTTGTCATTCTGGGGATATAGAAGGATAATAATAAATTACATTTTTCCACCTCCAGCGCTTCAAAACATGCATTAGTCGTTACACATAAATGTGACAAGCATCTGTGTGTCTGGTTATGTATACCTTCACTACTGCAATGAGGTGAAAGCTGCTTTACAGACAGTCCATAGGTCAGCTTACACGTTTGGGAAGGGTTTGTATTAACCCAATTACTGCCAAACAGAAGATTTTTTAATTTCGTTTTATTTAATAATGTATTGGGGATAATTTACAAAGACGTTTACATTGTGCTAATACCAGTTGGTTTTAGCATCAAATTAATTTTCCTGTGTTGGTTTATGACTCGTATTAATATCTTCCAGTGCACAGGTTCGTTTATAGCTGTCGTGGTGTAGGAACACATACATCTACTAATTGGCTAACAATTTGCACTATTGGTTGAGATTTTTCATCTTTTGTTTCTTGTGAAATTTGATAAAGCAATTGGTAACATTTCATTTGAGACTAAAGTCAGATTTTTTTGTGGTGATAAAAAACCATAAGACAGTTTGCAATTCAACCAATACTATCACACATCACTGTTTCCAAATTCTCTGCCACAAGCATTTATACAAAGAGGGCTGTTTATGTACGCCCCTTCTTTGTTGTTACAAAGGATTTCATGGCTCACATTGATATCACATGCAACAAGTTTAACTAGAATTGCATGGGAATGGAAAGCAGGCAAAAAATAAAGGAAACATCTCACTGTCATTTCTGATGGGCAAAAACAAATTGGAAGGCAATCAGTTGATATAAATGCATCATAAGTTTGTTGTCTCACAAGTGACTGTAACATGCCTGCCGGCACCATCTTCTTGTGATTTCTATCACATTGATCAAAAGAGAGAGGAAAAAAGACAAAAGGGTAGAGAGGGGCCAGGGTGGAAGAAGATGATAACAAAATAAGACAGAAGATGAATAGTAGAACGTGTTGGGTTGAGCAGACAAAAGATGAAGTGGAGAGGGCAGGGGAGATAAATCTAGAGCATGCTGAAGAGCATAGTGGGAATGGAGTGAGCAGGTTTCATACTACTAGCTCTAATACAGACTCACTTCCCAGTCTATCTGAAGGAGAGGTCATACTGCTAGTTCTTATACAGACTCACCTCCCAGTCTATCTGAAGGAGAGGTCATACTGCTAGTTCTTATACAGACTCACCTCCCAGTCTATCTGAAGGAGAGTTCATACTGCTAGTTCTAATACAGACTCACCTCCCAGTCTATCTGAAGGAGAGGTCACACTGCTAGTTCTTATACAGACTCACCTCCCAGTCTATCTGAAGGAGAGGTCATACTGCTAGTTCTTATACAGACTCACCTCCCAGTCTATCTGAAGGAGAGTTCATACTGCTAGTTCTTATACAGACTCGCCTCCCAGTCTATCTGAAGGAGAGTTCATACTGCTAGTTCTAATACAGACTCACCTCCCAGTCTATCTGAAGGAGAGTGAGCATTCTAAGGAATTTCTACTTCTATCATGTAGCTTGGAGAGCTAAGTTGATGAAAGTATAACGTCTCGTATTGCCTAGAAAGCCCGAGTGCTATAAATCTTGTAAACCTCATTTAATGACTTCTGATCAGTTTAATAATCAAAATTTAATTTTTTACTGTCCATGCAAGTAAAGCCATGAGTGCCAAGTACATCACTTAAAAATTATTTATATATTATCTTGAAACAATAACATACAAAACTTGATAAGATTTTCAATAATGTCACCAGATCCACTTCATAGTGGCTGTATATAGTCTTGTGGTGAATTTTAGTAGCAAGCATGCGCCGCACACTCATATTAATCTAGAGGTGATTCTGACTAAAGCAATCAGTCAAACAGACCTCCTTAAGAAATGACTCAGAGAGCCATCACCTCAGAAGAAGGAGGAAATACTATACCGGTCCTGCAGGCATCATACCGGCCCTACAGCTTTACCTACCGGCACTGCAGTGACCTCCACCAACCTGGGAGTGACCTCTACTGGCCCTGCAGTGACTTATCGGGCCAGCAACAAGATGGCCGCTGTAGCTGGAGATTCAAAAGAAGCCCGAGTCGATGCACAAGGAAAAATCCAGGACCTATGCACCTCAGCATCCTATCTATCTGAACTCTAAGGCCGTATCTTGTAGTGTTATTCCTTGCCACTAGGCTCTTTGTACATTTACTATTGTGGGCTATTGTATGTATTGTTATCCTGAGTGATCAATTTACTTCTTGTCATATTTTATTGGTGAAGCTTAGCATGATGCAATACACTTCTTGCCACCAGCCTATAAAAAGCTGGATTCTCTTGTGTTCATTGCCACCTATCACTTACTTCTGTGGTTGACTATTCTAGGCGATTGCCTCCCTAGAGCATGACTAGTGGATGAATAAATGTATTATTACTTAAACTACACCTAGTTTGTCTGAGCCGAGGGCTCACTAGTAATGAAGTTGAGATCAACTTCTCTGTTGCACCCTGCAGGTCTGACCAACCCTGCATTACCTCCAGGAGAGAGGGGCTGATTGGCTGTTCCACAAGCTGTGTGCTGTGGAAGGCTGTTGGTTAGTGGACGGTAGTGGGAGCCCTACTTGGCATGATCCACTACAGCCTGACTGATAAACTTTTTCTTTTGCTCCAAGGACTCATGTACACACCATCCCATTTTTTGTACTTATACCTGACTCCGGATGAAACTTGTGATGGACTCATCAGGAAAACCGTGCATAGATGTAATTGTTTCGTCTTTTCATGAGAAAATAATGCCTGTGCAAACATTCAGTGCTTTTCAGATGGTTTCATGTTTCCTGATTATGTTTTACAATATCCGTAATTCGATATTTAATGTATTGCTATTATAAAAGTATAACTAAACTATTACTATTAAGTTTATAACTTGCTAGACAGTTTACTCGTTGTAAAGCACAATGCATGGATATCGTCAGACATATTGCTGCCCCTCTCCCCAGTGCCTTTCCCTCGGTCACTTCCTCCCATTGTCTCCTCCCATAATTGCCTCCTCAGTATTGTCAGTAACTCCCATAGCTGCCTCCTCCAGAGATTGACTCTTCCAGAGGTTGTTTCCTACTGTAGTCATCTCCTCCCGGGGTCTCCTGTAGTCACCTCCTCCCGGGGTCGACTTCTCCTGTGGTCACCTCCTCCTGGGGTCGACTTCTCCTGTGGTCACCTCCTCCTGGGGTAGGCTTCTTCTGTGGCAGTTTCAACACTTTTAATAATTATTTTGTCGTGAACACATGCTTTGACAGAAATTATCAAAAGTACCCAGCAGGGAAATACATAACCTCAGCATTGTGTTAACAACAAAATCAAGTAAAATTGTTATTCAGTAATGATAATACAACGATAATCTGGTGATGACCCATAATTTTTGATTAACCTAGAACCATAAATGATGACACTTTTGATAATAAACTTTGCTGTGATTATTATTAAGGTGTTAACAATGTTGCCATAAATCAAGTTACCAAAGCATAAGCAATAAAAAGAGCCAATTACATCAGTAGCTGGTACTATGTAGTAATAACAAGTGATACTAAACCTAAATGTAACAGTAAAAAAGTTGCTGATAATGAGAATACTAAAATAAATGATAAAAATTATTATAATAGTAATGAAGTATTTTTTAAAGTAAAAACAACAACCATTGTTAATTATAGTGAGCTGCAGTAATATCACCATGTATTTTTTGCTCAAGAATTCGGAGAAGAAAACTTTGTAATGATGATATGTAATGTTTTTTCTTTGTATTAATTATTTCTTCATCTTTTCTCAAGTGACATAGGTAAAATCCTTTGTTGAGTAACATAATTGTACAAGTAAGTCAAAAGAAAGATGAAAAAAATGATAACTTACTTTGGCCACAAAGCGTTTTTGCTTTGTTTTCAAAGTGCAACCTGTCCCAATATTAAATCAACCAATAATCGTCGAAACATATTGTGTACCTCAGTTTAATTCCTTAACTTTGTTATCCGCCAGTCAGAAAAGCCTGGATCAATGCACAATTGCTATAAAAATATAGTTGCATTTTAATTGTTGAAAAACATAAAAACATGAAAATCTCTCGTTTCATAACCAATGGCAAATTTAAAACCCCGCCATACATTAGATTATTTCTATGAATTTTTTTAGAGAAGATTTCTGTTTTTCTCATTTCTCACACAGACATACAGACAGTTGTTTTCGAATTTATATGTTTTATCATTACTGATAACTTTTATGTTTGCATTCACTTGTAACTCAAATCTCTGAAAAGCGAAAATTTCTTTGGAAATTATCTACCCACGGTAATTTCAGATCAATGGGACTAACATGACATCATCACTCGAAAGAATCTTTGTCTTAAACACTTTTGCCAAATCGACTCGCTGTGCGAGTACAAATCTAGCAGCCACAGCTCAACCAGGAGGGCAAAAGATGATTCATGTCTATTCCGCTTTATCCTGTGCTTGAAGTGCTATCCTGTGCGATGTTTTGGTGGACACATATGATATTCTAACTGTGTGGCAGGACCATAAGCTATCAATGAGATGTGATTAAGCTCGACAGATAGCACCCAACATAAGGTATCACAGGCAGTATCGCTCGTCATGTTTAAATATTCTTATCGGATCTATTCTCCCCTCCCTCCACTTCTAACCGCTCCTCCATTATTTTTCTCCTCTTTGCCTGCTTTCCGCATCGTTTTGCCCACTTGACTGTTCTTCCCATCCTCTTCGTTCCTTGCGCTACCTCCACCCTGTTGCACCCTCATCCAGCTTTACCCACTCCATTTTTCTTTCTCTCTCTACCGCTCCTCAATTGGTCAGAACATACAAGAAGACAGTCTGTTATCACATTGTAGTTATTACTAAGACAACTTACAAAAAAGTATGAATACAATGATGCAATCTATGCAAATTAAAAGAAAACAAAACAAGTCGTAAACCACAACAAAATTACTTATTTGACATTCAAAACATTCATATGATATCAACATTAGGTATCTTCTTTCATCTTCCAATACATTATTTAGAAGGAAAATAAAACCAAAAGAATCTTTGCATTCAGAAAAAAGTGCCTAAGCATATGTTTACACATTTATATAGAGAAATTTGTAGACCATTTCGGTTTATTTTTGATAGCAGAATCATATGCTGTTTGTTGGAACAACTTTAGGCACTTTTTATTAATAATCATCACAAACTTCTGGGTACTATGCATATGGCTGAAGCGTGCAATAATTTCAGATTCAACTGTGTCTACCTTAACGCCGAGCACAAGCTCTAAAATGCTCATGATATTAAATGAGTTGTTGGAAAAGACATTTTGTTTGTTTCGTGACCGTTTTAGAAAATACAAACCTATAGTAATGCTAATAAAAAAGAATTGAAAATTTAAACCTAGCAGTTAAACATTTAATTTAGCAACTCTCTACAGCACAGGTTGATACTAAATGATATACTTATACATATTGTGTATACAAATAAAATTGCTTTGAAAAAAACAAACTGCAAAGCACTGCAATTCATGACATTAACCAACCAAAAAAATGACAAGAGTCAATCACGGCTACTAAACTAAACTGTAGTTTCTTTCTCTCCCGCTACCTCTACATTGTCAGACTGGGTCTTGCTGTAAAATATATGAGAATTAGATAGTTTCTAGTAGCCCTGGCCATATCAAGATTACTTTTAATAAATAAATAAATCATTTCATTTAATTGAGCCAGCAATCTATTGATTAATAGTAGTAAGATATGAGCAGTTCAAGCCACCTGGGTCTTTATTGGGGGTATGAACCGAGATGTTCACTCGACATCAAAAGTTATTTCATCGCTTAATAGTGTAAGTAAATGGAGACAGCTGCGCTATTGTTGCTCTTGTCATTTTTTTCTACATCTTTCCCTACCTTTGTCACATTAACTTTTTCCTCTCTTGAATTTTTTTAGTACTGTTGGAGCAGATCTCGGTAAGAAACTGTAATAGTTTTTTGAGGATCAGATAACAGTTATGCCTCAATCTTTTCCCCCTGTCGACAGATGACTTTTTTATTGCTTCCAAAATCTCTTTTTTGGCACATGCACCTCTCTATTATATTTTAGTGATGTAAGAGCAGGTCTCTGGCATGGAATCTAAGGGCAAGAAGGTTCTCCTGATTTCAAGTGCTTGTTCGTCTACTTCGAGAACCTGAAAGGATACTTTTTTTGTGCACCAGTATTTATTGTTATTAATTTTGTTTGTAATTGTATAACTAACTGAATATTTATTGTACCGGGGCTGTTTTTATTAGGGTTTACATGATGATTTAGATTGGGTGCTTTGAGCATTGCATAAAAATGAAGTGTTCATTTTTGAAGTGTTGTATTATTGTATGACTTTATTATATAAATAAAACGATCATAGATATGCATTGAATAATTCTACCATTAATTCGAAATAAGGTAAAGCAGTATCTACCTCACAATTTATTTGTATCTCCTGACCTGAGGTTGGATTTTACACCGAAAATTTTTGGTCCACTTCTTTTGAATCAAATCTTGAACTAGTATTTCATCCCATGCAATCCTTTAATTTTTTTTATATCGTTATTAATATCCACAATATTGTAAAGGTTTTCTGTGTTGGTATGACCACAGAGCCTTCACCGACGCCTGTGAGAGAGTAGCTGGTGTACCATATAGAGTACACGGGAAGCACTAGAGCAATTAATTGGTAGCGTAGCTGCTAAGTGCAAAGCAGATGATCCGTCATACAAGGCTACTAACCAGGTAGCAGGAACTCCGATGTATACGGTAATGATCAGTCTATGATTATATTGATCCGGAGACTTCCTGTTCTTTTACAACTAAGATCTGTTCAACTACGTCCAGATCCAGTTTTACTTTAGATCCACAAACTAGTTTGCAAGCACGTGCATAGTCCACAATAACGTGTTATAGGCAGCTTCATTATAATGTCCAAGAGTGTATAGTAATCTCTAAGAACATGTTATTAACAATTTAATACTGTAGGCAAGGCAATGAAAGTATGAGAAGAGTTGCAGGTTTATCTCCCATCCACACAGGTTCGTTGTCATTGTTACCCTCAATATCAGCTCCATCGTCTTGGACAACTGTGTCTTAAATTTGCAAAAACGAGCTGTAAAGATCCGCGTAATGCCCATTACTCCGTGCCACAGTCAACTCGATCCAGTCGTAAGGATCCAACCTATTGGGCCTGATGACAACGTATTCAGATCTCTCTACCCAAATGTTTGTGGGTTCCGTCGCAAACACATCCAGTCCAGGATTTATGTTGTAGAGAGAATCTTCCAATTTGTTCCCGTCATTCTATTTAGACTAACCATCTTTTCTGCGAGTGATGATTGCTCGAAGCGATGACACTTAATGAAGTCAAATGTCACCCTCCACCCACTTTATAGATTCTTTGTTCGCTAAAATACGGACTGACCGCACTTGTCTGGACCTCAAGTCTTCCCTGGAGCCAATTCATTTCTCCTCTTGACTCGATCTGGACGCACTGCGGCTAGCAAATCTCATCCAAGATCATTGAACTCCTCCAATCCTCTCTTCTTCGCAGATGATGCAAAACTTTGACCATCGATGACGTCACGCGCTACGTTGCTGCCTACAGGTAACGAACGGCTCTTACCCAGGCTTATCGCTTCTCTCTTTAGCAGTGGCGTCAATGATTTAAGGATCTTGAGACAATACTACCGAGTTCGTTTCCCTTCATAACATGCATCCTAAGTCGTCTACTATACACTTCAATTCCATTCCCGGCTTGCATTCTGTAGTGCTCTTCAAAAAAATCTTTTGAGTCTTCGGAGGTGTATCGTACCGAACCCATTTTTCCTTCTTTCTCTAAAGTGAACCTTCAGCAAGACCTTTCCACCATCAAATTGTGTTCGCTCACCGTCGTCACTCGTTATAAGCACTTGGATGAGATCACTATTCAGTGATGCAGCGTTGACATAGTCTGGGTTTTTAAACTCTTGGTACACAACATTCTTATTCCTTTGTACTGGTATTACTCTTAGCAAAGGCACACTTGTATTACCTACCATCCTATTGCTGACAATGCTGGAATAGGCGTATAAAGAAGTTATTCTGAAATTTATATCGGGTGATGTCATGTTGCTGTATCTACTACGGGGATGTGTAATTTTTCCACTCGATTCGAATCCAACTTTGTACACTTGATTTCACATGAGTTCCTGGTCTTGAAAATTTATGTCGTTGGTCTCATACCTACAGCAGTGTGAACAGTGTGGTTGCATGCACTAACTATCTGCGGTAAAGCATCGATGTATCTGTCATCATCTTTGTATGTCAGAAATCTGTAAAGCTTCTCTTTTAAAGTCCTGTTGAAACGTTCCACCACCGAAGCCTTTATTGTGTTGTTTTCGGTTGTAAAGCGCTTGATCTTTCTTCAGCCAGCAGGCTCATGACATGATGATTTTCAAACTCCTTACCTTTATCAGATCATAAAGCCTTGTAGTTTTCTCCGTCCAGTATCCTTCTCAAACCTCTGGTTACAATGTCACCAGTTGTGGAGATGAATGGAGCAGCCCAACTTGTTCTGGATAGAGAAATTATGGTTGTTAGTAAAAATGCTGTGTCATCGTTTTCTTCTTCTCAAGAACACACATCCATCAAATCTGCTTGAAGCTGCCCGCATATTCCAGCTACAATCGTGGGGCACTGCTTAAACTTTGTCGCCGCATTTTTGTGCAGTATCTAGGCATCCTCTCCACTCAGCCATTCACGAATATTTCCTTCTTCCTCTTGTTTTCTACGAGCTTGCAGTAAACCTCTAGTTTCTCGGAGAGACGTGTTTAACACGAGATTGTAATACAACTCTTTTAACTCGTCGATGCCCATTTTCCAGTTCCCAAAACGACCAAAAATCTCCTGACAGTTGTGTTTCCTAGATCTGATGGCAGACTTATAAAATTGCTGTAGTTTGTGTTTCCAAACCTTGTCATGCCTGTATCGATTAGAGAATTTTGCAACAAAGTTTTGGAAGCCTTAGGATTCAACCATTTGTCTCCGATTTTGAGTCCTTATCTGAACCCTACTTGCCAAATTTATTCAACCGTTCCAACATTCTGACATCAATCGCTCAATCGTCGTTCGTCTTCGTTTTACTAGATACTTTTTTCTCAAAGTCTTCTAAATGCTCTTTTTTACACTTATCATTACCTTCTTCATCATCAACATTCTCAATGTCAAACATAGAAAAGTCATTGGTGTGAAACAATTTTTTTCTTATCGGAAATATCTCAGTAGCATTTAACACAGAGGTAGAGGGGGTAGGTTTGGTTGATGAAAGGTTGTTGGGCTTGTCATCAATAATTGTGCTATTAGCCAAGGGAGATTTATGTTGTGGTTTTGGTTTCTTGGCGGGAGACCAGTTTTCCATCTGTTGGTGACTATTTATAATTTTTCTGACATAGCTCAAATATATACATATGTTTGGAACATTTTTGTCTAACTTTTTATATCCGGACAAATCGGATTCATGCGTTGTTTCCAGCAAAGCTTTCCAGTTTCTCTTGATATCTCTCACCGCTATATCTTCCATAGGGTTGTAATACAAAGGAGGAGTCTTCTTCTTTTCCTCTGCCGCTTTATCATTGTCAACTTTTCTCATCAATTTATCGTACTCATCTTCAGACACTAAAAATAGCGTCTAGAAAATGTCAAAGGCGGGAGGCTCATGGCTTTATTGGTTTTATTGACACTGAAACGGGTACAATAGATGTTATTACGGCGTCCAAAAGATTGCCTCTACCAGTCTGAGTCAAAATTCTACACTTACCACCAACTGTTCCCTTGCCGATTAGTTTGCGTAGTCTTTCTTGTAGCATTGCAAATAAGCTATTCCAATTCCAGAGGAACATTGCCTAATATAATGTTTTTAACAGTTTCTATCAATGATTGAAACAGATCTGAGTTGGCCTTTTCGACTATAGTGATCTATTCTCTCTTACTCAAGTCATTGAGAGCTAAATTAGTCATCCTATTCCTCAACATTCTTGTGGGGAAATTCATCTTCGCCCTATTCCTAATACAGTTTTCAGTATTCTGGGAACTACTGTGCTGATGATAGGTCCTAGTAGTGAAGCTAGAAATCCTTCTTTTTGCAACACAACCTTTCTATCATCTATCGATGATTTTCTAACCAGACTAGCAATATCTTTAGCGCTTCGTTGCAACTGATTATACTGAGCAGTTGTCAATGGTATCATTCCATTTATAATATAGCTTTAGCACATTCCCTTAGAATCATAATAAGATCTTTTTTTTGCATTGGCTATTACAGACTTTTGAATCGAAGCTGATGGGTGTTGAGTGATAAAAACAGCACTGCATTTCTTTTTGATATTTGTTGCAGAGCTTTAGTCATTATATTAACAACGTGTCACACAGATAAGCAATATAACATGTGTTAGGTGAATCAAATAGTAATTTTATTTTTATTCTTTTACTTGAACGCATATAAAATCATATGTTGATCTGATGTAAAGTTTTCCAATAGTCCATGATGATCATCCGTTCGCTGAGTTGTATTTATCCGTAGAAAAGATTATGGTTCTTTGCTGCTTGTTCAAAGGATTCTTGTACATGCTTTGTCCTTTCCGGAAAGCATTGACGAGCCAAATAGATAATTGAAGAAGCGTCTCAAAAGTTATTAAAAAAAAACAGTGGTCATTCAAGGAAATTGTACGATTTTCTTTTGAAAACAGATTCTGAACAATAAAAAGACACTTATGATCAAATGATGACTATGTTTCATATACAAAGCATTGGCATCGGTTTCACCATAAACTTCATCCATCAATTCATCAATCATCAACCATATCTTTTGTCCATCTCTTGGAAAACTCGTCGTTATATCTATCATTCTCTCGTGAAGACTCACTTCGGGTACATCGTCAAAGGCTTTTCGATAGGTTCCACAACAATAATGTACCAGTGGATGATAAGCTATAGTCTGACTAGCTTCAATCATTAATGAATTTACTTGCGTCTTCCCTAAGGGGTTTGAACCCACAATCATCGCCGTAAAAGGAGATTGCATCCTCGCATCAAAACTTTCAGCATTATCATCCATGATAAAGGAGATGTTCATCATCCCCCAATAGTTTCATTTATGATTCAATTGGGAGAGGTTCTCGCCTTTTGTATTTCTGTTACAGGGTTTTCATATACACTAAACTAAATAACGCCTCCAAAAGTAGAAAATCCTATGACAAATACCAATATCATCATAACTATTAGCACTTTTCGTTTCAGACTCCATAAAACATCTACGGTTTCACTTGTAATTTACAATCAACAGTATCATTTTCATTCACCATTCTCATCTTCCTCTATCGACATCTTGCCTATCAATAACAATATAAAAAAACAACACTTCACTTTTATACAATAATCAAACCCCCAATCTAAATCATCATACAAACCCTAATAAAAACAACCCATACATAAATACTTAGTTAATCATACAGTTACAAACAAAATTAACAACAATAAAAACTGATGTACAAAAAAGTACCCTCTCAGGTTCTCATGGTAACTGGTGCAAACAAAAAAACATTTGGAACCAGGAGAACCTTTTTGTCCTTGGACTCCTTGCCAGAGATCTGCTCCTACATTACTAAAAAATAATGGAGAGGAACATGGGTCAAGAAAACTGACTCGAAAAGTAATAAAAAAGTCATGTGTCGACAAGGGGGAGAGATTGAGGCATAACTGTTACCTGACCCTCAAAAAAGTCTTCACAATTTCTTACTGAGATCTGCTCCTACATTACTTAAAGGTTCAGGAGAGGAAGGAGTTCAAGTGCCAAAGGTAGGAAAAGATATTGAAAAAAATGACAATAGCGCAGCTGTCTTCATTCACTTACACTGAAATAAATATTGATGTCGAGTGAACATTTTGGTTTGTACCTCAATAAAAACCCAGGTGGCTTGAACTGCTCATATTTTACTACTACTAATATTAAAAATAAAACCAAGATATTCCATTTTTAATTGACATCGCATCACTCGAGAATTGGTAACTATTTCCTTGTACTTACCTGAAAAGATTTGCATTCTTTGCAGGTTGTTTCTCGGTACGGTTTACATAACCGAATTTGCCAACACTAGGATGGTAAAGTAGATAGAAAATAGACTGGAAGGGTAACATCAGTAATATAGATCCTAAAATATTTTGCACAAGCGTTTTTGAAAACAGATTCAGTGTAAAAAATTAATATGACTTTGTTTACAAATCCAAACCTGCATGCTACTTAACAGAATTTATTATAAATGGTGTCATACTATACTATTCTTTCTAACACAATTAGTTGTTTTATCATAAACTCTAATAATACCATTAGACCCTGCATAACTGGCCAATGTATGAGGAGGGATCCCATAGTGGAGTAGAGTAGAGTACCCGACATTGCCTGAGCGGATGACACGGAGAGTGCGGAGGCAATGTTAGGGAGAACGGGAGGTGCGAGTCTTAATAGAGTTGTAATGAATATAGTATGTAAGACCATGTTGAGCTTGAGGATGCCCAATTCATTTATAGACAAAAGCATTTTTTTTCATCGCACACAATATTTAAACATTCCACGACTGATTATATTTTCTACCAAATTAACTATTGAAGCATTGAACTTGATCTCACGCAGGCTGTTTTCTGCACAATTACTAATTTATAGCTGGCTGGGTGCACCAACTTCCATTTTTCTTCAAAGCACATTTAAAGCTTGGAACATATGAGACAAAGAGGAGAAAAAAAAACTCACTATTTTCTGACTACAATAATTAAGGGTGATAATAATTAACGATAATGTTATTATGACATTTAGTATTATTTTTATGTGCTACTATGAATAATTGTTTTAATTAAAATCTATCATAATTATTATAATGATTATAATTACGGTCAGACACGTGATTAGCCCTAAATAATAGAAAAATAGTAAAAGCAATTGGTTAATAAAAAAAATATGATAACGCAGGAGGTTGTTGTTGATTATAATTATTATTGTAATAGTGATTGGTAGTCATCAAGGCAGGTTGTTAAAGAACAGTATCAGGTTGACATAAGCAATGGTATAATGCTGCACTGTGAAAGGCAAAAAAAAATTTCTGGTGAATTGTGGAAATGCGATAATAAAAGTTAACGAAGCATAGCATTTTCAACACGATGCTTTTGGCGCACTAATAACATTGTGGTAATCACAGCGGTGACCAATTAAAAGGTTGTAACAAATTGAAATGTAGACAAAACAAATCGACAATGACGCAAAAAGCCAAAAAAATTGGCCAGGTGCAGTTTAACACAACTGGGAGAGCGAAGTCATTTATTTAAATAGATTCGTAATATTTGAGCAAAATAAAATTTTAAGAATTTTACATATAACCTAAAAAGAGTAATAATAATTCTGAATACGTTCTTTTTGTTGAGGTTGGTTCAGTAGTGCCAAAGTTTTAGGAGAGCATCTCAAAACGGACTTAGAGTTACTTATTGGACGATTGTTATTAAAAACTGTAAAGCCATTGTATTGGCTATTCAATTATGGCATGTCTAATCACAAGAGAGGGCAACTTCTTATTTAGTGTATTGTATCAAAGCATTACCTATTGCAACTATAATTGTGATGCTCATGGTCCAGCTGAGATTTAACTTGTGGGTCTCAACCTGCCATACTGTAGCCATTGCAATGTTCTCTAAGATAAATACTATGTAATAACCCATCATGAGATGTCGAGTTGTTTTCTTTTCGTCCTAAAGTATACAAAATGTTTCAGCTACCTCTAAATTAAACAAAAGGCATGTCAGAGTTTGAAATATGGAAATTCTTCAATTTTTTTTAAAAAACAAACAGTGATGAACATCTGCCTATTTATAAAACTGTTGTATTTTTGAACACAGCTTTTCGTGTCTCAATTAGTTCAGATGAAAATGAAATTTTTAACAACACATAATATTTCAGGAAGCACAATCTAGGCACTGTGAGCATAAACAGAAGTTGTGTCCTCAATGGAAAGAAAACTACAGGTATGGTATAAAAGCATTACTTGTGGGTTGATGAAGCAAACATTCCATGCCAGCCCAATAGTAAAGAATCTAACAGCACTCATCACGGGACTGGGATCTACAGGTTTCCTAGCTGCATATGCATAGACAATGAATATAGAGAGAGCGCTATGCATGCCTAGAATTCTACCCAAGCATCTCTGTAAAAAAGCGCAACAATCAACATATCCAAAGAATGGTACGCTTGGAACAGTGAAGCAAATTTTTGTAAAAAGCGTTTTTAGCTAACAGCAGAGCAGTGAAACCTGTTTCTATGATACTCAAAACTTTGCAATGAGTTGAAATTGAATTTTTTATCAAATGGCAATCATTAATTTTAATCGAAATGAAGTTTTCCAAGATTTTATGTCAAAGGCTGAGCGTACCTGATGGAGCGTGGCAAAGGCAGCAACCACTATCACTCTTGGAAGTATTTCAAACAATCTCCACAAGCAGTAAAATACTTTTCGCCATATAACATCTTGACAGCAACCGAACGCACTGCATCTTTGGTCCGTTTGATTATTTTTTGTTTTACATGAAAAAGTATCAAACATTTCATCTTTGCGGTAGAATTCTCCAGTTTCTTGCAATGTCGAAAAACTTAAGGGAATAGCAAAGAGTGCGATGACTGTAAATCCGATTTTAACTGTAAAAAACAGTTAACAAATATAAATTGTGAGGACAGTGATCAGCTTATAAGTGAAAAAAGAGTTCTTTTTGTTGTACTTCTTATGTAGTTGTAGCTTTTAGATGTAACTTAGAGTTATTTTTGCAAATTTTCTTTTTCTATTAATCAAACAATGCGGAAAAATACTTTCTCTTATTGGCGCTAGTCAAACTTGATTAAGAAATAAAAGTCCTACTTACTTGGTGTTTTTTCTTCCTCAATGATCATGATGTATATTTGAAGGCAGAGTTGAGGGACAGTCTCAAACACTGTCTCAAAAAATAAAAGTTTATGCCCAGAATCTGCATAATGTCTTGACTTTTCAAAATATTTCTCCTTGCAACGTTTTTCGCATAGTTTAGACGCTCGTCTACTTTTCCATGCGCATCTCAGAGCTTCCATCTTTCTCAGAACGGAACCTAATGTTAACAGGCTGAAAAAAAACTGTACAACCATACTCATTCTACGTATTGTGTCCCACTTATTTTTCCCATCACAACTCTTACACTGAACTTGATTTGGAGTATCTTCTCCTGCTTCGCTTTCCGGTTGGCGTTTTATCTTCACATCTGTTTCCACGTAGTGCCACCAAAAGCTAAACAGACAGCTCAAAAGTCCAGAGATACCAAAAAATGTCCCTCCTATAATAAAGTAACTCCGGTTTGTTTCATAGTATAGTCTGTGATTTTCTTCTATTACACGAATGTCATTAACTACATCTGCTGTTGTTACGAAAATTGAGATAACAAGTAAAACTATCTCAAAATTACCAATTTTCTTTGGATCTGGTATATTTTCCCGGACTGCTGCTAAGTTTGATGAGTTCTCTTGCTGATTCTCAGCCTGAAGTTACAAATGAGTTTATTGTGGAAAGAAGCTGAACCATGACAATTTGTGGCTAAAAATATTTGATGTTGTAGAAAAGTTGGTTTTACCAAAATACTCATTGAAACCCCAAATGATCAAAAAAATCAAAATCATTAAAGCTTAGTTATGGTTCAAGTTGCTTTACAACAATTTTAAATAGCTTTGGTGGTTTTTATACTAAAAAATTTAAAAAAACTGTTTGATACACCACTTACCGCAATGACCTGATTATCTGGAGAATCACTGGTATCCCAATGGACTTGTGAAAGTGGAATGGCAGGTCTGTCAGGAGGCAGTTTTGATTGCTAAAAATCGAAAAGAAATTTTGTCAAGCCATGACACACCCCATACCCAATCAGTAAGTTAGTGATGGGTAAAGCATTTTGTAAACAACGAAAGAATTTGACAAGAAAAATTGGTGAGCATAGCCAAAAAATTTTTGTAAAAATGCACAAAGTTTTGTGCACCATTATCAAGACTGGCAGAAGTATTTTGCATGACGCATACTTGCAGTAAACATAACGAAATAACCAATAACATCATGTAATAAAAGAAAAACCTACTGTTTTGTTTGGCTCATAAGTATTTATGGGCAAGGTTTTATCGACACTGAAAGCCATTTGTGCTGCTCCAGCTGTCTGTACTCCACCATGCTAAAATGGAAGCTACTTGAGTAGTGAAAATAACATACATCTTATCTTAGTCTTCCGAATAAGCCTGCTACTGTCTGACATCAGTAAAATAGTTCATATTTTTTTGAAAAAGTTCCGTTACTTAAGGATAGCATGGAATTGCCACAGTGTTTCGACAGGAGAAACAATTTCCCCAGTTTCTTTTTGTTTTTTATACCCTACCTGCTTTGTTGTGTTGAGGTGTTGTAAATAATTTTGGCTTTCCTTTAATATTTTGCATAAACAACTGCTAACAAAGCTAGCTTGTGCAGCTAGCACAATTAGATCACTGTTTCCTACAGTAATCACCTTCTAATCCCTTGGATGAATCTTTTGAGTTCAAAATGTTCTACCATATGCTCTTTATACTGCCTCTTCTCTCCGATTTCTTCCAATTCAGAACTACACTAACCAATTCAGAATCACACTAACCAGTTCAGAACTACACTAACCAATTCAGAACTACACTAACCAATTACAAACTACACCAACCACTTCAGAACTACACCAACCAATTCAGAACTACACTATCCAATTCAGAACTCCTCCTGTCTCTCTGTCATGCCAACAGGTAGCGCTTTGCTACTAGCATCTCAAATCACACAAGATTACTAGGGAGGGAGTTGAAACATTGTATTGCTTTTGTGCAATACTTCTGCCGCTGCCAGTTGAATAGTGGTAGCCAGGATAGTGTATAATGCCAGCAAAAGAAGCACGAGGACCCTACATATTCAGATAACTACCAAAGTCTCGGGTACATCTACGCGGTAGATGGAGAGAGTTACTCTGCCTTCTGTAGGTACCAGAAGTGGATGAGTCAAGGCCTTTTGGCATCTACCAGCCCACTCAGACTGGAGAACCTCAGTGCACGACCACAGCACCCCTTCCTACCCTGGCTGGACCGACAGTTGTGGCTCCTCCCCCTCTCCTGGGACCCTCTTCCAACCAATCCACAATCGTCCCCCTGATGGCTTTACCCTTCACAGTGTATAAGATACGATGGTTGCGGCCAGTCCCGAGGCCATGGTTGTCTCCCCCAGCCTACCCTCCCCCCAGCCTTTACCCTCTTTGTAACTCACAAGGATCCTGAACCCTTGCTACCCCATGCTCCCACCCATAGAACCTCCCTCTCTGTGAGGTAGATATGTCAGTCCGTTTTCTACAGAATAGGGCAAGATGGGTTGCAGCCATCGAGCAGAGTGCTGCTGAGCTTGACCGACAGCTGCAGGTCTTCCAGATGAAGGTGGTGATGAACACTCTCACTGAAGCAGAAGTCATCGAGGTCCAGACACAGGCAGAGCTCCTGAGGGGAGAAATAGTGGGGTTGAAGGATGCCAGTCAGACGGTAAGAGGCCAGCAATTTTAGGGCAGGCATACTTCTCCCCTTCGTTAGTCACACATTTTGTGTGTACCCCTATGTTAATCACATGGATTATGTAAACCCCCTTCCTGTCCCCTTCATTAGTCACGTGGGTCGCGTGCATCCTCTACTTCTTCTGCCAATCATGCAGGGTGTGTATCTCCTCCAGACGCACATGGTCTTGTATATAGGGTTGAGTGGTTTTGCGTACACCTCTCTTCCGTTACCCACACTTGTGAGCTATTGAGCTGGGCATTTGGTCTTTTAAGTTTCTCTCCAATATTACACAGTTTACACGTAGTCAACAGCCTCCTGATGAGGCTCTCTTTACCCTTCTTATTCGGCCCCTATGATTTAGCGGCCACCGTATGATCTGTTAACCACGAGTATGGGCAGTACGAATAGTTGAAGCTGCCTATGTGATAAATTTACATCAAGTGGCCATTGCACTAACAACCTGCAAGGGATTTGCTTGCTGTAGACATTGATTCAGTGTACTGTAGCTTGGCTGCACGCGAGGTGAGTCAATAGGACGCGCTAGCCAACACACTGGGCTTTCTTGGTTGATAGTGCTACAAGCTGCAGCAGGCGAGCTGCAGGGAAGCAGATGAGTCAAGGCGTATCTATACTACTAGTAGCTGATTGGAGGAATTCCGAGCTTTAAATGGACTATTGCTATTGCTTATTTGTGTAACTCTTGTGGTAATTTTTCATGATGTCATGGCGTGTGTAGCCAATCGTGTTTATTTTATTTTATATTGCTTCATTTGCCTATATACTCCACAGGTTTATGGGCATTATTAGCCCAGTGGGGCAGAGCTGTGATAGAGTTTACACAAGAAGGTTGCTTGTGTAAATAGCTGTGTATTACAATAAAGTGATTTATAACTTGAACTGTTTGTGATAAGTTTGGTGGTTGCCTGTTAACTTATTAGCTGTCTGCTATACAACACTGGGTAGTCTCTCTATCTCTAGTAGCTTTCGGTAAAGATGTAACAAAATCCTTTACAATACATTTACATAAAGTTGCCATCAACATGTTTTAGGCTTGGGCCAGAAAACACCTTTTGACATTCGTCTCGTATGTAAACGTATACAAACTTCCAAGTCTATGAATACATCAAACTAACTTTGGACACTTCTGGTTTGGCCTTTTAGCAACCCGGTTCTACTTTACCATTGAGTCAATGTTTCTGACACTGGCAGAAAAGTGAAGGAGTTATTTGTTTCTGGAGGGATAGGTTACAGGAATTATTTCATATACTAACATAAGCATAACTGACATTCAGCCAGCCTAGTTTCCCTCTAAAATATGCTAGATATGAGAGTGGCTTGCATTGCAATGTTGTCTGTAAAACAACTCTTAATAGTAGATTGGCTGCCAATGTATGGACAGATGACTACTTGAATAGATCATTTCACCACAAAATTTGTCACACTCTTTATTGGTTTGACTTCTTAAGCATTATTACATGCCGTGGATTTTTAGGTAATTGTGAATTTTATTACAGAGCAGATAGGCTGATTTGTGCATAAAGAGACTACCAAAAGCAATTAAAATGTTTCTTTGTAAGTTATAGTGCTTGCTTTTATCAATAGCACATAGCAGTAAATTACTAAATGGCCATCTTAAAAACAGCCTTGAAGTAAATCCACATTTAACTCATCAAGCACTTCTGATTGTGAATGAGAGACAATGGGTAACTCTACATGAAGTGAATCACTGTAGTTTATAAACAAGAATGGTTGTTGAAGTTTCTATTGTAAATTTACGCAATTGCAAAACTCCTGAACACTTTAAAGATTGTGTTTGTATTGTAACCTTAAAAACACCAGTTTCCTGCATTTAATTTGAATCGCTTTTAGTCTTCAAAGTTTCTTGCAGGTGCGGACACACTTTGACGATATTACAACGAAAAATATACCAAAAAATATAAATTACGCAATGTTTTCGTTAGCAAGAGCTCTCAATGACGTTTCAGCGAGTCCTGGGAGCGTTAGGTTGCTCACGATATCGGCGGCATACTATTGGTTGACTCATAAATTTAGTATTGCTATTGGCCACGAAGCGGTGTCTTGTCAATAGCAAACCACGTGCATGAATGAACACACTAATGTTCGCTCGCTAGTAAACTAGTATCTCAGTTATAAGATTTGTTGCAATATCTACAAAGTATTACCGGACCTTAAAACCACAATCAGAGATAGCTATGATCATAAAAGCTGATAAGCATGCAGCTGCTGGTGCCAACATGCTGCAAACTGTTATCAGTAGTTATCATCGCAAGCTGGCTACAAGTTTTACATAAGCATTGTGTCATTACGATTTTCCCTTTGTTATGGTAGTTTCATTTTTCATACTTTAATATGCTGGATGCTATCAGCACATAATCACAAAGCAAATGAATAGACCAACTAGAGATGGTGGCCTAGTCTGCACATATTAGTAAATGCTTTGACTAACCCAATGAGGTTGATGGTCACTCATCATTCAATGACTGGCTGCACCGCTGAGGAATAATGCTCAACTACAAAACACGTAGTCATATAACTTACGGGCTATATGTGTTGATAAAACACAACGTAGTACCCAAAAATACCTGCCCCTGATCACCAGACTATGTAACGAATGCATACATTCAACATACATTCACCCTTGACATTGTTGATATAATAATTTATCATAGGTGTTTGTTCATTCAGACAAAGAAAGCATGTTTTTATTACAAATTAACTGGCACAAGTACGGTTGTTCAGGCCTGATCTACGGCCTACCAAGTTTAAATAATATGGTACATAGAAACCACATACATAAACAACTGTGCTTAGCAGTTAAATCGTTATTTTCCACTGTAAATGAATATGTGACGGGCATTTGCAAGTATGTAACGGTAATATTTTGGAAAGCGAATGATTATCACATGTTTACTTTGCTGGATCTATGAACTCAGTTTTTAGTTACGCATTCCCTGTAAGTCGAGTTTTGTTTACTTGAAGTGGAAAACATTACTTGAAAGCATTTTCAAGGCAACATATTTTTCAAAAAGTTCTTACGATGTTGAGTACAAACTAGTGAATCATTCTAGAGTTTGACCGGATTTTGTTATTAGTAGTAATATATGAGCAGATCTCCCTACCAAGTGTTTTTTTGTGGGGTCATAATCTGGGGTGATGCGATGGGTTACGGCGTTGGATGAATTCGCCGAGTTTATATTGTATTTTACTTGAGGGGTACTTGAGTGGCATTTGAATGGCATTTAAGTGGCATTTGAGTTTTGATTATTTTTTTACTTGATTTGAACTCATATGGCAACTAGATTTTGAATGTATGGCATTTAAGTTTTGATAATTTTTTTACATAACTCGAACTCATATAGCATCTTGAGACAGAGGAGAGAGGAGATACATCTACCTTGAATAAATTCATTGATTAAAAGCGAATCAATGTATGGCTATATACATTTATTACATAATAAGTAGGGGTAAAATCTCCTCATATAATATAGCTAGATACATAATTCGAACTCATATATACATTGAATGCTATAAAATATATCAGATGATAAAGTTAAATATTCATCTATTCTTTATCGATATTTATAAGGATGATGAAAGATTTTTTGTATTTTATATACATATATAGTTATAGTAACTGTGGTAAAAGAAGTCTATTATGAAGGTTTTTATTTAAGCCAAAGTAGGCTCGGTAGATACTCCATCAGAACACACTCGTCTTTTAGCATAAAAATATGTGAGTCCTCGTTTTATTTGGTTGTATGTCAACATTTTTTGATCCTTTACTACAAATCCTCGATTTTTACCCATAAACGACTTTTTTGTGTTCAATACATTTAGATAACTGTCTTTGTTCAATTGATTAATTCGTTTGTTCAAACCTTTTGAGCTAAACTTGTTTCCTTTTTCTCCCCAGCAGTAATAGGATTTAGAGTTAAGTGCAACAATTCCATCTCCGGTAAATTCCTCTTTAAACAGCCCAGGTGTTCTTTTTCCGTGTTTTAGTACTTTTTCACAACAGTCTTGCATGCTCCATTCTAAACCCATTGTTTTGATTCTTAAAAACTCATCCCTATGTTTGTCACAGTATGGGCGTGGAAACCAATCACCATATCCATTGTAAAACTCTTTTTTCATACTTGGTTTTACCAGTGTTTCTAATGTTCCGCTCAACGCCATGTATGCGCTATCTGTATCCATTTCAACATATTGGAAATCACTTCTGTCAATATATCTATAAATAAAAAGTTTGTTTCGATTTCAATTATTTGGAAGTTTTACTTACTTACACATAATAATGGTAGGGAATTAGGTTTCACTTACTTATCCATAAAGTCGTAGTAAAACTGTAGCATTCTCAGTTTAGCATACTGTAGCACGGAGAAACCCAAGTGTACTGGAACATTCATAGTTAGCTGAAATGATGGTGATACTGATTAGCAAAGTAAACTTGTGGAATATAAATTTTGAATTGCAAAATAATTGTTTTAAAACTTACTAGCTTTTTACAGGTTACGATTTCATAAAAATCATCTGCTATCTCTTCCATGGCGATAAATTTGTTTCCTCTGATACGAAATGAAGCTTTTCTGGCGCCTTCGATGAACTTGATGGTGGTATGTTTTTCTTTATCAGTGATTGTTTTTCCATAAGCAGCATTTCCTACCAACTTGCTAGTAGTAGCGAGTAATTCTTGACTAGGGTCTGCATCTCCCATTCTCCTAGCGTCTGAAACCGATGTTCCAAAAGCTTCAAAAGCTTTTCTAGGAATATATTCTATTAGCTGATAAACTTTGGTGACTTTCAATCCTTGTTTCAAGTACCATTTCAACAAAGGACTCATTAGCAATATCTTATCTCCGTACATACTTCCAACTAATGAGCGTTGAGGAGTCTTTAAAAACCCTTCGGCTTCAGCAAAGACTTTCATTTCATCGCTCAAGTGTTCTCTGGTTAACATCGTATTTTTAAAAATCGGAGGCATTTCGGAGAACTTTTCTT
Organism: Cryptosula pallasiana; assembly: GCA_945261195.1. Lineage (NCBI taxonomy): Eukaryota > Metazoa > Bryozoa > Gymnolaemata > Cheilostomatida > Cryptosulidae > Cryptosula > Cryptosula pallasiana. Next base: position 38,020,425 of record OX183137.1, read on the forward strand.
CCTCTTCCTCAGGAACTTCGATGTCACATTCAACAAATCCGAAGAATTCTTCTGATTGAACTCTCTCCAACACTTCTTCTTGATTCAGCTTTTTTTCAAGTATTTTAGGGTAGAAAGAATTGTAAAACGTGTTGACAAATTTTTGTAAATTTGTATGAGTTTTTACACGCTTCATCCAGTCACACTCCCAAATCGAGATTACAGTGTAACCTAATGCTCGAAGATATTCTTCATTTTCCATCGTAGTTTTAAACAGATTTGCTTTTGATTTTCTTCCAGTAGCTTGAAGCTCTTGTTCTTTAGCGTTGTTATAAGAGCAGTCGTGTCCATGCCAAAAACATCCGTGGAATTGAAAGACATGACGATTTTCAACACAGAAACCATCAACTGGTAATCCTCGCTGTCCGAGAGTAACTTCTCCTCCATTGAGCTGATGTCTGATATTGATTTTTTTTGAGAACATTTGGAACTGTAACCAGCTATGAGCTATCTTGCTAAATTTTACTGGTTCAGCGACAAAGGAGTTTTCGATTTTTCTTCTTCGAGGATAGCCAGTAGGCATTGATTGCATCATACACCATAAATAGAGCGCATTTGCATCAACTCCATAGATTCTATCACAAATCTTTGCTTCTTTTCCCAACCAATGTTCTCTAATTTTAGTTATACCTTTTTCGTGATATCTATGCATCACTAGACTTGGTCCACCAACTATATTTTTCTTTATTAGAGGATAAAGTTCTGCATTGCAGTTGTCAAGCAGACAAATTGGGAGAGTCTGACGAAACGAGTTACCAAGTTCATCAAAATTCAAGTATGTAGAGAGGTATGGAGGGGGTGGTTGAGGTGCTTTGTTAAACATCCATCGAATCGCTAATCCTGGTAAAGATATACCATCTTTTAACATATCAATCCCATGCTCTCTGTAGATTGATCTTTGTCTTTCCAACGCTTGAACAAATGGTTTTACATCCAAGTTGTTGTACCATTTTAAAAAATCCCTCATTGTCTTCATGTCGTTATTTTTCCATGCTTCTTGACAAATTATGTACTCTTCTTCACTGATATTCTTTTGTTTTAAAGAACTGTAAAAAGCTTCTCTTGGAGGTAGATGTTCTTGATTAAGTTGTTCCAAGTCTTTCATCCATTCATAAGGAAAAAATCCTTTTCCGGCTTCACATTTGTATGCTTTGAGATACATTTCATAGCTATATCCAGGAGCAATGAAGTTTGTGCAATCTAAAAACAAAAAAGATCCTATTCCGATAACGGGCATCTTGGTTCCTTTTTTTATAACAAAATCAAAATCTGTGTCGGAGACATCTTTCAATTTTTGAAGCAGTTTTCCTTTCATCACATTGACATCATAAGTCTGTGAATTGAAACCTAGAATAGGGAGTTTTTTCATATAGCTGTACAAATCATCCAGAACTTTTTCAGCTCCTGTTCTACGTCTGAAACGATTTTTTTCAAAATCACTACGAAACTTTTCTTCAGCTTCTTCCAGTCGTTCTAATTCACCTTCTATCTGTTTTATGATTCGCGAAAACTGTTTTTCCAATCGGCTATATGATTCTTCACTAATATCATCCAAGTATTCAATGAACTTTCCAACGCATTCATCATCATCCCCATTATTGACAATACAACGCGGGTTGTTGAAGCCCGGTACGTTTGAACAAATTGAAATACTTAAAAGTTTATGCTCATTCGTGTAAATGGTTGTGTCTGTATCTCGATCTTTTTCGCAATTAGGTAACAAACACTCTATGTCAAATGTTGCAAAAAACGGATAGTATCTCAAGGAATCATCTGACCCGATATCTATCCCGAATTGAACCTTCAGTTTGTCGAATATTGTAGCAGTAGGACTGTATTGCCCTCCAGAAAACTGCATAGTTGTTGCCTCTGAGATTGAACATCTGTGTCTTTTCAGATTCCCCAATCTATCATAACAAGTAGAACAGGTTGGACATCTGTAGGCTTTGACATATCCTTCCAAGTTTGTAATAAGACTGAAGTGATTGATATAAAGATCCAAATATAGATTCTCCTTATAACTGGAGTTTGAATTCCAAATAACTGTTGAAGTCATATCATCATTTAAAGAAAACACTGTTATCTTCAGTTGAAATGCTCGCTCCAAAAGCAATAAATCAGCTTCTGTCACTCCTTTCCCATCACACCTTTTACCACTATCACCATAGATGAAACTATGATATTGTTGTTGGTACTCCTTCACCTCCTTAATTATCGGATCTTTTGCAATTCCACCGTTTTTTTGTAGTTCTTTGTGTAATGCTAGACATCTAAAAAAACAAAGATTGTCGGTAATTCGTTTTCCTTTTGTGTTTTTTAACATGGTTCGTATGTGTCTGTTGTTAAGGAGGTGAGAGGGTAAATGCTCTGGTGGTGATCCAACTTTTCCCATTCCGAGTAGTTTGTAGAAATAAAACGAAATGTTTGTGATCAACATCAATCTCCAAGTCGTATTTGGTCTCCGTCTCAAGCTATTTGTACGATGATCAGTCTCCATAACATCAACAAAGAAGTCATCAAGATCTCCTTCAGTTTCAATCAGTTTAGCTTTTGGATATACAGTAGCATTGTTTGATGATGAGTGAAAGTATCGGAGTTCACCATCATTTTTATTTTCTAGTATACAACCTACGCTACAGTTGACTTTTGCTCTCGAGCTCAATTGTCTCCAAACTTTTTTTAGCAATTCTAACACTCTTGAATCATGATAGTCATTTTGGTAGGTATCAGCTTGGTCTCTTGGAATCCCATCCCAAAGTCTTACATTTAAAAGCTCTATGACTTTTCCAGCTCTATGTTTCGTTTTCATAGCTCCCCAATATCTAGCTATCAAATCATCCCATTCTTCATCTTGAAAAGTTGGAGCTGTGCTATCATCAACAATACCTAGGGTTGATGCTCGGGTAGGTCTTTCAATATTTAAATCTTCCATTTCTTCTTCTTGTTCTTCCTCTTGGGCTTCTTCATCTTCTTCTTCTTCTTCTTCTTCATTTTCTATCATTGGATCATTCTCATTTTCTTCAACTATCTCCTCCACAACCGGCTCTATATCTTGAGCTATTATGCTAGTCTTTGGTGGTGAAGGCTCAGCACCAAAGCCTATTTGATTGATTGTTTCATCGGGTAAACGAAAACAAATGAGATTTTCTTCTAACCATTTCCAATTGGGGGAAATTTCAGGGTTTTTTTCTTCTACATTCTCCTCCTGATAATTTAAACTTTGTCTACAATAGAAATGTTAACACATAATAGTTGTTCTATAAAACATTCACATACATTTTACATAAAATGTAACAGAAGAAAAAAATGACTTAAACACTATTATCAATTAATTTTTAAAATGGAATTAGGAAAAAAGACTCAAACATTATTATTAGTTAAGTTTTTAAAAACTTACTGTGTACTATGACATGAATTCCTAACTCCCTCTTTTACATTAATTCTCTGATATTCTGAGGCCTGTCTACAATAAAAAGATAACGCATTATTTTTGCTGATTCATGAGATGGGTATAAGAAAAAAGCAAAAAAATTACTCTACTAATGTTATTAATTTATGATTTTAAAAACTTACTGCTTATCAAAGGCTATTGTATTTTCAGTAGTTGCTGAAACTTGAAAAGTCGAAGGTTTGTCTTGAAAAGCATTTTCAAGTTCCATCTCCATTTCATTTTCATATTCAGTATTGCTTTCATCATTCATGTATTCATTATCAGCGTTTGAAAAACCGATATCATTTTGATTTTTCATGAGCCATTCCCATTCCTTATGTATGTCTACATCAGTATCATCCTCTTCTGTTTCCATAGCACTATAATAACAATAAAATCATTACTTTTTAATAGAAGTGACAATAGCACATAAAAAGGTAAGTTAAATGTCTCAGCTAATATATTTTACCTTGTGAATAAAACTCCTAGTAGTCGGTTGGTATATTATATAGTAGATGTTGAGGCTTCAGTTACTGTTGTTAGAACGAGTGATTTATTATGTGAAAGCATTACTTTTTAAGTAGACAAAAACTTAAGTGAGATAATTAAGGCGGATAATTAAGTCTTAGCTTCAATGAAAATTTTCAAATTCACACAGAAAAACTTTTAATAGTCGTTGGATGTAGTAGTAGATGTTGCTCCTCCGATCACTGTTGTAGAACTGGATGCTTTCTGTGTGAAAACAGTGGCTCTTAAATAGGTAAAGTTGCACTGGTTGAACTCTATGAATACCAACCTTCTTTATAATATAACTATGAATCAGAATCTTTTTCACGCGAAAACCAATGCTTTCGCGGGAATAAATAATTTATTTTCACGCGAATAGAAACTGTTGCTTTCGCGGGAATATAAATTTTATTTTCACGCGGATACAAACCAATGCTTTCGCGGGAATAAAAACTTTATTTTCACGCGAATGGAAACTGTTGTTTTCGCGGGAATAAATACTTTATTTTCACGCGAATGGAAACTGTTGCTTTCGCGGGAGTACAAATTTTATTTTCACGCGGATACAAACCAATGCTTTCGCGGGAATAAATAATTTATTTTCACGCGAATAGAAACTGTTGCTTTCGCGGGAATACAAATTTTATTTTCACGCGGATACAAACCAATGCTTTCGCGGGAATAAAAACTTTATTTTCACGCGAATGGAAACAGTTGTTTTCGCGGGAATAAAGACTTTATTTTCACGCGAATGGAAATAGTTGTTTTCGCGGGAATAAATAATTTATTTTCACGCGAATAGAAACTGTTGCTTTCGCGGGAATACAAATTTTATTTTCACGCGGATACAAACCAATGCTTTCGCGGGAATAAATACTTTATTTTCACGCGAATGGAAAACGTTGTTTTCGCGGGAATAAATAATTTATTTTCACGCGAATACAAACTGTTGCTTTCGCGGGAATGCACATTTTATTTTCACGCGGATACAAACCAATGCTTTCGCGGGAGTAAATACTTTATTTTCACGCGAATGGAAATCGTTGCTTTCGCGGGAATGCAAATTTTATTTTCATTCCCGCGAAAGCAACAGTTTGTATTCGTGTGAAAATAAATTATTTATTCCCGCGAAAGCATTGGTTTGTATCCGCGTGAAAATAAAATTTGTATTCCCGCGAAAGCAACAGTTTGTATTCGCGTGAAAATAAATTATTTATTCCCGCGAAAACAACCGTTTCCATTCGCGTGAAAATAAAGTATTTATTCCCGCGAAAGCATTGGTTTGTATCCGCGTGAAAATAAAATTTGTATTCCCGCGAAAGCAACAGTTTCTATTCGCGTGAAAATAAATTATTTATTCCCGCGAAAACAACTATTTCCATTCGTGTGAAAATAAAATATTTATTCCCGCGAAAACAACTGTTTCCATTCGCGTGAAAATAAAGTTTTTATTCCCGCGAAAGCATTGGTTTGTATCCGCGTGAAAATAAAATTTGTATTCCCGCGAAAGCAACAGTTTCTATTCGCGTGAAAATAAATTATTTATTCCCGCGAAAACAACTATTTCCATTCGTGTGAAAATAAAATATTTATTCCCGCGAAAACAACTGTTTCCATTCACGTGAAAATAAAGTTTTTATTCCCGCGAAAGCATTGGTTTGTATCCGCGTGAAAATAAAATTTGTATTCCCGCGAAAGCAACAGTTTCTATTCGCGTGAAAATAAATTATTTATTCCCGCGAAAACAACTATTTCCATTCGTGTGAAAATAAAATATTTATTCCCGCGAAAACAACTGTTTCCATTCGCGTGAAAATAAAGTTTTTATTCCCGCGAAAGCATTGGTTTGTATCCGCGTGAAAATAAAATTTGTATTCCCGCGAAAGCAACAGTTTCTATTCGCGTGAAAATAAATTATTTATTCCCGCGAAAGCATTGGTTTTCGCGTGGACAAAATTCTGAATCATAGTTATATTATAAAGAAGGTTGGTATTCATAGAGTTCAACCAGTGCAACTTTAGCTATTTAAGAGCCACTGTTTTCACACAGAAAGCATCCAGTTCTACAACAGTGATCAGAGGAGCAACATCTACTACACTTTCCATTGCAACTACTAGAAACTTTCTCTTTATAAAAGGTAAAATTTAAAACTTATTATTCCCTACCTAACAAAGATCAAAATTAGTTTAGCTATAATGTAAAGTATGAAATAAATAATCTTTTAGTTCCACATGAAAAGCTGAATTATATGTTATTTCTTTCTTTTTTAGAACACTATGGAGGATTTTTCTGCTTCTTACACGGATTTAAAGCCAATCGAAAACAAACAAAAAACGTTCAAAACACCCAAAAGAAAAAACTCTAACTCTGTCACAAAAGAAGCAGCGATAAAGAAACGAGCTCTTCCAAAACTGGTTTTACCCACAACATCAAACAATATGGAACAAAAAGAATTGCTCACTGATGCTGACAGAGCTCTCCAGATGGCCAAATCTCTCCAAAAATGGAAGGCATGTGATTTGAAAAAGATTGGAGGGTTTCTTACACTAGCATCACTTCCTGTTCCATCAGTTTTGCAAATCGTTTCTATTGAGCAGAGTACTGGTGCATACGGAAACTACTACATTCTCACTTATCTTGATAATTCAACTGGAGCGAATTTTCAGAAAGTCGTTTGTCCAAGTAGAGTAGTTGAAAGCTTCAATGTGGATAACTACCCATTACCTTTCAACATTTTGTACTTGGGTGAGATGGAAAACTCAAAAAAACCGGAGACTACTTACTACAATGTCAAACGTATCAGTACAAAACGATTAACCACAATGGAAGCTACTGCTGAAGCTGAAAAACTGAGAAAAATGAGTGAAGAAGAACTCAAACTCGCTTACGACATCGATTATCTCAGTAATTTCAAAGATTGTTCCATTTTTGCTTACATCGAAGTTGTAGAAAGATTCATTCCTTTCCGATTCAATGGAGAAGAATCCATTGTAAATTGCATTCGCTATGTCACTGAAAAGAATGGAAAAAGAGAGACGAGAACGCTTTTACTACCAATCAGATATAACGAGGAAGCTAAAAGATGTGCACCTGGTGTGATGATTTACAAAGGAAAAAAACAGAGTAAGAATGGAAATCCTATTCCATACCACAATGTTGTCTTCATTTCTTCAACCAACGCTAGTGATTGGGAGCAATATTGCACACAAACAAGCTCCAATGAGGTGCTAACAAAAACGAATAATGAGGATGAAGTTCTTAAGGAATTCCTAGAAAACGAATTGCAAGATTTTGATGAACCACTTAGTGTTGATGGTATGTAAACTCAATATCAAATGCTGACAACTGGTAGTCTCAAGCGGATAATGAATGAATAAAAAAAAGCCTGTGTATTCATTGACATTACAAGTTGTACTGTTTTGTATTACTTACTATTTACCGACTCTAACTATATTATATGGAAAGATTTTCCCTACTTATTATACAATAAGTCTATATAATCATATAATAATTCATAGAAAAGTATATTATACAAGAATATTTTGCTTCTTATTATGTAATAAATGTATATAATCATATATTGATTCAATGTAGTCTCCTCATTCTTCTCTTCTCTCAAAATATCATATGAGTTCGAGTTATGTAAAAAAATTATCAAAACTTGAATGTCATGCATTCAAAATGTATATGCCATAAGTTCAAATTAAGTAAAAAAATAATCAAAACTCAAATACCACTCAAGTACCCCTCATTATGTAATCAGGTATATAAACATATAATTTTCATTTTTGATCAATATATTTGTTCAATGTAGATATATCTCCTCTCTCTATGTAGATATAAATATAACCATAAATATGTACATAACTAACCATATATACATGAATGTATAGAAAACTAAAAAATCTCTCTCCTCTCTCTCCTCTCTCATCTCCCATCTCTCCTCTCTCCTCTCTCCTCTCCCCTCTCTCTCAAGATAGCATATGAGTTCGAGTTATGTAAAAAAGTTATCAAAACTTGAATGCCATACATTCAAAATCTATATGCCATATAAGTTCAAATTAAGTAAAAAACTAATCAAAACTCAAATGCCACTCAAATGCCACTCAAATGCCACTCAAGTACCCCTCAAGTAAAATACAATATAAACTCGGCGAATTCATCCAACGCCGTAACCCATTGTCTCAACTCCAAGATCAGATCCACAAAAAAACACTTGGTAGGGAGATCTGCTCATATATTACTACTGTTATTTCAACAAATCAGCATTTTTGACAAACTTTTGATTGATTTTTGTCATGTTTTTGGATACATCATTAAATTTGTACCTATTGTACCAACCTTTTCAAAATAGAGCTCATGTAGCTTTGTGGTGACTAATTCTCAGTAAGCAGTTTTTGCTAAGCTCTCTGATACAAACCTTCTACCATTAGCAGTTATGCCTAAGTACCGTCCAGGTGTGCCGCTCATTTCACTCTAAGTACTTATTTGCAGGTATTAAAGTTGTTTCAAGTCATGTGAGTAGACACCATTGTTTGATTTTCTATTAGGCAAAAAACATTGTTTGCACAAGGAGTATGAATAGAAGGAGGTTGCACAGGTGATCAATACCCTTGTTTCAGATACGATCTAAGATGCAACCAGTTTACAATAAAAATGGCTGACAATAGTAGTATAATAGGAGCAGATCTCTGTCATAGTGTCTAAAGACAATAAGGTTCTGCTGGTTTCAAGTGCCTTTTTGCTGGCGCCAGGTACAATGAGAACCTGAAAGCTACTTGTTGGTGTGCACCAGTTTATCTTGCGTTTTGATTTTTTGTAATTGTAAGATCAACTAAGTATTTATTATGCAGGGTTTGTTTGTGTTGGGGTTCGTATCGTTATTTAGATTGTGTAGTTGAATACATACAAATGGTATGCAGAGTTTGTTTATACCTAGGTTTGTATTGCACTTTGTTATAGTTTGTTTGTACAATAAGTAAAATACAATGGATAAAATGTAAATAATATTTACTATAAAGTTCGAGTTTTGATAAGATGTTAATATTAGATAGGGATAAAGTATATAAGAGTATTACATAAGAAAAAAAGTTTAATTTATAAGTTTGTACAGAATGTATATTGTACATGTGTGTTTAAACTATACATGATAAGAAATATACATAAATACGGAAACGGACATGAGTAAGAACATGTACATGGAAATGGACAAGTTCATGTTTATACCCATATCCATTTATGGCCATGTCCATATTCATATCCATTTATGTACATGCCCATTCCATTTATTAGCATGTCCATGTACATGTCCATGAACATGTACATGTCCATTTATGGCCATGTCCATATTCATATCCATTTATGTACATGCCCATTCTATTTATTAACATGTCCATGCACAAGTCCATGTACATGCTCATATCCATATCCATTTTTTTACTAAGCGCTAGTAAGTTCTGTTGAAACTCCGTTGGAACCTACTCGTCCTTTAGAGTAAAAATATGTGCGTCCTCATTTCATTTGTCTGTAAGTTAACACCTTTCCATCTTGTATTATGAAACCACAATTGTTTTCTTTAAACGAGTTTCTTGTCCTCAGCACATTCAGATGACTGTTTGTTTAAATTGTTGCTTCGCTTGCTTAAACCTTCGGAGTCAAACGTGTTTCCTTTTTCACCCCAAGAGTAGTAGGATTTGGAGTTAAGCGTAGTGATTAAATCTCTCCTTTTCCATGGTTCAATGCTTTGTCCCAGCAATCACACACCATCCATTTTGCATCCATTGTTTAAATCCTCAAAAAATCATCCCTATGTATGTCGCAGTATGGACGTGGAAACCAATTGGCGTAACTGGCATAAATCTCTCTTTTCATGTCAGCTTTCACCGCTGTTTCTAATGATCTGCTTAAAGCCAAGCCATATACTCGCTATCTACATCCATTTCTACGTAATGGAAATCATGTTTACCGATGTATTTATAAATCTGCAACATTCTCAGCTTGGGGTATTGTGGTACAGATGAACTCAATTGCACCGGAACATTCATATTTAGCTGAATCGAATATCATAATGATTAATAGGACAAAATTTAAGAATGCAATAGTTTTTTGTATTGACTTTAATTAGTTTTTAAAACGTACCATTTGTTAGCGCTTCTGATTTCATATAAATCCTCTGATATCTCCTCCATAAAAACAAATTTGTTTCCTCTGATGTGGAATGAACTTTCTCTACCGCCATCAATGTACTTGAATTTTTGTACGTTTTTCCTTGTCAGTGATTGTTTTTCCATAGGCAGCATTTCCTACCATTTTACGGGTAGTGGTGATCAAATCTTGACTAGAATTCTTATATCCCATTCTCCTAGCATCCGAACCGATGTTCCAAAAGCCTCAAAAGCCTTTCTAGGGATGTATTCTATGAGCTTGTTGATATTTAATCATCGTTTTAAGAACCACACAAGCGACAAACTCATTAGCAATATCTTCTCTCCAAACATGCTTCTGACGAGCGAGCATTGGGGGGTATTTAGGAATCTTTCGGTTTTGGCAAAGTCTCTCATCTCACCACTCAAGTGCTCTCTGCTCAACATCGTGTTGTTAAAAATTCGACACAATTCAGAAAGTTTACCTTCCAGTTACTCTAGGACTTAGATATTGCATTCAACGAATCCAAAGAAATCTTCTGATTGAACTCTCTCCAACGCTTTTTCTTGCGTTAGTTTCTTTTGAAATTGTTTGGAATAGAAAGAATCATAAAATGTGTTGACAAGTTTTCGTAGATTTGTGTGAGTTGTTTCGAAAGTCAACCACTCACCCTCCCAAATTGAGAGACTCTGTAACCTAAAGTTCAGAGATTTTTCAATGTGTCTTTATACAACTGAGTTATTGATTTTTGTCTAGTAGGATGAAGCTCCTGATGTCTAGCGTTGTTGAAAGAGCAGTCGTGTCCATGCCAGAAACATTCGTGAAACTGAAAGACAAATCAAGTTTCAACGCAAAATCCCTCGATACAGAGACCTCGTTGTCCTAGAGAGACTTCTCCTCCATTGAGCTGATGAATGATGTTGATTTTCTTTGCAAAAATTTGGTACTGTAGCCAGCTATGTTCTAATTTGCTAAATTTTACCGGATTGGCGATGAAAGATTTCTCCATTTTTCTTTTGCGAGGATATCCGGTAGGTATCATCTGCATCATACACCATAGGTAGAGAGGGTTTGCATCGACTCCATAAATCCTGCCGCAAATTTTTGCTTCTTTTCTGAGCCAGTGTTCTTTAATTCTCATCATTCCCTTTTTATGGTATCTGTGCATCACCAGACTGGGGCCTCAAACGATGTTTTTCTTTACCAAGGAATGCAGATCAGCATTGCATCTGTCAATCAGGCAAATTGGGAGAGTCTGTCGAAATGAATTACCAAGTTCTCGCAAATCCAAATATGAAGAAAGTTGCAAATGACGTGACTGGGGAGCTTTGTTAAACATCCAGCGAATTGCCAAACCTGGTAAAGATATATCGTCTTTCAACATATCGATCCCGTATTCTCAGTAAATAGCTCTTTGTTTTTTCAAAGCTTGAACAAATGGGGTTACATCCAAGTTGTTGCACCACTTTAAAAACTCTCTCTTGGTGCTCATGTTTTCATCTTCCCACTCATTTTGACAAATGGACTATTCTTCTTCGCTGATGCTTTTTTGCTTTAACGAGCTGTACAAAGCTTTTCTCGGTGGTAAATGTTTTTTGTTGCAGTTGGCTCAAGTCTTCCATCCATTCGTAAGAAAAAAATCCTTTTGCGACTTCGCATTTGCAAATTTGTACAAATATATTTTGCAACTTTATCTTGGTGTGATAAAGTTTGCGCAATCCAAAAAACGAAAAATATCCTGTACCGATCACATGACTCTTGGTTTCTTTTTTGACGACAAAATCAAATTCTTGTCGGAGACGTTTTTAATTGTTGTAGCAAAATTCCGTTCATCACGTTGATGTAGTAGCTTTGCTACTTGAATCCTAGAATAGGAAGTTTTTCCATGTACTTTTCCAATTCATCTAGAACTCTAGAGACGCCTATTTTTGTCTAAATGGTTTTTGTTCAAGTGGTGACTGACAGAGAAAATTTTGTTTGGCTTTGCCAACCGATGTATTTAGTCTTCTACACGATTTATGATTTTAGAAAAGCTTTTTTTCATTCGGACACATTCTTTCCCACTGATATTTTCAAAATGTTGAATAAATTCTTTGACACATTGTCTATCATCACCAATGTTGATAATAAATCGAGGCAGCTCAAATAGTGGTACATTTGAACAAATGGAAATGCTGAAGAGCTTATGTTCGCTGATGTGAAGGTGGTGTCCATATCTTTATTGTCATCCCATTTGCGTTGCAAGCACTCGATATCGTACCTGGCAAAATATGGATAATATATCAAAGGCTCATCTGTGCCGATGCTTATTCCAAATTGTTCCATTAGCTTATGAAAAATTGTGGTGAAAGGTTTGTATTATCCTCCGTCAAACTCCATGGTCACTGCACCCGAGGTTGAGCATATGTGTCTTTTCAGATTACCAAATCTGTCGAAACAAGTGGAACACGCTGTATACCTGTAGGCTCTGGCCCATCCTTCCAAGTTTTTAATGAAACTAAAGTGTTTGTTACAAAGATCCAGATAAAGTTTTTTGTCGTATCTGGCCTTGGAGTTCAAAATAACTGTTAAAGTCTTGTCTACGTTTAGAGGGAACACCGTTATCTTGAGCTGAAAGGCTTTTTCCAAGTCTAGCAAATCGGACTCTTTTACTCCTTTTCTTTCTTATTTCTCAAGTAACTGCTTATTTATGGGTCTTCGAAGTCACAACTGATGAATTCTTGTCATGATTTAAAGACAATGTTTTGCCAAATTGTTCTTGGGAGTTTTTGTAAAGCGTCCCTTCTTCTGTAGTTCTCTGAGCAATGCCAAACATCTGAAAAAACAAAGATTGTCAATAATTCGTTCGCCGTTTTGATTTTTCAACATTTCTTACATGTCTGTTGTTGAGAATGTGAGAGGGCAGAGTCATTGAAGGTGAGCCGATTCTTTCCATTCTGATCAACTTGTAAAGATAAAGCATAACATTTGTGATCAACATCAGTCTCCAAGCCGTACTTGGTCTTTGCCTCAAACTATTAGCAAGGTGATCAGTCACAGCAACGTCGATGAAGAGTTCGTCAAGCTTTCCTCCGGATTCTATCAAACTAGCTCTCAGATAGACAGTGGCATTGTTGGACGATGAGTAAAAATAGCGAAGTTTGCTGTCGTTTTTGTTCGCCACTGTTGTTGAATTTTGCTCTCAAACTCAATTGTCTCCAAACTTTCTTTAACAACTCCAACGCTCCCGATGGGTGATATTCATTATGGTAGACTTCAGCTTGGTCTCTCGGAATTCCAGCCCAAAGTCTTACGTTTAAAACGCCTATAGCTTTAGCCGATCTGTGTTCAATTTTCACGGCACCCCAATGTCTAGACATCAGCTCATCCCATTCTTCATCATGAAAAGTTGGAGGTTGGCTATCATCAACAATACTTAGAGATGATATTCGATTGGGTATTTTGACTCTTGACTCATCCATTTCTTGTCTTCCATCCTTTTCTTTTTCTTTGTCGTCGTCGCCGTTTGCCGTAGCCGTAGCAGTAACAGTAACAGTAACAGTAACAGTAACAGTAACAGTAACAGTAGCAGCAGTAGTAGTTTGTTATTACGTCATAATCTTACAAAATACTTGCTACTTTTTTAACTTGATTGATATCTAATCCATAAAGAAGTAATTAAAAAAAAATTTGTGTCTTACTGAATAACCATTCAGGTGAAGTATAATTTCTGTATTTTTTTTAACAGGAAGATTCGTGCTTCCATCACCAAAGATATTCTGTAAGATTCTTGTTCCCAAAGCATACAATGATGCAGCTAATAGACTCAGAAATAGACTGCATATGCATTTTGAAAATGATACATTGACCACCCTTATGCCCTGATCACACGAGACCTATAACGAAACTATTACGAAACTTTATTAGGTGATCGCTGGAGCACGACGAATAAAGTTTTGTTAAGACCGGTCACACGAGAACTATAACTAATTCGTTACGCCTAGCGATCACTAGTTTCAGCCAATGACAGCGCATTGTGTTTTGTGCGCGAGCCTACTCATACTTTACTGTGTGATGCAAAAGCAAGGAAATTAATTGAAGCAAGGTTTGGATTAGGTTGTTTTAATAAATAGTTATGTTTGATCAGCCAGTACTATTCAAATTGTTAGATTATAATTTATTATTATTATCTTTCATTTATTTAAAACTCATTATGAATATAATAAAATAAATAATTATTTTTTTAAAAAACAAATGTGCGACTATGGAAACCATGTGTTCATTGTGAATGACCCTGACATTTTTTGTTGTGTTATCAAATTGTTTTTCTCGCTTGATTAGTACCATTGTTTTCCCACACAAAAAATGACTTTTTACATGAGGAAAAAACAGCGTTTCTCGCGTGAAAATCATGCTTTCTCCATGTGGAAAAGACTGTTTTTTCGTGCGAAAGCTCTGTCTGTTTGCAACAACAAATTTGTTTTTCCCGTGAAATTTTTTTTATCTCCGCACATAAATTTTTATTTTTTATTGTGTCATCAAAATTGTTTTTCTCCCGCGAATGGTAGTATTCTTTCGTCACACAAAAAATGTATTTTTACACGAGGAAAAACAAGTTTTCTCATGCAAAAAACCATGCTTTCGCCGCGTGAAAAAAGACTGGCTTTCGCACGAAAGCTCTGTTTGCTTGCATAAAAAATGTTGTTTTTCGCACGGAAAACTTTTTTCTCTCCGCGCAAAAATTTAGATTTTTTGTTGTGTCATCGGAAATGTTTTCTCCCACGCGAATACTTCCGTTTTTCACATGGAAACATTTTCTTATCCACGTGAAAAATACTTCTCATCATTAGTCAACTACTGATTTATCTCAAAATCTTTTTTTTGCTTACTTCACGCAAAGAATACACATACGCTACACGCGGAAAATTACATTTATTCACGCGAGTAGTATATTTTTCTCAGAAAAAATTATGCGTTTCATCACGGGGATAAAATATCCTATTTCAGTGTGATAACTAGTATTCCATCAAAAATAATGTGTGCTTTTGTCGCTTGAATGTAGTACATAATTTTATTTGCAGAATCTTCACACGAAAAGTCTAATCTATTACAAAGAAATTTTCGCGCAAAGAGTGTTATTTTTTTGACTGATGATTTTAAGTTTAGCACATTCGGTGCTTGCAAAATCTTCACGCAAAAAGCCTAATCTATTACAAAAAGATTTTTGCGCCAAGAATGTTTTTTTTTTGAGTGATGATTGTAAGTTTAGGACATTTGGTGCAACATTACCTATTTAAGCAGCTCTGCTCCACCTAAAATTCATTCATTTCAGCTAAAGCATCTGAAGGATCAACATATGGTTTGGGTTCTACTACACCGACTAAAAAACTCTCAGCAAAAAGGTAAAAAATTAATAAATAATTATTTAAGGCTAACTGCAAAACTTAATAAGTTATGATTTTCTTAATCATGTGATACTTATTGTACTCAATCATTTCAGGCAAAACAACTAAAGGATCAGTCTATGCTTCTGGATCTACTGCGGTAACTAGACGGACTCTCAGCATCAAGGTAAAAATTGTTAGAATAATTATTTAAGAATAATCATGAAACTTAGATATAGCGTTAAACATGTATTATTTATTGCCCTCAGAAACCCTTTACATCATACATCAATAGTAATTAACAAGATTTTTCCATTTTTTTCTAGAACTACTCATAAAAAATGCAAACAGTTAATGACAAAGAAGCAGACAAGAAGCAGAAACTGAATCTAAACCTCTGAATGAAGAAGACTTGGTACTTCTACAAAGCTTATGTAATAGAAAAATTAAAGAAACAGTACAGATTTTCGCAAACAATTTTAAAATCAAACACAATGACTGGCTACAACAGCTAAAGAGTTTTCGATATGAAACTCTTCTAACACTAAAGCTCTTAAAGAATGATACTACAACAGAGATTCAGAAAATTCGTTGTCAAGCACAACAACAACGTCAACTAAAGCGACTAAATACACCTATTTCTATCGAACATGGACGCAAAAAGCTTGCTCTAAGAAGGAGAGCTACAAGAGCGAGGACTCATCATAGGGCACAAAGATCTACAAAAAACTAACTGTAATACTATTTACACTCAGTTCTTTATGAGCTATTTTATCTTTATGAGATAAATACTTCTGTACATTCTTTCAACATTATAATAGAACATTCAATACCCTAACCATAAATAAGCTATCTATGAACACCACGATTATGTATGAAGAAAACAGCTTAAATTTTCTTATATTCAACTGTCATAAAAAATTGCAATATAAACCCCCTGCCCAACTAAACGCAACACAAAAAATTAAAACACTCGGTCCACACAAAAGCTACCCAACACAACTAAGTACAAAACACCTGGTGCACACAAAAAGGCACCTCAAGCATCAGGCACCCAAACAATGCACCACGAGAACCTACAAAACATCAAACAAATACACATACACATACAAACCATCGTCCAAACCCACATTGAACACGATAGTGAACACACCCATTCAAACAACTGGTGCACACAAAAAGGCACCTCACCGGGTTCACTCGGGAACAGGGGCATACTTTACATTTAGAGCCAGGAGAACCTTTTAATCCATACACTCCATGACAGAGATTTGCTCCCTTATTACTACTCCCCTATGAAGCAAGGTACAAATTGACTGGACTCCGCATGGCATACAAGACTACACTGCAGGAGCATGCCAGCGAAGTAGAACGACTGGTGTAGGTCCCTTATGCTGATCCCCCCCCCCCCTCCCAGATCATTGCAACAAATGGTACTGGATACATTTAGCTCTGCAACAGGCAACCCTTACTTGCAGAGACACCTCCTGCCAGAATCCTTGAATAAAGGACGAATATCGGCACTACCGGCCCTGCAGAATAAGTACCAGACCTGCAGCAATCATTACCGGCCCTGCAGCAATCACTACCGTCCCTGCAGCAGTCACTACTCGCCCTGCAGTATCACTACCGGCCCTATACCGGGTCCGGGAAGCAAGAATGGCTATAGCCCGAGGAGCCAAACGAGTACCAAAATATACAGGAGCTCGAGTTTGCTGCCTAACCATGGCGAGAACGTCAAAAGCTATGAACCACAAGTTGTAGCAGTCAGAAACCTGAACTATGATTACACCACCACTTCTTGAGCAGACTTAGCATTATTAGTCTTGAAGCTCCCCTCCACTTCCGGGGGCTTTGTATATTTAACCTCATCTTATCCAATCTAATGTTTTAATATTTATATGTTGTTCTCTTATTCGTGTATTTACTTCCTGTTACTTGTGATTTGCCAAACCCATACTAAATCATTTATTTCCTGTATGTCTGCCTATAACAGGCAGAGCTTTACTTATATACATTGTATTGTATCAGCATTCTGTTTGTGATTACTCCAAGCAGTGAGATACTTTGTCATTATTACACTGCACTGGATTGTTGTAGAATAATGTATTATTGTGGATTTTAATGTTGTCAACTTCTGCGCACACGCTGTACATACATTCTGGCACCCTTATATTAGCCATTAGATGGCTAGAATGATTGGAATAAATGAAACCGAACTGACCGACCCTGCGCATGAGTCAGTACCGACCCGGTATGAGTCTTCACCAACCCTGTATGCACCATGCAGGGCTGGCAGGAAGCGAGTCAGCATAGGCTGAGAGTTAGAAAATAGTCTGAGGGAAGAAGGAAGCCATATCCAGGAGTTAACCACCCGTAAATCTGATGAAAGACCGAGAGCAGAGGCTAATAAAGACTAAAGACCAGGGACAGAAAGTGAATAGAACTGTGATTGGCTCAATAGCTTGTAACTCCACCTACCACAACTGGGCGCCATATCCATTTAGCCCTATATACACTATTTGATTCGTTCTCTATTTATATCTGTTCATTCATGTATTATGTACTGCTCTTATGTTATTGGTTACTACTCATGATTACTTCCTGTCACTTCCTGTAAATTGCCTATAAAAGGCAGAACTTGTACCATGTTAAATCAGTTTGTATTCGGCTTTTACTTACTCATTATATTCCAATGGAATAAATGCATAGTTACTGAGCAGCACTGACCCAAGAGCTACTCAGGGCTACCCAAGGGCTATTCACCACTGACCCAACTCTACTAGTCGTAGAGTTGTGAATACTCTACGAAAATGGAGGTGGTGGTGCAAATGTCATTGGTAAGAAATGGTTACTTGCTGCAAGAGTCCCTTGACTACCTAGTTGCTCTGTATCAGACATCCTCGTCACCAAATGTTATGTTTCAGATAAAAGAATGATATCGGTTCGTCTTGAGCACATGTATTTCACGGCCATTAGTTAACTTACAGCTAGTCACACTCTCGTCATGTTCAACTGATACTCCCAGTGACCTGTTGTTGTTGCAAGATAAAAGACAGTTGGTGGCAGCACACCTGTCGGATTGCTACTGGCTTCAGTTGGTGGTTTTAAGCCCCAAAATCCACTACAGTATTATGATTGATACTCTGAAATACTGAGTTGTGAGTAGTGAGTATTTTAGCAGGCCCTCCAAAATTCACTACATTATTAGCTCATTTCAATTAGTTCATTAGCTTAGTGAGCTAATTCCATAAATAACTGTAACATGATAATTATATTTATTCTGTTACGCTCGAGCAGAAATTGTAGTAGAGAAACCTTTTTTGTTTACAAACATCACTATTTGAAAAAAATATACCAGTCATTTGTAATATTAAACACTATTTTGTGAATGAAAAATATTTAATGGGGAAATGATTGCTATAGTGGCAAACAATATTATTTATCGTTGCGACATGTGTATACATGTATTTATATACCAAATGTGCACGTAGAGAAATAATCGTCTTATTTTAAAAATGATTTCAAACTGACCAACCACCAATGCTTTCACATAATGTTGAACAATCAAACAGGCAGCGTCTCCAAACTAGAAGGCAACTAAATCACAGCTTGTACTGGATTTTCTTATTTTGACTGCTTTGAATTAAAATCATTTCTTTGCATTGCTTTTTCATGTGACACTTCTGAAAGCACAAAAATATTCTACTTTTAGTAAAGAGTTTATATTGCATGCAAACAAGTTGCTTGACTACAGGTTTTAGCATCGAAAACCTGACCAACATAGAGCAAGCCTTTGGTTATACAATAAGGTAAGTTTTAACTAGGGAAAAAATCAAAAGCAAAGCCATATTAAATAAAAGCTATTGATCAGTGCTGATTATAGCGCATCAAAATACATCTACATAATTATTAAAAACACTGAATTTGAATATAAAACAACTATTAAAAGTTTTAAATCAAAATTTAGCAACTTGCAAAAAAATCTTTTGCGCTAAACAAAGTGCTATAGTTCTATCCATTAAAAAGGCAAATAAGAAATGTAAACATGTATAACTCTTGAAACAACAGGACAATAAAACATTGAAGAGGAAACAACATGTCTTTTACAAATGGAAAAAAATTCAATCCATGTCGTTAAACAGCTCAGATCATGCTTTTTTCATCATCAGACTGCTCATCTTCATTCGATGCTGCCGCATTTAGTTCAATGATTTCACTCCCCCGAGCAGTGTCCTCGGGTGATAAGCTATAAATACATTAAAATACTGTATGGTCAGTTACTTAAAGCAAGCAAAGGTGTGGATACCATAGAGTTATCTCCACTTCTAGATTGTTTACCAATGGTAGCATTTGAAGATCCTTTATCTATTTAAAAAAAATTACCAGACGGTGTTTTTAAACTAGCATATATTCATAGCTCAAATAGTAAAATTGATTATAATAAAAGCGTAAGTTCCTTCTGAGATGCCATTTCTATCATGTTTATGCGCCATGCTGTATGGAAGCTTAAACTAACAGCCTGTCACCAGTCACTCATGTTCTACTTGACTAACAAATAGTGTTCCAAAGAAGAGATAATTCTACAATTAATGCCACAACCAAATTTACTGAAGGATACTTGCTCCGCTATATCATGTGTGATAGTAAGAGTTGGACCACAAAAGTGAATGCTGTACCTGCAACTTGATAGATATTACCTTGAAAACAAGTGTAATAATTTGCACAAACCATTATTATTAATCATAAAGCTCAATCAATTGTAAGTAAAGCTACTAAATGAGTAGGACTAATTTTGCTGATTGAAAAACTTAGTATGCATTTATCGCATTGCATTACTGTAATAGATTTGCGCAGTGCAGCTCCCTAATCTCCAGCCGGTGCTATTGTCTATATATCTTTTCTACCTAAAGAATGCTCAATGGATTATTACGCTTGACTACACTAGAGTACAGCTGACCTGCCGCTCACCAGAGCTAAGCCTAAGGGAGGATTTCCGCCACTAGTCTTCTGACTCACATGTATTATTTATAGTATTATCTAGTGCTAGTGTACCAGCTTATGGATGCCTTTTTATTCCTCGCTGGGGGTATTATTTTTAACCAATCATATGCATATGTTATTAGTTGATTATCTATCTCTTATAAATACTCTTACTTTCCGTCCAGCTCTTCAGTTTTTAGTCAGCTCTTGGACAGTGCTTAGACAGACGCTCAGATAAAAGAGAGAGACATCGAGCAGTAAAGGACTCAGAAGTAACTAGCAAGCGAACTGTTCTGATCAATTTCACGTTGAGTATTCACTCGACCCTTGCCGTAAGTGCTATCGTTCTTTATCTATACTTGTGTCAATCATTCACTTTTGTGCGTTGCAATTAGACGTTGTTGCTTTTGTTGGCAGTAATAAATCATTGTTACCTCCAACTCTGTGATATCTGCGTGGCCGGTTGCCTGAACGCAGTTGTGCCTGCTCTATAGCAGCATCTGGTTATATCTAGAGCGAGAGATAAACCACCCAAGCTTTGCCGCTCTACTGCTACGCTACCATTACAGTAGAAACAAAGCCGGACAGTATAGCACTCTTTGTACGTACCAGTAACGGTCAACCTCATATACGGGGAAAACCATTACAATACTTTTCTATAAACTTGTGAAGCATAAAAATTGTTAGGATCTTTTCTATCTTATCATCACTTCACAAATGATATCTGCACATTAAATTAAACCTACAATGGAATTTTGATATAATCCAAGGCCAAAAACAAGTCAGCTCTTTTGTAACAATTGGTGACTCTGAAAAGGTCAGTTATGGAAAGGAGCAGCCTGCTCAAAAGGAGATATTGCAGTTGTCATTTAGATCGTTGTCGTCATCTGGAGAGGCCATAGGATACATTTTTTGATGACACCGCTGGCGCAAAACTAGCGCCATTGCCTTATGGAAGGCGAAATCGATAGACAACTCCTGATTTGCCCAATCATATCACTGCTCACGGTTTGAATGTTTCCAATAAAAATGTTTCTCAAACACAATTATTTATGTAAGAAGGAGTCATGCATAAGCGTCCTGTCTTTGTCCCTTCAAAGCATTTCATGGCTAACTATGACATCAAATACAGCAACTTCAACCGGTATTGTGTGAGAATGGCAAGTAGAGAAAAAATAGGGGAAACATCGTGTCGGCATTTCCAATCGGTAATGGCAAATCGGTAGCTAATCAGTAGATGTATATGTAGCTTAATGCTGAAACAACAGTTACATTTTGTGGTAAAAGTTGGCACAGTATTTCTCCTTCGAAGGCTCCCAGAAATAAATATCACAGATGATGCAACCTGTAATCTTTCCTATTAATCTAGCGTTTTTAATCAATTCTCATCCACACAAGGAGTATAGAATTAAAATGCTAAGTTAAAAGGAATAATCTTATTACAGGACGCATCGTCTACATTAATTTTTTCGACAAACCCAGAAAGGGTGTGCAATTAGTCACATTAAATGTTCAATCAGCTAACTTTCTTTTAGAGAATTTAAAAACTTTTGCGAAGTATTAATCAGAAACCTGTTAGCTACTACTAACGATAAAATAGAAGCTGTTATCCATAGCTAGTTACATCCCTTACACTGTTTTCACAGTGAAAAGTGAAAAGTATATCGTGGAAAAACTGACGAAAAACGCACCGAGTGAGATATAGGCTGTATGAACTGGTATGTCTTCCATTTTTTTTCAGTTGTCCTTCGTCTAGGGCTCATTCAGGGCATTGAAAAGCTTTACCTACAAAAACTGCTCCACGAAATAATGTATACTTCTGGTAAATAAACTCGGAAACAATTCTCTTTTGATTAATTTTATATTAATCTTCAAATAGACATCATGATTAATAGTCAGCTGCTATCAAACTAATTAATTCTTAAAAAGTTTGTTTTTATAAATGAATGTATCATCAAGCAATGGAACAATTAAGGAAATTTACCAGCTGGACAATCTTTATTACTAGAGTAGGGCGAACGCCCTCGAAAGCTAGGTTATGTTGGTGGCAAAAAACATGCTGTTGCTAGTGGTGGATGTCCAGCACTGATTCTGCCAAGTCATGTCAACAGTTATATTACATTAAAGTGAACAAATTGGTAAAAAAAAATCATCAATAACATACACTATATTAGCTCTGTTTAATATAATGAACTTTTTGCATTGTTGTATAATGTTCGATTGTAATTATTTCCTATTGAATACTTATATTTTAATTCTTGTTACTAATAGTTGTGAGTTTTTGTTTGGGTGTTAGAAAAATATTATAAGTGTTATTTAATCAGTTCTGGCACCAATGTTTGACTGTCAGCTGTTGTATAAAAACGGATGTACATAGTTGACCAGCTAAAATATTGTCCAATCAGGAACATACTTTTAATGTTGCTACTATATAAGCCTGAATTATTTTTATTTGTGCCAGAGTTGGCAGTGAATAAAGTTGTGCGCATACTTTAAAGAGTTCTGCATCTCTCAAATCTAACTGTAAGCCTCTGCACCCACTCTACTATGTGGTAGTCATAAAATCTACGTCTCATAATAGTGACTACATAGACACTGGTTTAGCCGGGCTAGTTTATCAGTTAGTAGTTGCGCTGGAATTAAAAACAGATAGAGCTTGTAGCTAAACAGGCTTCTCCACCCACTCGACTACGTGCAGTTATAAAAGTCTCTGTCTTACAGTAGTTATTGCACTGACACTAGTTTAGCTGGGCAAAGCTATTGATACTGCAGGAGTAGTAACGTGGGAGCACATCTCGGTAAAAAAATGACCCGACAACATACCCCAAAAAAACTTTATGATTGTTAGATTTGTTGGGTTGCTTACGGACATGCCAAAAATGTATTTGTTAGTTTTTAGATGATTCTTGTTAGTATAATAATATGTATATGCATAAGAAAACACATCTGTTAACATGCTACATTGTTGTTTTCAGGTATGAATATTTTTACAGATCTGTTACAGTATATTTATATAGGTATGCATGGATGTTTGGTCATCTAAATGATAGTCGACATGTGCACAGAGCTGTAAGATATTTATTGGTTTGTTATTTGCTTATGCTGGGGGTTTCCCTCCCGATATGGATCGTCGTTGACATGACCCCTTTGTTTACTCTTGTTTTGGTAGTTGGTTAGGTATTATGTTTATTTGATTAAAACGGAATAGTGATTGCAGTAAAGTCTATATATGACTCTTGATTTGGTAGTGAGTTAGGTATTATGCTTATTTGATTAAAATGGTAATAGTAACCATAATAAAGTAAATAATAGTAGTGTAAGAAGGGAATGTAATAAAGTATAACATAATAGGATGAAAGGTGTAGGTATAGTGGATAACGCTTGTCATAGATGCTATAAAATAGTATAGTATGAAGTCTATAAAAACTTTTTAATTTGTAAAATATTTAATGATATTGCAAGAAACATCGTCTCATTCGGGACGAATGATAATGAGAAGATTTTTTCCATTTTTCAATTCACGTTTTTCCGACACAGCCAGACCCATTCCTGAAAAATTTTCCAAATTGTTATAACTGAAAACCCTATAAAAAGGTGGTGGAGTTGTAATCACTATCAAATTGTTTTTGCATACTGAATTCTGTTTTTCGAACGTGCAATCAGTAGTTTGTCCCAGAGTAGGGTTGGTTTTTGTTGGAGTAGAGATTATAGTCACAGGAAGTGTATTGGTAATCGGATCGGTGATTTCTAGAGTTGTTACTGTAGTTGTCGTAGTAGCTGTAGTTTTTGTTGCTCTCCGAGTCGTAATTCTTGACCGTTCCAAGTATATTTGAATGTATGACAAAAGCTTCATCGGTTTTGCAAACATATTGGTATTCATTCATCCTGTCGGTTCTGGAGCAGTTTCGTGTTTGTACATCAGGAGTCATAGAACATGTGAATGAGCGCATTTGATATTTCAAAGTTTAATTCGACAGATGAGCCGCTACTCGAACACCTCTGCTACCAAGAGTTACATGATGAAATTCTGAAGCCTGATGGATCCAGTATTTTGTTTTTTTCTTGAAAGAGAGAGACTTTTTTCACTCTAGTTCACGCTTTCAACTTTTAGAGCAGGGATGGGGAAACTTTTTAATGGAAGAGCCAAATTTGAATATTGTGCCATTTTCAAGAGCCGCATGTATTAAAGTGTCAGATAGATATATTAATGGATACACTTTCATTTAGTTAATATTACATTTCTAATTATTACAGCATAATAATGTTCTTGCACGCTACTAAAACAGCCTAAAAATAGAAACGTAAAATATAGACACGCAAATGGGTAGAACCATAATACTAGATTACAACACCGTCACTTCAATGTGAGCTATGAGATTGTTTGTAATTGTCCATAATTTTCTTGTTATTAGGCTCCCTAGTAGAGCAGGCAACCCCAAGATATTATAGTGATTAAAATTGCTGACAGTGTGTTTTGCACAAGAAATTGTTTTTATAAGCTGCTGGTCAAATATTGATATATGCTATGTAAATAAGGTAAACTATCAATGATCAGTGTGTGAAAAACTTCATATGTAAAAAAGCCGCATTAGATTTTGCAGAGAGCTGCATGTGGCTCTAGAGCCCCACTTTCCCCACCCCTGTTCTAGAGTTAACTATCTCAAATATCAGCTGCACTCGGTTATTATGATACGATTTAAACTTGGCATACAGGGCGTTGGGATCGCATCTGTCTGTATTATCTCCTCGACATGTGATGCTTATGATGATTTTGTTTTGAACAGTCTTTAGACTTTCAAAACTCGAAAATGACAAATTCACCCCTTTGACACCACCGAAATAGGTGATAATAGTTGTCGGTTTAGTGTTGCTCAAGCGATTACACCTCACGCATGCAAAGTCGAATGTCTCAAATTCTTGTGACAATGGGCACATCAGATGTTAGGTTTTGTAGTCGAAGTTGCACAATTCCTCATTCCAAAACAGTTTTGCGTTTTGGGTAAGTCCTTTCGTATCATTTTTAACTCCCAGCACACATTCCTCTTCATTAAGACTGTATTTTGTCAGAATATTACAGGATGATTCATTTGTAAACTTTTGGCTTTTGCAAATCCGAAAGGCGTTTTGAGGGATAAAAAATCTGCAATACAAAAAGTCAGAGGCATATATTCTCACGCAGTTATTGTCATCCGCATCCATAAATAGTATATTCCATTCAAAAGGCGCAAAGAACAAGACATAATCTCTTTCCAAAGGTCCATCGACGCATTCATCTATGTTGTCCGTGTAGAACTTTCCATTGGCGTTGAGAAACAAAGTCATCAATAGCAATACGACTGTGCAACTCATCTCTAAAGTGCTTTTGTTTTCAGCATCAAAAACTAACTGCTTTTACTCAATGACGAGCATGAAATTCATACTTGAACGGCTATTGCCTTATTCATCTCACTCAGCTGTTTTTGGAGGTGCGAGGCAATCCCATCAAAGTGATTGGCAAAATGTAAGTATGGCTCTACTCTTGTCTGAGACAAAAGAATGTGCGAAGATGTCCACTGAAATGCACATAATCCTTCTAAAATCAAAATATCCACCAAATCGCTCAGCATCTTCAAAAGATTGTTTTACATCAATCAGTCCAATTGCTCTGTTCAAATCCTCCAAATCTATTGTCTTGTCTTCTGGAAAACGGGCTTTTGGATCAAAGTTCCTCTAGCAGTTTAGCATTGGAGAGAATTTGCTCTTGAAATACCATTACAACGTAGAAATCTACTTTGTATCAACTTGCGAGCTAAATTGAGTGCTAACACAAAGTAGAATACTTTGATGAACGAAAAAAAGGATCCAAGCGCTAGAAAGGAATGTGCTCAAAGTGGTCTTTAAGAATTTGGGAACAAAATCAGCCAGCGTGGCGATTGACTTGAAGCTTCGATTTTTTCCACTCATGTTTCTTATAGAGCTCAGTGATTAATAATGTAGATTTTTTGTGTCCTTTCTTTTATGAGCACATGATCATGGTTGTTGAGTCATCATCGCTCATTGAGTCGTTTGAGCCATCATCATTATCAAGACTGAGTGCGTATGGATAATCTTCTGCTATTGCGAGTAATCTATCTTTTGAACGCTGGTAAGATAGTTTGCTTTGAGATGTAGGCAGTAGATATGGATTTCAGCTCGTCTGAGGAAAGTTCCAAAAACGAATCTATCCATTCATCATGCACCAAGAATCCCAGTTTAGCATTTTTAGAATTATTCTTCTATCAATCCAATCTATAGCATCTGACAGTTCTTGTTCGGTAGGCACAGCACCTTAAACCAACTCAGCATATCTGTCACAAATGGTACATTGTCCATCGTTGTGCAAACAGTGACAATTTAGTAGCAATGGATTTGTCACTTGTTTGTAAAAACTACCTCCTAGTACGCAGTATACACATTCTTCTGTAAAAAAAATCTTCAGTCAAAAAGGTCTTGGCTCCTATAACCTTGGAAGTTTCTTGGTGAGCAAAGTATTCAACGTGCAACATGTTTGTTATTATTCTGATGAGCTACAAAACGTGAATGATGTGTCATCGAACGAGAATATGTATTTAATCTTTAAAACTTTTAATAATTTGGTTTTTTCCTTTTTTTGATAAATAATGCGTTAGCGTTAGCTTATGAAACTTTAATCACGTCATGACAATCACAGATTGGACAGCGCTTTAGTTACGATTAGCACTCGGCAAATCTTTTTTCTTTACACTCATTGCAGTAAATGAGATGTCCACATGGAAGGGAGATATTGTGGTAGATTTCAGTGCACTCTAGTAGTAAACGGGTAGTTTACGCTAGAAACCTTGCGAAGCAATGCGCTAGACTTCTGCCCACAGCATTTGGTTAATAGCTGTTGGGTAGGAAGTCCTACTGTGCCGGTAGCATAGTAAGCAGGGCCGGTATTGACCCCTGCAGGGTCGGTAGTGACCTCTACCGACCCGGTACAGCTGTACTGGGCCGGCACAAGATGGTCGCCTTAGACAAGGATCTGTAAAGATGTCCAGGAACTTAGTCAAGGTCGTAAACAGGAAGTGCCTACCCCTAAAGTACCAACTTAGTGGACCTAATTCTATATACAGCCTGGGAACCCTGTAGGAGCCGTCATTGGACAATTAGGAGAAAGGACTCCGCCCTTAGCCACTTGGCACCTCCTTGTATTATCTTGCATTGCATTGTGATTGGTTGAGTATTTATATAATTAATGTAATTGGTTCAATTACTTCCTGTGCATTGTCTCTTATATGTTTTGTGTTCATTAGCTCTCCTATAAAAGGAGAGCTCCCACTGTTAATCTGTGCATTCATTACAATGAGCCATGGCATGTATTCTTATACTGCTAAACACCTAGAGGAATAATTACCCTCAGGACAGCTTTGTAATAAAGCCATTATAACAAACACTACTCGGTACTGTTTGTCTGAGCCATGGGCTCTTGCCTTACCGGGTAATTCGGTTGCCCTATACAGTTGTCACTGTCGGTCAGTACAGTGTCCCCTCTGGAGAGAGGTAGAATACTCGAGACTAGTGGATGTCCGTGGTAACAGACCGGAATCCATTACATTGGTGGCAGCGGTGGGATAAACGGTACCTTCCCACGCTGTGCTCTTTCACGCTACCCTCTGGCCCTGCGAATGCACTGCAGGCCAGCTACCACTGAGGAAGGAGAAGTGATCTACCGGGTGTAGATCTGGAGAGAGGAGGAGAAATTGATCTACCGAAGTAGTAGATCAGAAGAAGCAATTGATACAAGATACTACCGGATTTCTCTGCAGGTTCGTTTGAGTGCGCTCCGAACTGCAGCAGCTATCCCGGCACAGTATCCACTACTAAAGGCTGTCTGCATCAACCGTAGAGCTTGCTCCGTTTGCAGCAGTCCAGTACAGACGCTACCGTATCTTCTACAGGCTCGTAGAGTTCGCTCCGACCTGAACATAGAGATACCGGCACTGTGCGAAAAGAAGAAAGAGTCGTGTATCAGCTATACAGACTCAGCTACCAGAGGTTATTCAGCTTGGAGTGCTACTCAGCTGGTAACAGTGACCCCGGCACTGTATCCACTTACAGTGTCCCTACACTACTGCCTGTAGGCCCGTAGAGCTTCGCTCCGCCCTGCAGCAGTACAAGAAGTTTCGTAACGGTTGTTACAAGCAACGGAGTGCCAGATACTGTCACAGTATCCATTGGACCAACCCCTAGATCTGCTAGAGCCACTGGAAACACAGCTACCGACCCGGATCTCACCTATACCGGCCCGGGATCCAGTTGTACTGACCATTTCTTAGATTTGAGTTGAGATCACTCCTCTATCTGCAAAGAATGGCCACCCAGAGAGCACGCAGCGCCGGTCGAGCACCCGCTGGCAACCCAGAAGCTACAGCCATTGATAGATTGACCGAAGCATTGACGGCTATGATGAGGCCCAACCAAGACAATGCACCAGCTAGGCTAAAGGCTCCGAAGTTCGACGGCGAAGGAGACGTTGAGTACTTCATCAGCCGATTCATTGAGGTAGCCGAAATGAATGAGTGGCCAGAGAACACGGCCATGTTATACCTAAGGGATGCATTACGAGGTAAAGCATTGGACTGTGGAAAGCCTCCACATCTGCAGGGTATCTTTGCTGCACTACGAGCACGTTTTGGGCTAACACAAAGGGAAGCTATGTCCCGGCTGACCAGCCTACGCCGCCAACACAAGACGTCGCTCCAAGAGCATGCAAGTGAAGTAGAGCGCCTAGTGCGCATTGCTTACGCAGATCTACCTCACCGACCCATGCAGAGGATGATGCTGGATATCTTCAGCACCACGGTTGGAAATGCTTACCTGCAAAGGCACTTGTTGGCCATGCAGCCCATTGACATTGCTGAAGCAGTCAGGGCCGGCAACGAGTATATGCAGATAAAGACACCGTTTGAGGAGCGCCAGGCTCATGTACGGATGTTGGAAGAGGATGCCGACGAGGAGGAAGAGGAATGGATGAGGATGGTTGCCAAGGGCCCGTCTCAACGTGTCTCCACCGCTACTGCCGTACAGCAGACACACCACACCCCTACACCTGCCATACCGGATCCTATGACAACAGTCATGGACAGCCTAAAGCTACTAACAGAAGAGCTACGGTCGCTGAGAGCGGCAAGACAAGCAGCTCCCCCTCCACAGTTGGAGACAGCGCCTGCAACACGCTGCTGGGGCTGCGGACAACCAGGCCACATGATGGGTACCTGCCCCCGAACTCAGCGCGCAGTTCACTTGGCAAACAACCCCAGACAGACGGGAAACGGCCGGCGCCCGCAGTAGCGCCACCGGCAGCTGACTGCAGCTGGGCAAGCCGGACCACACCCACAACCCCTTATAGTCCTGGAACTCTGAAGAAGAGTGGACAACCTCCCAAGATACAACCGACAGCAACCAACCACCGCTGGACAAGCCAAACAACTCCTGATGCCCCGTACAGTCCTGGAACTCTGAAGAAGAGTGGACAACCCCCCAAGAGAGCGTCAATACCCGCTGACTGCAGCTGGACAACTCCTGACACCCCGTACAGTCCTGGAACTCTGAAGAAGAGTGGACAACCCCCCAAGAGAGCACAGACGCCCGCTGAGGACAGCCGGACAGCTCGACAAGCCCCTATTAGTCCTGTAACTCTGACGAAGAGTGGACAACCCCCCAGGAGAACACAGACTGACAGTAGCTGGAGAGCTCGTCAACCCCCTTACAGTCCTGCAACTCTAGGAGAGAGTGGACAACCCCCCAGGAGAACACAAATGGCAACGCCACCGCTGGAGCGACCTTACCAGGCCAGCTACTTCCTGGCTGGAAGGTTAGCCGGTAGACCAGCCTCCCTGTTGATTGACACAGGCTGCACCACCAACTTGCTGTCGAAGCATCTGTATCAGCAATTGCCACAGTCAGTGAAGGACACGCTGCAACGCAGCAAGGCTCATGGACTCACGGCTGACGGGTCTAGGATTCCCTGTTACGGCACCCTGCAAGTAAACTTGCAGCTTCGTAAACTGAGAACGAGCGTTAACTTCGTCATTAGTGACATCAATGAAGATGCCATAATTGGCATGCCGTTCCTCACCTTACACGAGTGTGCCCTACGGTTTCCAGACTCCCATGTCATCATTGACGGACATGTGTTACCTTGCACGGACAAGCACGGGCGGCCACTTAATGATAGTGTCTGTCTAGAGCAAGCAGAGCTGACGGAGAACCCCCCTTACACCCCTGAAGAAGAAGATAACCCCACACAACCACCCGCTGTAGAGAGAAATACAGGTGGAATGTACCAGGCTGTGAAGAGCCCCCCGCCACAGGTAGATGGCAGAAGATTTGAGCCGGATCGGACAATAACTGTAGAAGCTATAGGCAAAACAGTGTTTTCCCCCCCGCTGGCTACGCCCCTGCGCTGGGGAGAAGGGAGCCCTGCTGCTGGAGAGAGGCAGCTGCCCTTTGACTATCAACCCTCTGTTAAAAGATACAGATATGAAGCAAGCAAGCACAACACAGAAGCAGACTATGAGAGCGCTCAACTGTGTCTAGATGGGGATTCCCACCACCCGCCTAGAGGAAAGGCAAGGAAAGCAGTAAACAGACCCAAAAAGACTGCAAGGGAGGTGCGGACCACATCACGCTTGGTTTCAAAAGAACCCCCAGGAGCTCCCCGACAACCTCCAGTGAACAGAGTCACTGTAGCAGACCGTCTAAAGATGTTGGAGAAGTGGCCAAAACCTCCCAGTACTCGAACCCTTCCTGTTAAGCCGGGCAGAGTGAGACAAAGTTGTAAACAACTCTGCAGCACAGACCAGCCACTCGTACCTAGCAGTGACAGTGACAGGACCATCCTCCAACTAGCCATGGCGGCTGATCAATGCATAGAGCTTGAGGACCAAAAGGCAGATTTGCTGCAGGATGCAGGCCTTGATAATTGTCCATCAGCCAACTGTGCAGACACAGAAGTACTGGAAGCGATGCCAACGGCAGAGCTGTATACCAAGGTAGAGAAAGTCAAGCTAGCAGAGAAAGAGAAAGAGGGTGAGCAATTAAATGCAGCATTTTCAAAATGGTTATTTGAGAACTGCACACCACGAGATCCGTTAGCACTACGGAGTGGCAGCCCACCTAGCTATGCTAAACCTGTACCTCTAGACTCACCATGCGCTGGTGACAGTAGAGTATGCGCTCTCCCACAAGTCGGGACTGCTGACACCCTCATAAGGGCAGTAGATAAGAAAGAGCGGGAGATCAAGTGCCCACCGCTTGATGCTGCCTGCCTGCCGGCCCGGGATGACTCCCTACCTGCCCGGGGTCCTCCAGAGTTTCAGTCAGGGAAGACTGAGAAGTTACAAGGCAGTAGTCACCCTTGTAGAGCTTACCGAAAGAGAAAGCCTGTGATGGCAGCTAAGGGTGAACGTCCCACGACGTCTTCACCACCAACCTTAGTGCCACACAGCACAGTGCACCACACCCCGGCACGGGATGTTGCTTGCACCCCCACGGTACAGTGGGAAGAGGAGAGAAGGCGCTGGCTTTCCTTAGAAAAGGAACGGCGGTCTCCTAAAGTTGAGATAAGGAAGGTTCTGCCAGCACTAGAACTTCCAGGGCCGCTGCTCGCACCCATACATGACGCTATGGTACAGCAAGCCTCGCTGCACTATAGGCAGCTCATCGACATGTTGCATAAAACTGGTAATGCACGTGTTGCTGTAGACTCACGCTCACAAATGAACGTGACGCCCAAGCTTACCATACGATTGGTACAAGCATCAAGCCTTCCCGTAGAGGAGGAAAAGGAGCTGATTACTAGGTTCCCCTATGATCCAGGAGGAGTTGAGTTATGGGAGGTCACCTGCAAGGGCGACCTTCTCTGGAGAGAGGTGCTATGTCATCTCATGGCATAGTACCTGACTTTATATATAATCAAATATATAATCTGGGTACGGGTGTTACCCCCACACATATCTGCTCTTGATATTTTATTATTAAAGCCAGGCTATGACTTTAATGGAGAGAGGTATGTGGTAGATTTCAGTGCACTCTAGTAGTAAACGGGTAGTTTACGCTAGAAACCTTGCGAAGCAATGCGCTAGACTTCTGCCCACAGCATTTGGTTAATAGCTGTTGGGTAGGAAGTCCTACTGTGCCGGTAGCATAGTAAGCAGGGCCGGTATTGACCCCTGCAGGGTCGGTAGTGACCTCTACCGACCCGGTACAGCTGTACTGGGCCGGCACAAGATGGCCACCTTAGACGAGGATCTGTAAAGATGTCCAGGAACTTAGTCAAGGTCGTAAACAGGAAGTGCCTACCCCTAAAGTACCAACTTAGTGGACCTAATTCTATATACAGCCTGGGAACCCTGTAGGAGCCGTCATTGGACAATTAGGAGAAAGGACTCCGCCCTTAGCCACTTGGCACCTCCTTGTATTATCTTGCATTGCATTGTGATTGGTTGAGTATTTATATAATTAATGTAATTGGTTCAATTACTTCCTGTGCATTGTCTCTTATATGTTTTGTGTTCATTAGCTCTCCTATAAAAGGAGAGCTCCCACTGTTAATCTGTGCATTCATTACAATGAGCCATGGCATGTATTCTTATACTGCTAAACACCTAGAGGAATAATTACCCTCAGGACAGCTTTGTAATAAAGCCATTATAACAAACACTACTCGGTACTGTTTGTCTGAGCCATGGGCTCTTGCCTTACCGGGTAATTCGGTTGCCCTATACAGTTGTCACTGTCGGTCAGTACAGTGTCCCCTCTGGAGAGAGGTAGAATACTCGAGACTAGTGGATGTCCGTGGTAACAGACCGGAATCCATTACAATATGATTGGCAGAGACTTTTGTTTCATGTGACTCAAATACACATTGAGCAAGTCTATATTGCTCTGAGTGGTCTTTAGCTTTCTTCTTGTTTTAGTTTTTTTAGCGTCTAATAAAACTTTGTCACCACATGCTCCGCTACTTGATTTACTCTCGTCCAAAACATAAGTTCCATCATCATTCAAATATTTTTCTGGATTCCCATCAGAAGTTCCCGTGTTTTCCAAAGCGTGTAAAGCTTCAATCACAAATCATATTTAATCAAAAAGCTTTCCATTCAGTGTCAAGACTTTTTCTATATCATTTCGACTATGTCCAAGTTTTTTGCAGATGTTTCATTGTCTATTTTTCATCAAACTGAGCTAAATGACAATCTTTTTTTCGTCGATGTGCCTCAAGCTCTCACTCAATTTTTTTTTACTTTTTTGTTCGTTCGTGAACTTTTTCAACGTACTTTTCTCCTTTACTCATTAGTAAAAAGGAACAGCCCGGAAACCGACGAAAGTGTTTTGTCTTCAGTATATCACCCTCTTTCCAATCTTTCAGCTCCCCCAAACAAAAGAAACATCTTACGCTATCTGCAAAATCAGTGTAGTACAAACCTGCATTGGAAAGGAGTTTCATAGGAACTTTACCCTCCCACCGCTTGAAACTTTCTTCTCTTGCCGATTTAGGAGCAAATGTGACTCTACCAGCGGATCAATCAAGATGCCCAGAGATAAAAATTCTGCAGTCAAACCCATCAACCGTATAGTTCTTTGTTCTTCGATCGTCTAGCTTTTGACAACGGAAATGTTTGTCATTGCTTCCTCAGTTAAGTTTCCAGCTCTGTACACCTGACTGTAAGTCAATGGTTCTTTGACAAAATGAAAAAAATGGAAAACTTGTAGCATGCTCTATTGTCAGATATTCATCTTCGCTTTTCCACTTCAGTAATTTCCTTCTACAGAGCGTGCACTGAATGATATTGTCTTTTCCAAGATTGTAAAATCCAGGCATCGCCATGTTTTCACCCGAGGGTCTAACTACCCAACTCCAGTTTGTGAAAAAAGACTTTTTTTGATAATTCTCATCGAGCATCAAAGTCTCTCTTTTAAAAAAGGATAGCTCATCTTAAATAAATTTGATAAAGTCCTTTGGGGAAAATTTCGCGATTGTCCCTTGTAATTTTAATGACAGTAAACACAGTGGTTGTCTGGATAAATTGCTATGAGGTGAATGAATGCGTCAATGATGGGAAAAAAACGTTGTAAAAACAACAAGTTGGTGTCAGGTAGAACATCGTTTTTTTCCCGAATCGGAACTTCGGCATTATCAAAGACGTTTTGACTTTGTTATCATCCTTATTTTCATTATGACTAGTATTTGCTACATGTTTGTTGTTCGATGCAGGACACATGATTTTCATAAAATGAAGAATTATTTTTGAGTTGTGTACAAAACAACAAGTAGTAACTCGGCAGTTATTGATCAAAGAGAAATTGATGTTGATAATTGAACTTCTCTCATCTTCAATAATTGATGATCTAAAATAAAAAAAACTAATTCAAAACAAAAGGGGACTAAAATTAGATTTTGATTTTTCGATGCACATTTGAATAGATTGAAATTAATATTTTTTTAAAGACTTACGTTATAAATAAAGGTCTTTTTGGTCTAGGTGAATGTTGTGTATAGTTTTTTGAATATAAATTGATTCCTACTAAGGCAGAAGAAGTTGATTCTCATTGAGAAAAGAGTTAAAAATTAGAGCTAAAAATAATAAAGCAAGTTAGTAAAGTTTATGTTTGTGATTTACAACTATAAAAATAATATCCATTACCACAGTATAAACAAATATTTTTAAAAAACTACATGACATTGAAGCCTCAGTAATCTTTGGATAAGTGGAGATTGGATAACTTTTGATCATAAAGATATAAAAATCATTGTAACTGCAAAATAAACAAATATATTTTATTAAAGCTAGACGTCCTACGTAAGTACAGGGAATAATAAATAATAAGATCCCGGTTGTTGCCTTTTTGTCCAAAAGATAATTTTGTCAACACCTTATACTATGTAGCTTTGAGAGCAAACCAGATAGGTTTATGAGTACATCTTTCTTAGAGCGCAATTAGGTGAGTTTTTCAACTAGTGTTAAATAATTATTTATTATTTCTTACCTCAATGCTGAAAGCCCTCCTAGTAGTTGTAGTAGTAGATGTTGTCCCTTCAGTCATTGTTGTTGGAATGGATGCTTTCTGTGTGAGAACAGTGGCTTTTAAATAGCTAAAGTTGCACTGATTGACTTAAAAACTAATAAAAAGTCTCAGGCAAAAAATGCTTTATACCATATCAGATATTGAGGGCTTTTTCTGTTGCGATAATCTCTTTATAATGTATAAGGTTTTCGAGGGAAAAAGTTTTTTTTTTCATTTGCGCAAAAAATCTTATATGTTTTGAAGAGATTTTTGCTCGAAGACTTTTTTTTAGTCAAGTAGAATTTCTTATGTGTTATAAAGCATTTTTCGCGCAAGCATTCTCATTGGATGTAAGCTTGGATCATTCGGTGCAATTTTGACTATTTAAGAAGCCCTGTTTTTACACAAAAATCATTCACTCCACCAACATTATCTGAAGGAACAACATCCACATAGCATCTACTACAACTACTAAAAGGACTCTCAGCAATAAAGTGAGAATTAATAAGTAAATATTTAACACTTGTTGGTAAAAATCAACTAGTTGCTCTATGAAGTCTCAAAGAGTTATCTTCAGGGCTTTAATTGTTTATTATTAATAGTGCTTAGCTAGCTAGTTTGTGTTTTGGAGGATATTACTACTATTATTTGTTTTTTTTGTTTTGTTTCCCGTTCAACTTCTCACTCAATTCAATGGATAAGGATGATGACATCAGAACAAATAAACTTCCAACATTCAAACCATATCCCGATAAGAAAGAAAACATTCCGCCTGAGTTGTCTATACCAAAGAGGAGCCCGAGAAAACTTAGACCAAAACCATGGAATTACGATGAAAGTAAAATACTCGACTGTGCATTTGCTCTGGAAGATCTTTCTAATTCGATCCTTTCCTGCTTGGCAAAAATTGCTGTCGGTATGCTGAACTTTTGTCACATAAATAAAAGTATAATGAATGGAACCTTTCAACCGCTTCATCTACATCCAACACCATCGCTTTTGAAAATAACTTACATTGAAACACCAGTCGAGGATGTCTATAAAAACTAGTCCATTATCCACTACAATGTCAAAACATTTGGTAACAGACGTCAAGTCAGATCTAGCGTGAATAAAAAGGAAGCCCGCAAGTTAAGACCATTGCAACTAAAGGCGCCAAGGCTGGTGATCTTCATGGAATTCGATCAAGAAAAGCAACCCATTTTTCATCCTATCAGATTTCCTGCTACTATAACTGCTGAAAAATTGCTAGGTTAATAAGAAGCAATACACCTCAGTTGCTCAACATGATCTGTATCGCAACCCTGTCTCGATTTTCAGTAGGTAATGTAATCAGTTTTGAATTTCCTCGAGTCGTTTGTCATTTAACTTTACCTAATATAAAAATGGTGATGAATGCACTACTAGTGAGCTACAGGTGTTTGCGATACAATGAATTGATGATGGGGTCTTTGTACATACCCAAAAAACACGCTGCTGACATAAAAAGAATTCAAAAAGGAGTTATCCTTTTACGAAATTGAGAAGTTAGTGGATTTGAAAACCTTTGACACAACATTAATCGTATTCACACCAATGCAGGCTATGGAAGCAGCACAAAATATGACCAACATATCCGATGAGTCTGAAAAGTTTAAACACCTTGCTGCAGATGAACTTCTCAAGAACAGTGTGTTACTGCTTTCAGCAGGAAACGTCACGTCTACCGATTTAAATAACCTAAATTACAAGACAAGACTTGTGATTGAGGAGTTCAAGACAACCGACACAACTCTGTGAGTGATTTATCTTTTCTATATAATATAATCTATCAATTGTAAATAATATTTCATCTCAATTCAGTTGCAATAATTTATTTATCAAGTATTTTTTTATTTTAGATATAAAAAAGATTAAGCTGATAAGGAAATCTTAAAGTACACACTATCATCCGAGTCTCAGTACAAGTCTACTACCAATTGCAATGCTTTGATTAGTAAAATTGTACTCAAACTATTTACTATCAAACAGTTCAATTAGTCCATGCTTATTCATTATGAGCTACCATTATTCACTTTCTATTAAAAATATTATCCATTTTATCTAGGCTTCTTACGCTATTATTATATACTTTATTACGCTTGCTATTCCCGTTTTAATTAAATAAACATAATACCTAACCCACTACCAAAACAAGAGTAAGCAAACAAAGGCCCGTGTCAACCACGGTCCTTATCGGGAGGAAAACCCCCAGTATAAGCAAATAACAAACCAATAAACATCTTACAGCTCTGTGCAAATGTCTATCATTTACATTACCAAACATACATTCACACCTATATAAATATACTGTAACAGGTCTGTAAAACTATTCATACTAAAAACAACACTGTAACATGTTAGCAGATCTGTTTTCTTATGCATATACATAGTATTATACTAATAAAAAACATCTAAAAAGTAACAAATACATTTTTGGCAGGTCTGTAAGCAATCCAACAAATCTAACAATCAAAAAAGTTTTTGGAGTATGTTGGCAGGTCTTTTTTTTACCGAGACCTGCTCCTACATTACTACTTGAAGGTTAACAGTGACTACTAGTCAGTTGCTAAAGTAAACCTCTGCCTATATTACTACTACTAAGGGAGGTGAATAATTAATTATACAGCAAGATAAATCATAATAAAAGTTTATTCTATCAACTGGGCCTGTTTTGGTCCATCTACAGACTATCAACTGAGCCTGTTTTCGGTCCCTCGACTACCTACCGGGTCTGCTTTTCGGTCCACTGACTATCAACCGGGCCTGTTTTCGGTCCCTCGACTATCAACTGGGCCTGTTTTTGGTCCATTTACAGACTATCAGCTGGGCCAAATTTCAGTCCTTTTTGGGAGTTTGGCATAATTATACTTCAATAAATTTGCGTACTTATTCTTATTGCAGCATTGGTACCATTGATTCCAGGGAAGACAAGTCTCAATCTCTCCATGCTTAGGATGTGCTAACTTGTAGAATATCAGCATGGAAGTAACCATAATTAATGTGGAACCTGTAATATAGTTTATTGTATAACTTTTGGTTTTAAATTTCATTAATTAACGGTTTTGTGCACTCAAGTAACAGCTTACTACGCACATGAAACTGATGTTTTGAGTTCGGAGATTGCACCACCGGATTGATATTTTTGAAACAAAGTAATTTCAAAAATTGTTTCTGTAAGCAAAAAAGTTGTTTGCTAAGTTGATAAAAAAACACTATGCTATGGCCATTCAATCGTTTAACTTTAGGTTAATCTTCAGCTTTATAAAAATTGACTAACACAAATTGTAGTTTGATGGTGAATGCTAGACTCAGAAGCAAGTACTCACCAATAACAAATATGGTGATTCGAGGGCTCCACCAGATGTTCATGTCACGAGTCTTTGTATACCAGCCAATAGCCATACCAATATTCTCTACTCCAATAATGATGTAATATATCAGTTTACTGTCTCTGGTTGCTCCGGTCTAAATCATATTAAATATTGCATGTAAGTATTAGAGAAAGTGGTCTGTTGGATGAGGTTGTTGTTGTCTTTTGACAGCTAATGCTGACCCAAGACAGCTGCTGCTGCTGCACCTACTGATCCAGAGCAGCATTGGCTGACCAAAGGTAGCACCTGCTAACTCAAGGCAGCAGCTGCTGACCCAAGGCAGCACTTTTTCACTCAAGGCAGCAACAGCTGGCTGAAAGCAGCACCTGCTAACCCAAGACAGTACATCTAACCTGAAGCAGCACTTGCTGACTCAAGCAGCTACTGCTGACTCAAGGCAGCACCTGCTGTTCCAAGAGAGCACCTGCTTATCAAGGCAGCACCTGTTGACCCAAGGCAAAGATGCCCACTAACCTGAGTGTTAAGAAAGCAGATATTCATTCCAAGGGCAGATACAACCAAACGAAGTCTACCAAACATTGGACTTGGATCCAGGTTTTTTATATCCTCTTCGCTTCGATATTGAAAACAAATGACCCAAACAATCATAAAGATGCTGTTAATGCTAACCAGTAGTCCTAGTTTCCAACCCTGAAACAGAAAGTGGCCACAGGACGACACTGTAAACTATATTGCCACAATATGAACTCACAAAATGTTGTGTATTCTTAAACCATATTGGTTTAGCCTGTAATCTAATAATCAGAGTGAATGCTGTCTTTCAGGTTGTCTAAACGTATATTTTGCCGTTGACGAAATTAGTTTGGCTGATATAAGTTATGAAAAACACAAACTTTACAGCACGTAATCATCCTTGATTAAGATAGTTCAACTTTTAAGATAGCTGTGTTTAGTGTTTTGTAATTGATTCACTAATGAAAATTCTATAAATTCTGGTGCTTTAATAATTCGAAAGTCAAAAAATTTCATCTTTTTTTTATGTTTATAATGATTCATTAGATATTGCAAAGGATTTTCGCCTCTAGTTTACCTGGCACTACTAGAGAGAAGGTTGCTAACAAGACGAGTCTGTCTTGGCACTGTAGCACAGTGTTATTTATATTAAGCAACACAGGATCTAAGCAGTACAGGGTTTGGACCCTACCAGCAGATAGCACTGCCAAAGGAGTGTCTATCATGCTGTCAACTATAGAGTATTGAAGAGCAGTACCGAGCTGTGACGAGGTCTGTATAGCGCTGAGTCAATTAGCAAGGCAACTCGCCAAACTCATAGAGTTTAGAGTTAAATATAAACATATTATATGAAGCTAAGACACAGTAAATTGCTAAGTAACGATACAATCATGCTAAGCAACTGTACTGTGAGAGAACACAAACAGTTCTGCTTGGAGCAGGAAGCAACAACTATGTTTACAAAATAGAATCAGTTAATGAGTTGGTTGAAAATACAATCAGTTGATTGGCTACAAAATAAGCAAGTGGAACAGAAATAAAAAAATTGGAAGCTACACAGATAAGCAAATGCATCTAATAATAAATAACAGTTAGTCCAATGCGGATCCGGCATGTAGTTTCTCTTTGTCAATGCAACCGGAAGCAGGCCAGTCACTAATATAACTTATCATTAGACATCACGACTAGCTTGATGTTTGTCTTGATTTGAGGCACTATAAGCAACTGATATGACACAAGTGATATTTTTGAAAAAGCCCAAGGGATCAACCTTACCGCTTTTTATTTACTTGAAAACAATTATTAGTTGAGTAATTATGCGCATAAATACGACTTACGTGGTAGAGCCATAGTTTCAGATTTCAGGTTTGATTAAGTTTTCCAAAGTAAACTAACGACAATGCACCCTTGTAGTAGCGTACTTCCACAGTGGGGATGTACTGAGATGGTTTATGTAAATGGCACATTGTTAGTACTGTACACCCCATCAGTGCTTTTCTGCAGCAAGTCCTGTGAGCTCTATAGGGCTGTAGCGGATTTTCACGTCCACAACCTTCCACTAGCGGGTTGTGCTGGTAGACGCGCTCTCTTGTTTAGCCACAACAATACCATCAGCCACCGCAGGCCTGACAATCTACAGTCTACCTCAACTCAGAGGTGACCCCGTGCAGGAATGGCACAATCTAAGTGTTGCAAAGTAAACGACCGACTTTAACAACGGTAACGAGCCTTCGGCTCAGACATACACTGTGTTTAAGTAGTGTATAAATATATCCTTTATTCATAACCAGAATGTAAGGAGGCAATACAAGACAAGCTCATGTCATAACAGTAAGTGCCGGCAATACAAGGCAAGAGACCACACTCTTGCCATATCGGTAAGTGCAATGAGTATGGCAAAATCTCTGCCTTTTATAGGCAGAGTTATGGAAAAGTTCCAGCCATGCACAGGAAGCATGGCAGGAAGTTATACAGTATGTAGTAGCAATATATAGATATAGCAAGCGGTATTGTCCAATGATATAAGGTTAAATGAGCTAAAGCACACTGGCGCCCATAGGTAAGGGGGCGGAGTTCATAGCTAACTTGGCCAGTGATTTGTGGGTATTGTCTTTATAAGTTACTTGGCCTTTGGCTCACATTTCTCTATATCCAAGGGTAGATATCTTCGGGTGGTAACTTCTGGAGGCTCTTCGGCTATGTTTCGTCACTCTCAACTTGGCGGCCATCTTGCTGCCGACCCGGGATAGCTACCCAGGGTCGGGGTAATAATATTCGGGGTTGCTGGAGTAATACTCGGGGTCGTTGTAGTGACACCCAGTGCCGGTATGATTTATTATTAGTAATAATCATTTGTTAGAGCAATATAATCATTACATTAGGTTCCGGTCTTTATCTATTGCATTCATTGGAGGCATGCCTGTGATAGCCACCAACAGGGGGACCTCTGCGCAGTAGTGGTCACTGTATGTAGTCAGTAAAATTCACCACAGGGCCCTTTCAAAAAATCAAGACTGTAAAAGGGACTCTCAAGAGCCCCTTTTAGCTAGAGAATTGTTACAGCTGTGTGGATTTCTCACAATGCCCTTGTTGCAATGGAAATGTGTTTTTGATTTCGTCCTATTTTTTTACATCATGTTGGTGTAATATAGTTAATGCTATCCTTATTGTTGCAATAAACATTTATTAGTTAAGATATCACACATGTTTTATCTTCACTTTTTACTTGTTACAATAATCCTTCGGAGATTTGCTCCAACCACATTAAAGAAAAACAAAAAAGTCCATTAGCCAAGAGAGAGGATAAAAAAAGTAACAAGATACAGGATGTATCCATCTGCCGAGAGCTATGGGATAGAAAAAAGTATCAAGAGCTATGCATGTGTCAACGTGTGACAATATTGGGAATCAAATCTGTGGTATACGCCTAAAAAAAATGGGTGAAGTAAACTCATGTAAGAACTACAGAATGGACCTCAAAAAATTCACAAAAATTTTTGCAGATCTACTCATATTATAAAAATTAATCATGTGCCAGGGGTGGGAGCAATAAAAAAATGGCAAAAAGTAATGCATTCACAAAAATTGCTTAGAAGGCATATGACAAAATGAGTCTAGATAGAGACACATTTTTGAAGTACATCTCACAAAACTGCTGCACAAAGTATGCAGATCTGCTCCTGTAATGTAAAAATACTATGAAGTAGAGAACCCATGAGCCAAGAGTGAGAAAGAGAATAAAAAGTGATGAGAGGCCATATGTCAACAGGTGAACAAGACTGCAGCACATCTGTGGGATGTACTTCACAAATCTGATCCATTTACGTCCAAGATTTGCTCCTAATGTACTACTAATATCTGCGGAACAAACTTTTTTTTTAATGCAACAACACAGTAACTGGTGACCCTAGAGTTTCTTATAAATGGACGAACATAGAAACACGCTGGAATGAAAGATTGATCATAGAAAAATAAAGAAAAGTAGTTCACTACTGCTTGTATGTTAGCTTTTTAATGGCTCATAACACTCATTTTCATATTAAAGAAATTTAAATAAAAAGGTTTATTTCAAAGTACGCATTATCTTGTTGACCAAGCGCATGTAGAAATTTCCAATGACATCTAAACATCAGAATTATCACAGCCAACATCCAAAATTTTATTAAAGTCCAAATAAAACTTGCGACAGTTATTATTAAAACATGGTTTAATGTCTACAATTTAGATCTCTTTTTAGGGCGTGGGCTAGAGTGTCATGGGAAGCTGTTTGTGCTTTGTCCCTTAGGTGCCTTTTTACTCTTCAACATAATCTTACTTCTGTGGGAAGTTTAAAGGAAATGGGTAGGGTTACAGTTAAGAGAAGGATGTGAGCTTCTTCTGAGATGAGTTACGAGGATATGAGTGTAAGAAGTGGCTTGCGTTTCGAATGACAGTTAGCTACAAAAAAATGTCAGCCGGATGCTGTATAAATGCAGCTACAGGCTGAAAATGAAGGTAACTTCTTGGGGAAGATTTACATATGTTTGGGGGGTGAGTAGGGGAGTGAGACTAAAATAGGGGGAAAGTTGGGGGACAATAAGGATAGGTGAATAGGTGCAAAAAGGTAGAAACTACGACAGACGAATGAAGACCATAAAAAAGTGTCGACTATACAAGCTCATAACAATGTTTGAGGTACATTTACATTTCAACTTACATCAAATGCAGTAGCAAAAGCAGCAAGTATCAACATTCTTGGAACAATTTCAAAGAACTTCCATAGATAATGATAGAATTTTCTTTGTAAGACAGTTGTACACAACTTTGCGTCATCCTTGTATGAAGGGGTCATTTCATTGTATGCAACAACACTGTATGGTAGCATTAGAGCGGTAAAGCTCATTGATGCGATATCTGT
The DNA here is from genome assembly GCA_945261195.1 of Cryptosula pallasiana. Classification (NCBI taxonomy): domain Eukaryota; kingdom Metazoa; phylum Bryozoa; class Gymnolaemata; order Cheilostomatida; family Cryptosulidae; genus Cryptosula; species Cryptosula pallasiana. The sequence continues at coordinate 38,064,198 of OX183137.1, forward strand.
TATATAACCTCAAAACAGAAAGAAAGTTAGTGTGCAGACATAACATACAAGCATATTAAAATAATTAACACTTTACCACAGAACAACAAAACCAACCAAAATAGTTGATTAGGCGTATAAAATTTTACCTGGCATTCTTTCAATTTGGAGTTATTGCCATTTTTGCCAAAAGTTTTTCTAGTTCCACATTTTCATGTTTAACATATTTACGCGTATCTAAATTTGTGTGATTAAAAGATATCATAATTCCTTTTTGCAACACAATACAAATACATATTTACACAGCAAATATAAGAAGTATAACAGGAGCAAATCTGCATAACAAAACTGACCTGCCAACATATCGAAGTTGAATTCATGTGTGTTTAACGTGTCGCATTGGTTACAGTCCTGTCAGACATATTTTTGTGAGTCTTTATGTATTTTTTCAAACTATAATATGCATCTCCATAAGAAAACCGTCCTGCTAACTTATTCCATTGTTTTCGTTTTTTTAGGTATGAATATCTTTATAGACCTGTTACAGTAAAATGTATGTTTGATAGGTAATGTAAATGATAGTTGACAGTAGCACAGACCTGTCAGATAGTTGTTGAATTTTTATTTGATTACGATAAAGGCTTTTCTCCCAGTTTTGATTCCATTTCACCTTCTCTCTTTGTTTTTTGGCATTTGTTTTTGTAGCAGGTTATGTGCTATGTTTATTTTATTAAAATGGTGGATATAATAGTGAGAGTAATAAAGCATAGAATAATACCCTAAAATTTATAGGTAAAATGGACAACATTTGTAGAAGAAATTATATAATAGTAGCGAATAAAGTGTATAACAAAGGGTAGTTACTACCATTTGTTATACACTTTATACTATACGCTTCTATTATATACTTTTTATATTATATAATTATTATATAACTTTTGTGATACATATTTATTATGTACTGCACTATGTCTACTATAGACATAGCGCCTAACGATAAACGTTGATTAAATGAAATTGATAGTTGTTTGTTATTGACTAGTACGGGTATAATTTGACTATTCTAAGTATTGCTGCTTGTAGTAGATGTCCACTGAGACTTAAACGATAAACGTGTGATCTTTGAAAACATTTGAACCATTTATCTGTTTTTACATTTAAAATGAAAAATGAATTGCCAAACAAATTATTGCTGCTAAATTACAATTGGTTGAAGATTACATTGTATAGAAAAATAAATTGCTCACCGAGCTGAATCGAATGTCTACAATCTACAATCCTTGTTTTGAAAAATTAGGATATTCCAATTGGGTAGAAAGAATTTTTTCTGTTGGAAGCAGCAGCACGCTGTCCTTGACAATTTCATCTACAGCAAAATATTTCAAACTCTCAGACTCGTCGGGTTTGTTGTTCAGGTTTTGCATTGTTTCTTCCAATGTCCGCAGCGGTGTGAATACGATGATGTCATGTCGTGCGTTACCAAATCCACTAGTTTCTCAATTTCATAAAAGGATAACATATCTTTGAGTTCTTTTTACATACGCAGCATTTTTCTCATGTATGTCCAAAGATTCCATCAACAATTCATCATATTGCAAGCATCTGTAGCTCAATAACAGAGTGTTTATTACCACCTCTTCATTCAACAAAGTTGAAGAACTTACGACTTCGGGAGCCTCAAAACTAATCTCACTGCCTATGGAAAATTGAGACAGAGTTGCGATACTGATCATTTTCAGCTACTGGTCAACGTTTTTTTCTCTTATTAGCCTAATTATTCGGTTTGCATCTTCAACCATTATAACGGAGGGAAACCTGATCCAGTAAAGGGATGTTTATTTTTTTTGTCAAATCCCTAGAAGGCCACCAGTTTTCGCACATCAAGTTGCACCGGTCCTAGCTAATCAGTCACCTTTTTACTCACGAGAGATCTGATTTGATACTTGTTACCAAATATTTTGACCGTATAGTGGATAACAGAAAAATCTTTATGGGCCTCATCGGAGAGCGTTTCGATGGAAGTAGATTCAAATGAAGTGGTTGAAACCTTGCAACTATCATTCTTTCATTTAATTTCCAAGAGTTCAGCAGACTGCCGGATTTTTTGCCATTGAGGAAATAATTGAACCAGGAAGAATTTTTATAGCAAATGGGACTAGTATGTTTTACTTTCGTCAAAACTCCATGATTTTGGTCTAAGTTTTCTTAAATTCTAAGTTTTTTTAGTCGCTTGAAAATCTTTATATAATTTAGTGTATTTTTCACAAAAAGAAAGTTCTTTTAGTTGCTCAGAAATCCTTGTATAATATGGTGTACTTTTTGCAAGAAGAAAATTTTTTTAGTTGCCCGCAAACTCCTAGCCTATATATCATAATGTACATTTTCTTGCAAAGAAACCGTTTGATGAACCTTTTTTGCAAGCATTCTCATTGTACAGGTCAGTCAGTACAACTGCAGCTATTAAAGATCCACTGTTTCCACACAGAGAGCATCCCCTCCAGCAACAGTGACTGAAGGAACAACATTTACTGCAACTAATAGGACTAGGATCTATTTATTTGTTTTATTTGTTTGTTCATTTGTCTTGCTTGTTTGCTCGTTTCTTTGTTTTGTTCGTTCCTTTGTTTTGTTCGTTCGTTCGTTTGGTTCGTTTTGTCTGTTCATTCTGTTTGTTCAGTTCGTTGTTTCTCCATCTGCTTGCTTGCTTGCTTGCTTGCTTTGCTTGCTTGCTTTGCTTGCTTGCTTGCTTGCTTGCTTGCTTTGCTGGCTTGCTTTGCTAGCTTCGCTTGCTCGCTAGCTAGATCGTTCGTATGTTTATTTGTTTATTTAGTTATTTTTACAGATTTGATAATTCAGCATTTTCACAATCAGAAGATATCCAATTTTTGCTTACCTAAAGATCACTAAAAGTCTTCAATTATATTTAAGTCTTTAAAAACACTTTTTATAGTCTAGTTGAAAAAATATATTGATACATATTATTTATTTAGTGGTAAAACATGAACACTGTCTTCACTACTACGTCTTTTATATTTTTTTTTATTTTGATTCTCATTGAGATATAACTTCTACTTCTTTTATAATTAGCAGTTATACGTGCCGTTTACCCAGGACACAATGAATCTTCATTCAATATGTAAGTCTTTATAAACATATTAACTGTAGTCTATTGGACTGAGTGTCAAACAAGCGAGATTTTAGTTTTCATTTTTCTTTTACAATAATTGTTTTATTTTAGATTATCAACCCAGATTCCCGATTGATTAAAAAGTGACAATCAGCTAGTAAACAAATTCCTGATTGAGCATTCACTATAAAAGATGAAAGGAGGAATTCAATTAGCATTATTGATTCTCCCTCAAGCAATAATTAAGGAGACAATATTTGTCGTTTTATGCATAACTGAAATATAGTTTGATACCTTATAAAAACATGTGTCGTGTGTCGAACACGGACGGTGTTGAAAATGCTGTGTAGTGAATGCTATCCTCATTAAAAATGTGGGTGATAAAAAAGTTACAAATACTTCCAATATTACTCAAAGCCCTATTTGACAGGAAAATGACATTCTAATCACAACCAATTTGTTGGTTTCACAATGCTTTGTCCCCATTGTTAACGAGTTGATTTAAGTCGTTGCAACTTTTTTGGACAACTGTACTCCGCTGTCATTGAAATTACAAAAAAACGATCGTAGAACTTTCTCGGAAAAACTTCTTCCAGTTTATTTACAATGAGCTCTCCTCTTAGGAAAGACAGAGTTTGATGTTCAATAGGAATCATTAAAAACAATCATTTTTCACTGACTGAACGCAGCATGGCTATATTCTGAGTTTACGACCTCAGGGAAGACAATAGCGTTCAGTGCACATTTTACAGAGGGAAATGACTAAAGTGGGGGAAATGAAAACGAGCATCAAATGACAGTTTTACCCTTGATAATTTTGGTTGATAGTGCTGCTGCATGCAGATTCACTCCTTTCATGAAACTTGTTCTTGAAGACGGTTTTTACTACACAGGTGGTGGCGATAGCATAAGATGATTCTTTTGCTCGGGGGAGATTAATGATTGGAAAGAGGGTGATATATTGCCGGAGGAACACTATCACTGGTTTCCAGACTGCTACCATTTACTTATGAGTAAGGGAAAATATTACGCTGTTCAAATTCACGAACGAACGGAAGAATTAAAAAAATGCAAGCGAGAGACTGAGTTGCACAATCTGATAAGGATGAAATGTTTAGCCGAGTCGGATGAAATAGAAATGATGATTCTTATTTGTGAGAAATTTGGTTATAGTCCAGTTGGTATACAAAAAGTCTTTTCGCTGAACCAAAAGTCTTTTGATCGGAAAGGAAGTTTTATTGAGGCTTAACACGCCTCGGAAAACATGAGAGTTACCGATTGTAACCCAAAAGAAAATTTTATCAATGGTGAGACAGTTATTTTAGGCGAGGGTAAATCAAATAGCAAATTGTGTGGTGAGCTGAAAGAAAACGGCAACTCGAAACAACGGGAACTTACTAAATGTGCATATGATTCGCACAAAAGGAAAACCCTCGCCAACCATATTGGTCTTCCATGTGGTCATTTCACTTACTGAGACGAGAGTAAAGAAAAAATATTTGCCAAATGTTAAATGACGCCGAGATGCTGTCCGATATATGATTGTCGAGTCGAGCTAACAGGTTGTATGAAAACCTACTTGATCCAAAACTATTTATAATGTTTAACCTCAACAAAAAGAAAACAAACAGACGAGTAGATTAAATAGATATTCCCATTTAGTAATACATCGCTCAGATTTTGCAGCTATTTGGAATAACAACAAACATGTTTTGCATTGAAGACTTTGCTCACCAAGAAGCTTCCAAGAATATAGGAGCCAAAACCTTTTTGACTGAAGTTTCCGATTAAATCCTGAAGCTTTCCCTTATTAAAGAATGTGTGTACTGTGTTCTAGGAAGCAGTATTTACAAACAAGTGACGCATCTTTCGCCACTAAACTGTCACTGTTCGCACGACAATATTTAATGTTTCATTTGTGGCAGATACCCAGAGATGATGGACAGTGTTGAGCTTACCAAACAAGAATTGTCAGGCGCAATAGACTGGATTGATAGAGTAACAGTTCTAAAAACGGTAAAATGGCATTTTTGGTGCATGATTAATGGATAGATGCTTTTCTGGAACTTTCATAGAGAGATTTAGAAACTCCCTTCGTGTTAAAAGTTTTACATGCCAGATTAAATTCTAATCTATAACCTGCATCTCAAAACAAACTATCTTAGCAGCGCTTAAAAGAGAGATTATTCAGATTATTCTTGATGATGACGACTCAAAGTACTCAGCGGGTAAGGATGACTCAACGGGTGCCATGGATTCATAAACAAAATGACACAAAAATTTCTACATCGTTCATCATTGTGGACTGAGAAAAATTTGAGCGGGAAAAAACAGAGTCTCAAGCAAGTTGTCTCGCTGGGTGATTTTGCTCCCAAATTTGTAAAAACAATCTTTGCAGACAGTCCTTTGGAACGTTCAGATCCTCTTTTCATCGAGTGTGTCATCGATAAAGTACTCTACTTTGTGTTGGGTTTAAACTTGGCTCACGGGTCGTTACAAAGCAGATTGCTACATTGCAATTGTTTTACAATATCATCATCTCTTGAATGCTTGAACTGCTATAGGAACTTTGATTCGAATGTCTGTCGTTTCGAAGACAAAACGATAGATTTTGCGGATCCAAAAAGAGCAATCAAACAGATTGATATGAAATAATGTTTGGAAGACAGCGAGTAATTTGTTGGATAACTCAATTGTAAAATGTCTATGCACATTTCGGTGGACCCTCTCGCGTATCCTATTGCCTCAAGCATGGATAGAACTATATTTACATTTTGCTGAACAATTTGATCGAAAATTTAAAAGTCGATGCTGAGAGCGCAAGCACTTTGGAGATGAGTTACACAATCGTATTGCTTGTGATAACTTTATTTTTATTATGCATGGATTTTTTTACACCAAAAATATTGACAAATGCATCAATGGAGTTATGGAATGAGATGATGTCTTACACTTTGCTCCTTTGGAAAGGAGTATAAGGTATACGAATGCGAATGACAATGGTTTTGCGGGAATCTACCTCTCCTACTTGTTGTATTTGGAATTGGTCGTACTTCAAAAGGCCTTTGGGATTTGTAAAAACCAAGAATAAACAAATGTATCATTGTGTAATGCACCAATGAAATGCATTCTAAATGAAAACGATTGTATATTGGGAGTTAAAGATGATACGGAGGGACTTACCAAAGACTCAATTCTGTTTCGGAATAGAGAATTGTGCGCATTCGACTACAATTTGTCATGCCTGATCTGCCCAATGATGCAAGAATTCTAAAGTTTTAACTTTGCATGTGCAAGATGCAATCGCTCAAACAACTGTCAACTATTATTTACATTACCTATCAAACATACATTTTACATACCTGTATAGATAAATTATATAAAGTCTGTAAAAATATTCATACCAAAAAACAGCAACAATGAAATGTGTTAGCAGATCTGTTTTCTTGTGGTGATGCATTTTATAATAGTTGTAATAAGGGAGCAGATCTCTGTCATGGAGTGTATGGATTAGAAGGTTCTCCTGGTTCAATGTAAATTATGCCCCTGTTTCCGAGTGAGCCCGGTGATGTGCCTTTTTGTGTGCACCAGTTGTTTGAACGGGTGGTAATTATTATGGTGTTGAATGTCGGTTTGGACGATGGTTTGTATGTTATGTGTATTTGTTGGATGTTTTGCAGGTTCTCGTGGTGCATTGTTTGGGTGCCTGAGGTGCCTTTTTGTGTGACCAGGTGTTTTGTAATTAGTTGTGTTGGGTAGCTTTTTGTGTGCACCGGGTTGTTTTAATTTTTTGTGTTGCGTTTAGTTGGGCAGGGGGTTTATACTGCGATTTTTTATGTCGTTAGAGCTTGGCTGGTTTGTGTGGGTTTATACTGAGTTTATTGTGATTTTGATTGTTGTATTAACGTTGTTATATTGGTATAGTTTTATCATTTTATTGGTATTTATTGGTATTTATTTGTGCCTTATTGTGTGAGGTGTTTTGAATGTTTTGGTGTGATGACGATGATGTTAGATTGGAGGGTTTGAGTATTGTATAGAAATTAAGCGTTGAATTATTGTATAACTATTATATAAGCATAAAAAATTTTAACATAAACTCGATTGGTAAAAAAGACCTAGTGTATACCCCTACAATGTTTTTGATATTTTACAATTCTGACAAAAGTGTAATTTTCAGTTTTTTTTAATTTTTGTTAGTATAATACGTATATAACAATATTGTATAGAAAACATTATAGTTAGTTATGGAATGTTTCTATAAGCAAGAAAGTATGTGCAGAAGATAGCTTTTTATCTATTTACGTTCATTTGTAAACGTAAAGTTCGATTTTATACCAAGATTAATTTACTTCAATTGTACAATATGTACAATTAATATTCCATGTATTTATAAGCATGATAAATTATTTTGTAGCAAGATTATTGTACTGTACATGGAGTATATAAGAGTTTAATATAGTATTTGTAATACTTTAGATAATTTTACAATGAAAAATAAATATAGTCTACTCATCGTCATCATTATTATGTATTTACATAATAAAACAGATAGATATTCGTTAAAATTTACAGTATTTGATATTTGGGAAATATTTGTAATAGAAAGTCATATATTTGCTTGTTAGTAAAGAATTTGAATAATACATTTTACTAATTGATGCAATGTATTTATAGTAGGAGCTTACTGAATCTTGAATGATAGAGTATTTTGTTTAGTTCTCCTGATCAGTTCTATCTTTGAATACCTAAAACAAAAATTTAGTTGCTGTATAAATTATTCTATCTAATTTGAGTTGAAGTATTATTTACAATGGTTAGATTGTATTAAATAGAAAGAGAAAAGACTCACCAAGTTTTATTATGCGTCTTGTACTCTTTGAGCACAAATTCTTGTCTACTCATTTTCACCAGCACTGACTCCTGCTTTAAAACCATCAAATTCAAATCTTTAAGAACAGCTTCAGGATTCGATTTCAATATCTCCTCGCTGTATTTTCCTTGTTCAAGATTTCGTTCCCAATCAATGAGACTGAATGAAGAGAGAAATACGATATCATGATACGCATTAGAATTTTCACTAATTTTTTCCCTTTGTAGACCATCAAACCCGCAGACTTGCCAACTCTCACGCATTCTGCATGAGATTCACTCAATTGCCCCATTTCTCACGCCTCTCACGCGCGTCTCACGCTTTTCCCCATTATGACTAAAAAAAAATTATTTTACTAAATTTTTATAATTCATAATAATCAACTACTATCTATCAACTATTATATCAACTATGCTCAAAATAATAGTATTTTGTTTGCATCGCTGCAAAGGGTTGAACTGCAGATAGTCTATGAAATGCTTCCTCCTTTTAGGGGTGCTTGTAGTTGCCCTTCAACTAGATTTAGTATTTGGGCTGTGTTTTCAGCAGGCATGACCCACTTGTGGCACATATTATCTACTATCATCCTCGTATCATGTTTTTCTCTTTTGTACTCATAGATGAAATTTATCTCAGCATATGTTGTTAGTCTTACTAACCACTACCACTTATTATGACTACTTTATTTTTTTCAGTGCAAGAGCGGTTGACCTCTCCGAAAATTCAGCTGTCAAATAAAGATTGTTTATCAACTGTTTTTTTCAATGTTTTCAACATCAACATAATAATAATTTTTACTATCTATTATTATTATTATTGTCTTATATATTATTATAGTTACAGTAGTTATTATTACTATTATTTAATAAATAATATTATCTATTACTATTAATAGTGTTACTATTAAGTAATGATAATTATTATCATTATTATTTATCATCAACATTTGTCTTTAAAGTCATTGTTTGATACTTATTAATAATTATTTTTATTAACTATTATTAATAGTTAATTAATATGATAAAATTATAATACAATAATTTAATTACAAAATACAGATTTTTTTATGTAAAGAGTTTTTTGTGCACGCAGTGATTGGTTGAAATCAGACTATACGTTGATTGGTCAACACCTTTGTTTACTCACTAATAGCAGCAAATGTGCAAACAAAACATGTTTTCTTTGCCTCTAGTAAGTATGCATAGATTTGCAATTGTTGACTACAGGCTTGACAACACAGGCACGCCAATGTTCTGTATGTATAGTATAAGAAAGATTACATTACTATCTGGATATAAAGCAAATTGAGGTTTATATATGAGCAACAACATCTGGCTTTATTGACAGAAGAATAGTCAACAAAATATTACTCATATAAGTTTTCATTACATACTACTCGGCGTTTCTTCAACTCTATAACAAAGTTGAAAGTAAATAATGTACAGTAATTATCAGTAGTAATATATGAGCAGATCTCCCTACCAAGTGTTTTTTTGTGGATTATACTCCGGGGTTGAGGTAATGGGTTACGGCGTTGAATGAATTCGCCGAGTTAATATTGTATTTCATTTGAGGGCCATTTGAGTGGCATTTGAGTTTTGATTATTTTTTTTACTTAATTTGAACTTATATGGCATATAGATTTTGAATGTATGGCATTTAAGTTCTGATAGTTTTTTTTACATAACTCGAACTCAAATAGCATCTTGAGAGAGAGGAGAGAGGAGATATATCTAGCTTGAATAAATACATTGATTAAAAATGAATCAATATATAATTATATACATTTATTACATAATAAGTAGGGGTAAATCTTCCCATATAATATAGCTAGAGTCAGTAAAGACTAAGTAATACAAAGCACTAGGTCTTGTAATGATAATCAATGCAAAGTCTTTTCCTTTACATTGCATCTTGGAAAATCATCAAATTAGTCTTCTATATGGTTAAAATTTACAGTATTTGGGAAATAATTGTAAAAGAAAACATTATATCTATTAAAATTTACTGTAAATTTTAAGTAATACAAAGTACTATAACTTCATTTATTCACTTGAGACTACATATCATCAGCATTCAAGATTGAGTCTACATATAAAAAACAGATGTATTTGTATATATCTACAATTGTCAATATCCCAACGAGTGGTGTCTACTCTTTATTGTATATGAATAAATAATACAAATTACTACAACTTGTAATGTCAACCAATACATTATCTTCACCTTCACGATATCATCTTCTTTGATGTGTTGATGATACATCTTAGGGAGGAAGACCTCTATTTTATGCACTTTTAATGTTGTAATGAACTAAAATAAAAAGTTATGTATTAGTATAAAATGATTAAACAGAAATGTAAAACAACTACAAACTCTTACTAAATAGTATTTTTTTATTAATTATTACCTTATCATCAAAAATTGACTGTTAATCGGATGTTTTTGTACCTCGTCGTGCCTTACGTTGTTGAGTCCTTACCCTTCTAGCTTGTCTTTGAGCGGACTGTTGCTCTATGTTTCTTCTTTTTAGAGCAAGCTCTTTACGAGCACGCTTGATAGAAATTGGTGTGTTTACCTGCTCTAGTTGATGTTGTCGTTGTTGTAATAGAATATGTAACCTCTGAATGTCCGATGTAACATCGTTCCCTAGGAGCTTTAATGTTAGAAAAGCGTCAGTTCGAAAACTATTTAGCTGTTCTATCAAGTCTTTCTGTATGAATTTACAATTATTTGAGATAATTCGCACTCTCTCTTCAATTTTTTTATTGCATATGCTTTGTAGAAGCATCAAGTACTCTTGAGTCAGAGGTTTAGGCTGAGTTTCTGATTCTGTGTTGTTAACTATTTCCATTTTTTGTGGCTAAATCTAAAAAAATACAGATGATTGATTTTTCATTTGTTTTAGTATAATAAATAATGTATGAGTAAGAAACTGTAATTTATCAAGTTTTACCTTGATGCTCTCCTAGTAGCTGTAGTAGATGTTGCTTCTCCGCTAGCTGTTGTAGAACTGGATGCTTTCTGTGTGAAAACAGTGGCTCTTATATAGCTAAAGTTGCACTGATTAAACCCTATGAACACCATCTCGTGTCAATCTCTATGAATCAGCATTTTTTCACGCGAAGGAAAACCAATGCTTTCGCGGGAATATAATAATTATTTTCACGCGAATAGAACCTGAAAACCAATCTCATTTTTCACGCGAATAGCACTGAATAAAAATTTAGTTTTTCACGCGAGTGCAAAAAATCGTTATATGAATCAAATAATCCCGCGAAAGCCTTGTTTTTTACTCGTGTGAAAATAACTGTTTTATTCCCGCAAAAGCCTTGGTTTTCCTTCGCGTGAAAATAATTGTTTTATTCCCGCGAAAACATTGGTTTTCCTTCGCGTGAAAATTAATTTTTGATTCCCGTGAAAGCATTGGTTTTTATTCGCGTGAAAATTTTTTTTTTACTCCTGCGAAAGCAACGGTTTTCCTTCGCGTGAAAATAATTGTTTTATTCAGCGAAAGCATTGATTTCTATTCGCGTGAAAATAAAATTTTTTATTCCCGCGAAAGCAACGGTTTCTATTTGCGTGAAAATAAATTATTTATTCCCGCGAAAACATTGGTTTTTATTCGCGTGAAAATAAATTATTTATTCCTGCTAAAGCATTGGTTTGTATTTGCGTGAAAATAAAATTTTTATTCCCGCGAAAGCAACGGTTTCCATTCGCGTAAAAATAAATTACTTATTCCCGCGAAAACATTGGTTTTTATTCGCATGAAAATAAATTATTTATTCCTGCAAAAGCATTGGTTTGTATTCGCATGAAAATAAAATTTTTATTCCCGCAAAAGCAACGGTTTCCATTCGCGTGAAAATAAATTATTTATTCCTGCTAAAGCATTGGTTTGTATTTGCGTGAAAATAAAATTTTTATTCCCGCGAAAGCAACGGTTTCCATTCGCGTAAAAATAAATTACTTATTCCCGCGAAAACATTGGTTTTTATTCGCGTGAAAATAAATTATTTATTCCTGCAAAAGCATTGGTTTGTATTCGCATGAAAATAAAATTTTTATTCCCGCAAAAGCAACGGTTTCCATTCGCGTGAAAATAAATTATTTATTCCCGTGAAAACATTGGTTGTTATTCGCGTGAAAATAAATGGTTTATTCCTGCAAAAGCATTGGATTTCCTTCGCGTGAAAATAAGTGTCTTATTCCCGCGAAAGCATCAGTTTGTATTCGCGTGAAAGTAAATTATTTATTCCCGCGAAAGTATTGGTTTGTATTCGCGTGAAAATAATTTATTTATTCCCGCGAAAGCATTGAATTTCCTTCGCGTGAAAAAATGCTGATTCATAGAGGTTGACACAAGATGGTGTTCATAGGGTTTAATCAGTGCAACTTTAGCTATATAAGAGCCACTGTTTTCACACACAAAGCATCCAGTTCTACAACGGCTAGCGGAGAAGCGACATCTACCACAGCTACTAGGAGAGCATCAAGGTAAGAAGTGGTAAAATAATTATTTGTCTTTAGTTAATTGAATCATCTAGTTTTTTTGAACCCTAGTTTTTAAAAAAACAATCTTTTAATAAAACAATAATAATTTCAGTATATTTACATCATTGTTTTTTTAAAAAAGCAATAATAATTTCAGTATATTTACATCATTAAACTAAGTTCTTTTACTTTTTTTGCACGTATGATGACGTCACACTCCAAACCACTTCCTAAGCTCCATATTGAACCAACTACAACTACCAACAACATCTACACTATCTCCACTACAACCACCAATTCCACCACCAACAGCATTCACATTGATGATAGAAGACCTAATCCTAACACCCTTAATGATCCATCTTCCTGCTCAAACATCAACACTCCTACCGCTATAGCAATGAAACACCATGTAGTTTCAGCTGACTCTCCTTTGAGCCCCACACCGGACTACACATATCTGCATGAGAAAAGTGAAGTCAAACAAACAGAGGACAACAAAAAACCAACAGCAACATTATCTCGAGCTTCAATTTCCTTTTTATTCAGCAATACCAAGAATAATACCATAAACAAACTTAGAGAGTTTGAATTGCTCGAGATGGCGGGAATGATTACAGGAGCTATGCAGAAAGGGATGTTGGAAATCGGAAACTTTGTGAGTCTGACGGATTTACCAATTCCTACGATATTGGAGGTTTTCGGTCAATTACGTTGAAGATTATGGTATCTTGGATTATGAATACGTTTTAACAAACGATCATCGAATTCGAGTCAAGTCGCTGATTGACAAAGAACTTATGGTGGAGCTACAGGAACTCGATCACCGCTCTTCACATACTCTAGTGTACATGGGAAGGCTAGAAGAAAATCAACCCAATCTTCGTATTGTAGGAGGTAATCATCACCAAGGGCTAGAACAACAACGAGCTATAGCCAAAAACTTGAGAAACAAATCATTGAAACAATTGCATGCGTACTTTGATATCATCACTTTCGATAATATTTCTGCCAACACTTTTCTGACATTCACTAAATTCTCAGTTTGGAAAAATTTGAAGTTGAAGCAACAAAAACGAAAACAAGACACAACACCTCTACGTATCACTCACACTGTCACTTACAGATACATGGCGAATGACGGATCTTTGATGACTGGAAAGATTGTCGTCCCTCCTGAGAACGTTTTGAAGACCAAAAATCATGAATGTGGTATGATTCACTATAAAAGCACGATGTCAACTCAGAGTGGTACAAAGAAACACATTCTCACGATTCTGGGTGTTGAAGAAGCTTTAATGCTCCTATCTACTTCAAGTGAAAAAGAAGGAATGGCTTTCAGATTTTCCCTATTTGATGATGCTGAGCGGATGAAAAGTCATGATGATGATAACATTGATGCTTATACTGATGACGAAGATGATGATAATATGACGGATGATGGATCTGAAAACAAAAACTTTGAGGAAAAAGATGAAGTTGTCAACAATGATAGTGAGAAAAGCGATGAAGATAACAATCACATTTCAAGCGAAGCTAACAGGACTTTGATATCAGAAATTTAATTAAGGTATGTGAATCTTCACTAGTAATAAGTAACTACTAATAACCATATTTTTCACCATAGTACGATGTAGTTGTTATAACGACGTCTATGTATGCTTTTAGATAGAATACGTGTACAAGTGAGTGACTGATGACTCGCCAAATCTATCAGCAACAACTCATGAACATTAAATTATATATTATTTTTATTGTGCAATAATTTGTATATATTTAGCATAATAAAGTATTTTTATTTATATTTAACATCGGTAATTTAGTCAATTTGTAAAACTTTTGGGGTTACAACTCTGAAAATATTACAAAATTTCAATGTTCCAACACAAAAATAAATATTTAAGGTTATCGTCACATTTTTCAAAAATGTTAAGACAACTTCCATTTATAATTTCTAGGTTTCGTTTTGAAAAATATTTAAAAGTTGTCGGCACATTTTGTCAAAATGGTAAGACAACTCCGCTTTTACACAAAAAATTGTGAAAATGTTTTATAATTTGTTTGAAAACCAAGACAGTAGAAAACTTTTTTACAACCGCAAGCATTATACTCTAGGATTTACAGTTTTGTGAATTGGGTGCTGATAGTTTTTCATGATATGACACGATAATTAAGTAATTATAGCCTTTTTCATAACAATGTTATAGATTCAGCAATACAGATGTGAAACTTGCTCTGTTTCATAACTTGGATGTGTTATGAAGGTAGATAACGCAATATTTATTTTGTAATATTATACAAAGTAATACAGTAAGAATGAAACGTATGGAGTTCTCAGCAACAAAACAAATAAAATAATGCATTAGGTAAACTAATGACAGAAAATTTTGTACATGAAATGTATACAAACATGTGATAATACAAATGAATAGAGTATTCATAAAAACTCAGTCTATTGTCTGTATATCTAATATATATGTATATATAGAGTATTTATAAAAAAAAACAACATATTAACTATATATTTTGTGGTAAGAGATTATAAAATAGGACAGTTGCATAAAGCCTATTCCAGAGTCATGATAATACTAATAAATATAGTGAAATAAAAAATTTAAAACTCTCCTAACAGTGCAGTTAATACAAGAATTTCTTTTTGAGAAAAATCTGAATTTCTCTGCATTTTTTGTCTAATAGACGCTAATTTCAGTTTAACTCAGTCATTAAAACCTTTTTTTTCAGTCCATATTTTATATTCAAAATTAATTTAACTGAACTTAAATCAATTTTCTTATTATCAATCTTTTGGCTTTCTTGTAAATCTACTTGAGTTTGAGGATTATCTGTTACGGTATTAGATTCTAAAACACTGGTTTTTGGACTGCACTGTGCACTAGCATCAGAAGTTAATTCATTATTACTTTCTTCAGTTTCTGAAAGATCAGAATCTGAAGATATAAGAGCTCTCATTCTTTTCAATTTTTTAAACTGGTTTTTAAGCAAAATCCATAGCTCTCCAACAGTCAGTTTTTTAGCTATCGACAACCATTTACCTCCTAATTCAAAATCTAAATCGATGTTTTCAGAAAAATGACCTTCTATTGGATAGAGATATACTAACGCAAATTTTTTTGGAAAAGTGACATTCATAACTAATTCAGAATACTTTTTATTAATAAATAAAACAAAATTAATATAACTAGCGATATCAACAATAAAAAACATTTTAGTTTTCAAAATACAACTATGTTGCTGGATATCTCTGAAAATTGTATGGGATTTTCCGCATAAACAATAAAAAATGAACAAGTGAGCAAAAAAATGTCTTGAAAGAACTCGGCCAGGCTCATGCAACTCCCCTAATTTAAACTTCTTACCACAAAATATTCACGAAATGTTTTTTTTTTCCTTTCAGTGCTTCGCTCAGCGTCTTTGTACAATACGCTACCAACAGCAACGAAAACACTGAAAGGAAATATCTTGGCCTTTTGTTATCAATATCTACAAGCAAAATAAACAAATTCTCATTATATATAGATAACCTTCTTGACTATGGTATATGTATATAAAGATAGTGCATATCACTTACACTTGAAGCAGTTTATATCTTCTTTTACATCTCCATCTATAAGGCTCATTTGCCTATATTTATTCAATTGCAGGTTCTCTGCTTGAACTAAAATAGAAAATACGAGTGATGTTATAGTATTTTGAAAAAATTTTATTAAATTGAATGAGTATGCAGTAAATAATATTTTCATCATACTTACATTCAAATGTGTGACGGTCATAGTAAAGAAAGGTTTCATCCCTCCCAACGGATTGACCGCTTCCAATGAAGCGTGTAGATGTTTTTTCTACAATAAAATAATGAAGTAAGTGTAGAGTCATTATTATTTTACCTACAGGTAAATTCACGTTTTTTATAAAACAAAAAAATACTTACTCATAGCGATATGTGTGGTAGCACTGGTCTTTTTTGCCTTCTCTCCCTTATCTTCACTAAAACATTCTTCTATCATTCTCAGCGTTTCCTCATCGGTAGAGCTTAATAAAACAATAAATCAAGATTGTGATTAATTAAAAACTCTATATAATACATTTGAATAATAAAGTCTCAATAATACACTTACATAGTGCTGAAATCTATTTCATCTATATTCACATGTTTTAATATCCCCTCATTTGAGGTTGTAGACCTACAAGTAATATATTTATATATATATATATATATATATATATATATATATATATATATATATATATATATATATATATATATATATATATATATATATATATATATATATATATATATATATATATATATATATACGTTTGTATAAACTTATAAATGTAACTGCAACAAAATTGTAAAAGATAGTATAAAATAACTTACTTATTTGCTGTAGAAATATTGCTAGCCATTTTTTTTGTTGTTTTGCTAACTAATGCTTGAAACGAAGTAAAAATGAAAACTGATACTGCTTAGAGAAAATACTTTCTCTTATATACAAAACATTGAAGTCATTTATCAAATATTAATTCGCAGACTGATTTCCGATTATTACTATGATAAATGATGTTGTTTTAGAAAAAGTGGAAGTTGAATGGGAAGTTGGTTAAAAAATAGGAAGATAGAGATTAAATAGATGTAGGACTAGTTGTTAATAAGCTTAAGCTCTACATACACTCCTGTAAACTTTCTTTCTACCTAGCTAAAATTTTTGGATGTAGAGCATCGGATAAACAAATTTTACAAGTCCTAGATTGATACTCCTTTAAATATAGCTAGCTAGCTAGGACAAAACTTACAATTCATTTGAATGTCAACTCACATCCTTTAAACATATTTTATAGCAAAAATGTGTCGTATGATTAACTAGTTCAATTGCAGTTCATCGATATGCTCTACTACAACGACACACTACTTCGAACTATGTAGTCACCTGAACATATCCACAAACAATCATATAGCCACATCAACCGCAAAACATCGATGCAGTGTAGTTCCATCTTTACATAATCAAACAGTAAATTAAATGTGAGAACTTCAATTATAGTTTACAACATTAAGTATGAGTTAGGAATGTAATAAATACTTTACAGGTATCTGATAGCATTTAAATATGTATATGTAACATATAACTCTTGATTCATTAGACAAAACAGCTTCCTAAAAATAGAAAATACACTATGTATGTTGATATATTGTTTGTATTTCACACAAAAAACACCTAAAACTGAACTTATGAGATATTTTAAGAAAAGTAACAGTCTTGGATTTTCAAGCTTGTAAGTCTAACAAAACAAGTGGATAAAGTCATACTTTGTTCACGTTTTTTAAATGATACCGGAGATAACTGGAGTTAGAGTTATAACCACAATCCATTTTAAAATTAAGTTTTGTTGGAAGTGAGTGAATTTCTCATTAAGTTTTTGGTGAAAGGTTGTACCCGTATTAACTAATATGTAATCAAACACAATAAAAACAGGAGATAAATGTAATCAAGTTCTCTTCCTTTTAGGTTGAATTGATAAACCTATAATTCCAAAGTCTATGGATGTTTGTTGTTTGTTATTAATAGAAATAGCACGATAATAATTAGGTGTTAGACGTAATTAATGACTTTTCTCGAGTGACTTTATAAAGCATAACATTGAAAAGGTCAAAACATATAGGATTAGCCGAGAGATGGTGATTAATGACTTTTCTGGAGTGAGTTTATTAGTGAAGTGACACTTACGTTATATTATAATTAATTACTTTTTAAAAATTTGTGAAAATGAACTGTAAACATTACGTCAACTGAAATAATACCTAAAACGTCTCGCATAAATTTTGGCCTGACTAAAAACGGACTGAAAACTTTTAGGACGAGTACGAAATTATCGTAACTCGCTATAGCGGATATTCTAAGAAATATTGATTTTCTCGTTGATGACAATTAACGTAAATATTTTTAACGGATGTCACATGATCTCAATCGGTTTTTCCAACTGAATCACTTAGTAGTAGTAATATATGAGCAGATCTCCCTACCAAGTGTTTTTTTGTGGATCTGACCTTGGAGTTGAGACAATGGGTTACGGCGTTGGATGAATTCGCCGAGTTTATATTGTATTTTATTTGAGGGGTATTTGAGTGGCACTTGAGTGGCATTTAAGTGGCATTTGAGTTTTGATTAGTTTTTTACTTAATTTGAACTTATATGGCATATAGATTTTGAATGTATGGCATTCAAGTTTTGATAACTTTTTTACATAACTCGAACTCATATGGTATCTTGAGAGAGAGGGGAGAGGAGAGAGGAGAGAGGAGAGATGGGAGATGAGAGAGGAGAGAGAGAGAGAGGAGAGAGATTTTTTAGTTTTCTATACATTCATGTATATATGGTTAGTTATGTACATATTTATGGATATATTTATATCTACATAGAGAGAGGAGATATATCTACATTGAACAAATATATTGATCAAAAATGAAAATTATATGATTATATACCTGATTACATAACAAGTAGGGAAAATCTTCCTATATAATATAGCTAGAGTCAGTAAATACTAAGTTATACAAAGCAATACAACTTGTAATGACATTCAATGCATTCATACATACATACATATGGTATCTTGAGAGAGAGAAAGAGAGAGAGGAGAGAGATCTTTTAGTTTTCTAGCAATTAATGTATATATGGTCAATTATGTACATATTTATGGGAATATTTATATCTACATAGAGAGAGAAGAGAGGAGATATATCTAAATTGAATAAATACATTGATTAAAAATGAATCATTATATGATTATATACATTTATTACATAATAAGTAAGGAAAATCTCCCCACATAATATAGCTAGAGTCAGTAACATAAATTTTTTGCAAAAAGAAATCATTCTCTAAATGGTTAAATTTCATCTAATTGTACAAATTTACAAAAAAGGAGAATGTGATAAAATAGATATCATAATAGAGTGTAATAAGTTGAATATATAGAGTTAAAGTCTATAAAAACTTTTTAATTTGTAAAGTATTTGATGACTTTACAAGAAATATCATCACATTCAGGTTCAATGATGATGAGAAGATTTTCTTCAAGCTTAAGTTTACTATTTTCCGATATAGACAGAGAAAGTTTTGAAAAACCCTCCAAATCATTATAAATAAAAACTCTATAAATCGACGGTGTTGAATTTGTAATTGATACTGAATTGTTTTCGCATATGATGTATCTATCACACACACAATCAGTAGTAGTTTCGATTTCTTCAGAATTGTATATAGTAGAGTTTGTAGGGCTTGGTTGTTCCAAAATTAAATCGACTAAACCCAGAGCTTGTGGAAGAGATGGAATTGATGGTGATAAAGCTGGAACTACAGGCTTGTTTGTAGTGGTTGTCGTCGGGGTTGTTGTCGTCGTTGTCTGTGGAGTTGTGGTGATTGTTGTCGTTGTATGTGGAGTTGCAGTGGTTGTTGTTGGAGTTGTTCTTCGAGTCGTAGTTAGTAATCCTTCATCGTATAAACGAATGTAATTTAAAGCTTCATCAGTTTTGCAAACAAAGTAGTGTTGAGGCCACATATCATAAGTGTCACAGCTTCTACGTAGGTGAGCAGGTTCCATGAAACATGTGAGTCTAAGCATACGATATTTTAAGTTTTTTCTTAAAATACGAGTTACTGAATCAACCGCTTCCATATTAAGAATTCCCCGAAAACATCCAGACGCTCTATGAGATAAAGTGAATGGTTTAAACTCTGTTACAAGACAATAACCACTTAGGATTGGGAATAATAGGAGATAGATGCAATATCTCATTTTTTTATTCAGAGAGAGAGACTTTTAACCTAGTTTATGCTTTCATCATCTAGAGTTAACTGTCTTGCATTTCGGTGGTCTTTGGTTAATATGCTTCAACTAAAGCTCTATATTTATAACCTTGGGATTGCATTTGTCTTTGGTATCTCCTTGACATGTGATACTGATGATAATCTTGTTTTGAACAGACTTCAAACTTTCAAAACTCGAAAATGACAAATTTACACCTTCAATACCATTGATGTTAGTGATGATAGTAGCTATTTTTGGCTCCTCGTTGGTCAAACGATTGCATTCCACACATGCAAAGTTGGTTGTCTCAAACTCTTCTGTTGGTGGACAAATCAAACGTGAGGTGTTGTATTCAAATACACATAATTCATCATTCCAAAATAGTTTTGTATTTTGAGTAAGACCTTCCGTATTATTTTTAACCCCTATTGCGCATTCCTCCTGATTCAGAGTGTATTTTGTTGGTGTATCACAAGGCACAGAATCTGTAGAAGTTATGTCCTTGCAGATCCAAGAAGCGCTTTGAGGGATGAAAAAACCACAATATAATAAGTCGGGAGGGTAGAGTCGCACACAGTTTTTTCCATTTTCATCTTTATATCGTATAGTCCTTTCGAAAGGTGAAAAAACCAAGACATCATTTTTATCCATAGCTCCGGCTATACATTCATCAATTTCGTTGGTATAGAATACTCCACTAACATTGGGAAATGTTAGTGCCAGTAGCAAGATAAATACGCGGCTCATTTTTTAAAATGTTTTCGCTTTCAGTGTTGAAAGTTGAATACTTTCTTTCTTGATGTTTTTTCTATTTATACGTAAGAGGCTAGCGGCTTGTTCAGCTCTCTCAACCGATTTTGAAGATGTGAAACAATCTCATCAAAGTGGTTACCAAAATGTAAGTATGGTTCCAATCGAGATTGAGACAAAAGAACATGTGTTTCTGTCCAGCGAAATGAAGTCAAACCTCTTAAAATCGAAATATCTATCAAATCACCCAGTTCAGCATCTTTCAAACATTGCTTTATATCAATCAGTTCGATCGCTCTTTTGAGATCTTCAAAATCTATCAACTTGGCTTGCGGACAGCATACTTTTGGATCAAAGCTCCTAGAACAGCTTAAGCATTCGAGAGGATTTGCTCTTGAAATACAATTACAGCTCAAAAGCATGCTTTGTATTGATTTACGAACTAGATTGAATCCTAACACAAAATAAAATACTTCTTCGGTGATGAGTTGAACAAAAAGAGGATTCGAACGCTCTAAAGGAATGTGTTCAAAATGAGTCCTTATGAACTTAGGAACAAAATCAGCCAATGTACCAATTGACTTGAATCCTTGAGTTTTTCCACTCATGTTTCTGCTGTAGTTCAGAGATAAATGAAGCAACTTTTTTTGTAGCAGTTCTTTTATGAGTCTTCAGATATATTTGTCGAATCAATAGTTATTATCGGGTTGACTGAGTCTTCTTTTTCATCAAGAGTGTAAGCGTATGGATATCATTCTGCTATCGCAAGTAATTTATCCTTTAGTCGTTGATAAGCCAGTTTGCTCTGACTAGTAGGTAATAGGTAGGGATTTAATCGTGCTCTCAAATTTGTTAACAAAAAGGGAGACTTCAAATCATCAGTGGAAAGATCCAAAAAAGCATTAATCCATTCATCATGCACCAAAAAACCCATTTTAGCATTTTTCAAAACTTGTCTTCTATCAATCCAGTCGATAGCATCACCCAATTCTTTTTTGGTAGGTGTAGCACCTTCAACCATTTCAGCATATCTTTTACAAGTGATACATTTGTCATCAACGTGTGAACAGTAACAGTTTAGTAGCGATAGATTGGTTGCTTGCTTGTAAAAACTTCCTCCTAGTACACAGTATACACATTCCTCCGTAAAATAAATCCTCAACATTTCATCAGAAACCTCAGCCAAAAAAGTCTTAGGTCCTATAGCATCGGAAGCTTCTTGGTGAGCAAAGTCTTCAACACGTAACATATTTGTTGTTATTCCGTTAAATTACAAAACGCGAATGATACGTTTTCAAATTGAAACACCTATTTAATCATTCATTACTTTTTCTTTTTTTTGAGGTTAATTGTTATGCTAGCTCATGTAGATCTTCATAAATGCTTTAATTTCAACCTGACAACCATCGATTGGGCAAGGTTTTACTTCTGATGAGCATTCAGTAAGCGCTTTTTCCTTACACTCACTACAGTAAATGAGATGACCACATGGAAGAGAGATATGATTTGCAATTACTTTTTTTCATGCGTCTCAGACACACATTTAGCGAGTTTGCTTTGCTTAGTCTGATCTTTATCTTTTTTTAACGAATCAATTGATTTAGCATCATTTTTTAACAGTGTTGACGAATTCTCAACAGTTGTAAAATCATTTTCAAAAATATGTAAGGCTTCAATCATAAAACCTATTCGCTCAAAAGGTTTTCCATTTAACACTAAAACTTGTTCGATATCGTTTTGACTGTATCCTAGTTTTTTGCAAATAAGTTTCATTTTTTTGGTGTCATTGTTGTGTGTTATTTGTTTTACTTTTTCTCGATATTTTTCAACCCGTCGCTTACACCTTTTGCCTTTTTCCGTTCGCATGTAAACATCCTCAACATACTCTTCACCTTTACTCCCGAGTAAAAAATAACAGTCTGGGAACCATCGACAGTGTTCCTCCCACGGTAGATCACTCTCTTCCCATTCTTTAAGTTCACCTGAGCAAAAGAAGCATTTTACACTATCTCCGAACTTAGTATAGTAGAAACCTGCATTGGAAAGGAGTTTCATGGAGACTTTACCCTTCCATTGTTTGAAACTGTCTTCTCTAGATGTTTCAGTAGCAAAACGTGGTGTATCAGCACGATCAATTGATATACCTAAAGGTAATACTTCTGCAGTTAAATCTCCTCTTCTGGTCTTTTGTTCTTCCATCGTATAACTTTTGACAATTGAGATGTTTTTCATTTCATCTGCAAGTAGTTTCCTAGGTCTATACAGACGATTGTGAGTGTTAAATCCTCTAACAAATCGACAAAACGGAAAACTTTTAGCGTGTTCTTTCATCGGATGTTCATCTTCATCCTTCCAGTTTAGTAATACCCCTTGGCAAAAAACACATCGAACAGCGTTGTCTTTTTCAAGGTTATAGAAACCAGCTGCAGCCATGTTTTCACCACAATGTTTACCTACTCGTCTCCAATTTGTAAGAAATGATTTTCTTCGATAACTTTCATCAAGCATTAAAGCCTCTCTTTCATAAAAAGAGAGTTCATTGTAAATGAACTTGAAAAAGTCCGATGGGGAAAGTTGCGCAATAGTTTTTTGTAATTTTAATGACAAAAGACTACAGTGATTATCCGGATAAGTTGCGACGACATAAGTGATTGCAGTGGTATCAGGAAAATTTCGTTGTAAAAACAACGACGAAGTAACGAGTAAACTATCATCTATCCATTCAGTGCATTCTTTAGTATTTTCGAAGCAATTCCGAGTTTTTCGCATTTCTTTTTTTTCATTATAAATAGTGTTTGCTACATATCTGTTGTTTGTTACTCGACACATTATTTATATATAATACAAGTAGTAGCTTCAGTTATTACTCAAGTTGAAGTTTTGTTGGAAAGTTCTTTCCTTTTGATCTAGTTCGTTGTTACTCTAAAAAAAAATGATAATGCTTTATAGCAAAAAAATAAAAAAAGACTAAGGTTTCAATTTTTTTTCAATATACTTGAATTGATTACTATTATAATAGAACGTAAATACTTACATCAGAAATGAAGACTTGTCTTTCTTTTGAATTAAAATGAATGATATTCCTAGTAGTTTGAACTTGAGAGCTGCTTTCTATAAAATTCGGATGAAGAAGGAGTACATTTTTCATTTTGAAGTCCTGAAATAATAAGAATAAACATAATTAAAACTTACATACAGCATTTTTTTGATATCTTAAATAGTGAATAATCTTGTTTTTTGTTCAGAAAATGTCTTTACGCTTAAATCGATTACAATTAAAACAAAATATAAATACTTACATCACAAATGAAGACTTGTTTTTTTTTAAATTAGATGAATTATATACATAGTTGTTTGAACTTCAGCTGTTTCCTATGTAACTCAAATGATGAAGAAGGAGGGTTGTAGTAGATGATGATGTAGTAGTAGATCTTCTTCCTTCAGTTAGTTTGAACTTGAGAGCTGCTTTCTATAAAATTCGGATGAAGAAGGAGTACTTTTTTCATTTTGAAGCCCTGAAATAATAAGAATAAACATAATTAAAACTTACATACAGCATTTTTTGATATCTTAAATAGTGAATAATCTTGTTTTTTGTTCAGAAAATGTCTTCACGCTTAAATTGATTACGATTAAAACGAAATATAAATACTTACATCACAAATGAAGACTTGTTTTTCTTTGAACTAGATGAATTATATACATAGTTGTTTGAACTTCAGCTGTTTCCTATGTAACTCAAATGATGAAGAAGGAGGGCTGTAGTAGATGATGATGTAGTAGATCTTCTTCCTTCTGTTACTAACGATGAAGTGAATGCTTTCTGTATGAAAACAGTGCTTCTTATATAGCTTAAGTTGCACTGCTATGAATCAGCATTATTTTCACATGAATGGAAACCGTTGCTTTCGCGGGAATAACAAAATTATTTTCACGCGAATACAAACCAATGCTTTCGCGGGAATAAATAATTTATTTTCACGCGAATGGAAACCGTTGCTTTCGCGGGAATAAAAAATTTATTTTCACGCGAATACAAACCAATGCTTTCGCGGGAATCAATATTTTATTTTCACGCGAATGGAAACCGTTGCTTTCGCGGGAATAAATATTTTATTTTCACGCGAATACAAACCAATGTTTTCGCGGGAATAGATAATTTATTTTCACGCGAATGGAAAGCGTTGCTTTCGCGGGAATAAAAATTTTATTTTCACGCGAATACAAAGCAATGCTTTCGCGGGAATCAATATTTTATTTTCACACGAATGGAAACCGTTGCTTTCGCGGGAATAAATATTTTATTTTCACGCGAATACAAACCAATGTTTTCGCGGGAATAAATAATTTATTTTCACACGGATGGAAACCCTTGCTTTAGCGGGAATAGAAATTTTATTTTCCCGCGAATACAAACCAAAGCTTTCGCGGGAATCAATACTTTATTTTTACGCGAATGGAAACCGTTGCTTTCGCGGGAATAAATATTTTATTTTCACGCGAATACAAACCAATGTTTTCGCGGGAATAAATAATTTATTTTCACACGGATAGAAACCGTTGCTTTCGCGGGAATAGAAATTTTATTTTCCCGCGAATACAAACCAAAGCTTTCGCGGGAATCAATACTTCATTTTCACGCGAATGGAAACCGTTGCTTTCGCGGGAATAAATATTTTATTTTCACGCGAATACAAACCAATGTTTTCGCGGGAATAAATAATTTATTTTCACACGGATGGAAACCGTTGCTTTCGCGGGAATAGAAATTTTATTTTCCCGCGAATACAAACCAAAGCTTTCGCGGGAATCAATACTTCATTTTCACGCGAATGGAAACCGTTGCTTTCGCGGGAATAAATATTTTATTTTCACGCGAATACAAACCAATGTTTTCGCGGGAATAAATAGTTTATTTTCACGCGAATAGAAACCATTGCTTTCGCGGGAGTAAAAAAAATAATTTTCACGCGAATAAAAACCAAAGCTTTCGCGGGAATATCGCGTGAAAAAACTGCTGAGTCATAGATATATTATAAAGGTTTCATAGGGTTAATTAGTACAGCTTTAGCTATTTAAGAACCAGTGTTTTCACACAGAAAGCATCCAGTTCTACAATAGCTAGCAAGGAAGCAACATCTACACACCAACTACTACATTTACTTGAAACTCAATAAGGTGAGAATCACTAAATAATTCTTTAACATATACTGATAAAAAACTTCAACTAGATTTGCTATAATACTTCAGAAAGTTAATTTTATGTTTTAATATTTTGTTCTTATTAATAAAAGATCAAATAGTTTCACCATAACGCATCAGAAAAATTATTATGGTTTTGATTATGTGTTTATTTTATAAATATCTAGTTAGTTTATTCTTTTCAAAATATTTTTCAAATTCCACCCATTTGTTACATATTTTTTACTCTCTTTTCAGTTCCAACTTCCGACTGAACGCTCTGAATATGAATGAAGACCGTAATACCTCATTTCTCTCAACATTCGAACCATACTCTGATGATAAAGAAAATATCCCTCCTGATTCACATATAATAAGAAGGAAACTGAACACAATTCGACCAAAGCCATGGGATTCGGATAGAAATAAAACGATTGACTATACTTGGACTTTGAAAGCACCATCTCCTTCTCATCTTTCCTGCTTGTCAAAAAATGCTGCTAGTTTGCTCAATTCTTGCGATACCAATGACAGAGTAATGATTGGAAGGTTTCAACCACTTCACTTAAATCAAACGCCATCACTTCTCGAGATAGTCTCCATCGAACGACCAACTGAGGATGTATATAAAAACTTATGCATTATCCGCTACAATGTCGAAACATTTGGCAACAGACGACAAGTGAGGTCTATGGTGAGAAATGAGGATTACAACAAATTAGCTCCAACACAACCAGATGTTCCAAAACTGGTGGTTTTTATGGGATTCGATTCAGACAAGCATCCAATCTTTCACCCTATCAACTTCCCATCCAATATTTCCCTTGAGGAAGCTAAACAGCTAAGTAGATTAATAAAAAAAAAAACACCTACTCAGTTGATCAGTATGGTTCGTATTGCAACGCTCTCGCAATTTGCTGTTGGAAGTGTAATCAGTTTTGAATCTCCTCAAATATCAACTCAGTTAACATTACCTAATGGAGATGTGGTGATGAATGCGCTACTGGTAAACTACAGATGTTTGCAATATGATGGTTTGATGATGGGAGTTCTATATATACCTGAAAAACACGCTAGCAACGTCAAACAAATTGGAACAGGAGTCATACTTGTAAGAAATCGTGAAGTTAGTAGATTTGGTTATCATCGACATGATATAATCACATTCACAGCATTACAAGCGATAGAAACGGCTCAAAACCTATCCAACAAACTTGATGATTCCAACCAGATGAAGTACTTTACTACAGATGAGGTTGTTGAGAACAAGGTCTTAGTGCTTTCAATGGGAGTGGGAAACACATCTTCTACATCTTTGAGAGAACCAGCGCCCCCTGGTGAAAACTATATTCAAAAAGAGCATGTCAGACAAGACAACATAGTGAGTATTTTTTATTTAATGTAAACTAACTGATATAAGTAATACTTCCAATTAGATAATATTTATTTATAAAGCAATTATTTTTTGTTTTGCTTTAGATAGAAGAGAGAGAATCAAAAACACTTGATGAAAATTATGCTCAAGAAAAAACAAACCGAACAATATAACTTGGTGAGTTACTTCCCTTTACTATATAATGTTAACTAACCAATGTAAAAAGAACTATAATTCAAATTCATGTAATTATTTTACATTTTTGTTTAATCATCCTATACTAATACATAACTTTTGATTTTAGTTCATTATGGAATCAAAAGTACATAAAACAGAAGTCTTCCTTCCTAAGTTATAACATCAGTACAACAATGACAACATTGTAAAGAAAAAGACTATCAACCATTGATTGTCATTACAAGTTGTAGTGCTTTGAATTACTTAGTATTTACTAACTCTAGCTATATTATACAAGAATATTTTGCTACTTATTATGTAATAAATGTATATAATCATATATTGATTCGATGTAGTCTCCTCATTCTTCTCTTCTCTCTCTCAAAATATCATATGAGTTCGAGTTATGTAAAAAAATTATCAAAACTTGAATGTCATGCATTCAAAATGTATATGCTATAAGTTCAAATTAAGTAAAAAAATAATCAAAACTCAAATGCCACTTAAATGCCACTCAAATGCCACTCAAGTACCCCTCAAATAAAATACAATATAAACTCGGCGAATTCATCCAACGTCGTAACCCATTGCCTAAACTCCAAGATCTAATCCACAAAAAAACACTTGGTAGGGAGATCTGCTCATATATTACTACTCTTAGTTACTCGTAAAAATTTGATACTCGCTTGATTTTTTCGTTGATAACAACAATGTCGCAATTGTGTTTATCGTAAATATTTTAAAAACGGATAACACGTGATTCTAGTTGGTTTTTCCTACTGAACCACTTAGTTACTCGTAAACATTTGAAAACTGCTTGATTTTTTCATTGATAAAACATGTCGCAAGTATCTTTTAACAAATATTACCGTGATTCAAATCAGTTTTCCTTACTAGATTACTTAGTTACTCATCAACATTTCATAATTGCTTTCATTAATAGTCGTTGCAAAGCAATATTGTATTTAAAAAATATTACTACGATTCCAACCAGTTTCCTTACTGAATTACTTAATTACTCGCCGGCATTTCATAATTTCTTTCACTAATAATTACAAAGTAATATTGTAAATATATAATGCATAGATACTAAATTGTCACAATTTTCAATCATATGATTTTAAAACTTAACTAATGTAGTTTTTACCAGGAATAATAATAATTTTTAAACAAAACCAAAAATTAACGCTGATTACATGTATGGTAAACATAATAACTGTAAATATATATATATTTATATATATATATATATATATATATATATATATATATATATATATATATATATATATATATATATATATATATATATATATATATATATATATATATATATATATATACATATATATATATATATATAAAAGAAATATTTATGCTCAAGTCTCCTCTCTCTCCTCTAACCTCTCTCCTCTAACCTCTCTCCTCTCTCTCTCTTCTCTCTAGATATATACAAATACATCTATTTTTATATGTAGACTCGATCTCGAATGCTGATGATATGTAGTCTCAAGTGAATAAATGAAGTTAAAGTACTTTGTATTACACAAAATTTGCTGTAAATTTTAATCATCTAGAGGACTAATGCTCTCCTTTCTCCTCTCTCCTCTCTCTCCTCTCTTCTCTTTCCCTCTCTCCTCTCTCTCAAGATATCTCCTCTCTCTCTCCTCTAACCTCTCTCCTCTAACCTCTCTCCTCTAACCTCTCTCATCTAACCTCTCTCCTCTCTCCCCTCTCTAGATGTATACAAATACATCTATTTTTATATGTAAACTCGATCTCGAATGCTGATGATATGTAGTCTCAAGTGAATAAATGAAGTTAAAGTACTTTGTATTACACAAAACTTACTGTAAATTTTAATCATCTAGAGGGCTAATGCTCTCCTTTCTCCTCTCTCCTCTCTCTCTCCTCTCTCTCTCCTCTCTCCTCTCTCTCTCAAGATATCATATGAGTCGGAATTACAAAAAATTATCAAAACTTAAATGCCATACATTCAAAATCTAGATGCCCTATGAGTTAGAATTATGTATATAATTATGTAAAAAAATTATCAAAACTTAAATGCCATACATTCAAAATTTATATGCCATATAAGTTCGAATTAAGTAAAAAAATAATCAAAACACAAATGCTACTTAAATGCCACTCAAATGCCACTCAAATGCCCCTCAAATGAAATACAATATTAACTCGGCGAATTCATTCAACGCCGTAACCCATTGCATCACCCCCGAGCACTCATCCACAACAAAACACTTGGTAGGGAGATCTGCTCATATATTACTACTATTATCATATTGCTATAATAATTTTTAGATATTTATTTGTGACTACAGATCATTTCAACAAAACTCACATGCTGTGTTCACCACTGTGACCGTGTATGCAAGTGCACACCAATCAATAATAAATAAATTATAATTATTTATTGTCATTTAATTACACTCGATACCACAGGCCTACACAGAATATTGCAGAAGGTTCAGTATATGTTCTAACAGGTGCAAGAACATACACATTTTACTTACTCCAGTATCACAGTTGGCTAGTGAGTGATGATGGTCTATACATTTTGCAGCAAAAAAATATCATCAAAAAATTTACTATAATATTAACTTGTTAGTTTATTGGAGGTTTATTGAGTGACTTTGAATTATTTTGTCAAGTTTTTGAAAATACAAAAAGCATCATTCACTCACAAAATCAACATCAGTATACATAATATACTTCTTATTACCTGGAGAATTGGAGAATGTATCAATAAATCTATTAATGAAAGCTGGTTATTGTTTTCTAACTAATGTTCGTCTTTTATTATTTTGAACATCATAAACTTAAGGGCAAGTTATTTCAAGTTTATAACTCACCAGTTAGGCAGTCTGAAATGTGAGTCGCTTGTTGTGGTAGCTGGGTAAGGATGCTATTGTTGCTGCACTTTCGTTAATATCATGACTACTAATACTAGTAGTGGAAGGAGTTGAACTTGCTGTATTAAAAGTATTGGTGATTATTTTTCTAAGGCTGCCATTTAGGCTTACATACTCGACACAATTTTTTATTTTGTGTTGTTTCAGGTGATCTAACACTTCTGAAATACAGGTTACCACAAATACTGGCATGATGACTTTTGGTTCAGAACACTAGATACGGACAAATTTGCTAATATTTTGCCATGCTCTCAACTGCAGTCAATTGTATTTATGAGAAACCAACAACCAATGAAATTTCAAGAACTTTTAAACCAAGCACTGCATGCACGAAAAACTCTTTACATAGAAAAAATCCACAAAAAAACAATTGACGATTATTTATAATTATTATAATAATAACGTGAATGAATATAATCAATTATAATAATTGATATTACTATTATAGCACCATCATGAATGAAATAGACCTTTCCATTTAATATTTTTGAAAAACTTTATTGAAAGTATTATTGTTACCTAAGTTTAATCCATAGGTATTTTACACAGGCCTACAGCAGAATGTTGGTGGGTTTGAGCCACTTATGGGAACTTTATTATGTTGTGTTTTGTAACACAACATTAATTTCCTAAAAGTGGCCAAAAACCCAACAGCTTTTTACAGTAGTAGCCCTGTGCTATACACAGGCTGCTATATACTTTCTTTGAAACTTGCAAAATAGTCCCAGAATCCTGTGTGTCCACGGTGTGCCATAGCTGTTTTTCAACATAATTTATAGGGGTGCCAATTTTGTTTCAAAGAGGAGCAAATCATTTAAAAGGAAGAGCATTATGCTTTAAAAGAAGCTAAAAGAAATTTTGGGGCTCCGCGCCAAAGTTGGTTTCCTTTCACACATTTCCAGATCTGCCACTGTAGGCTATCCATCCATACGTAATATGACATGTTGTATTAGCTGGTTGTAGTAACCACCTTGCATTTAGCTTTTATCAATGCATATTGCCCCATTCATCAAATTTTGCGCGTGAAGTTTGCCCCAAATCTAATTCTCACTCAATTCCCCACTCCCAGGTTGGCAAGTCTGCACACCCGGAACATGTTTTTTAGCTTTTTTGACGTAACTGTTTGGTAAGACAAGTGTCGTCAACTCTCTCTCCATTTTTTTGCAAGACATCGGATACAATTTACGACAGATTCTTTTCCATTGACTTGATGAAGAATGAATCTCTCAACAACATCTACGTAAGGGAAAATCGCGCACTGTTTGAAATTACTGAGGGTTTCGACGTTCAAGCTGCGTTCGAGGTTGTCCTTAGTCATCATTCTCAAGTGTCGTGCTTCTTCATTAACTTCCCTGTTGGTTAGACGCTTTGCGCTGACACGTTTGACATCATAGCAAATAGTATTTTTATTTTTCGGATTTTCCTTTTTACCTAAGTACACAATCTTTAAAGGTACTGGGTAGTTATCACAATTTAAGTTTTCAGCTATTCTAGCCGGACAAAGAACTTTTTTGGTCTGGAACTTATCTAAATCCAGATTACCAAAGTACTGGACTTCATAATAATTAGAATCTATACTTTTATGACTCACAAAAAACACCTGCATAACGGTTGGGATAGGAAGATCTGCAAACATTTGGTAAGTTCGAACCTTTGGTGTTTTACTCGTTTGAGAAGCTCCAGACTCTTGCAATTCATTCGCTTTCCATTTATTGAGAGATTCAATCATTAATCGAGCTTTTTTCACAAATACCATTGTTTTCTCGTCAGGGAGAGCTCGTTTTCTTACTACTCGCTTTTTTGGAACAGATTTTTTCCTCTTAGGAGTTGATTTGGTTGTTCTGCTCTTGCTTCCTGATGGATATGGATCTGTGCAAAGGAGAGTTTCAGAAAGATCATCCATAATAATTTAAAAAATAAAAGAGCAATGTTTGCAATAATATAAACAAATCAAACATTCTGAATTCATACTGAGTACTGTGGGGTTTTCGAGCAAATGTTGTTTTTTTTGTTCGTATATATAAAAAGTTTTTCACATGTAAAAAATTCCGTTTCATTTGTCTAAAAAACTTATTCGTGCGACTAAAGCACATCTTCCCAGCTGAAAAAAAACACAACTTTCACGCGGAAAAAGCTCTGTATTCATGGAAATAAACCAATTGTTTCCTACAGAAAAATAATGTTTTATTCCCGCGAAAGCTCATCCATAGTAATCTAAAAAACAGAAAAACAATGTTTGCGATAATACAAACAAAATAAAATATTCTGTTTAATTTGTAGCTACAACTAAAAGCAAATAATTAACACTTAGTTGTCGACTACTTGACGCTTTACGGTGTTTCCAGTCGACTATTACCAAATCCTGATAAATAAATATTATTTTATTAAATTTCACTGAGAAACTTTTTAGTAATGGTAGTAAATCCTGTAGTAGATGTTGCTTCTTCGAATGCTATTGCTGATGTGGATGATTTCTGTATAGAAGCACTGCTTCTTAAATAGCAAAAGTTGTACTGAATACTGTAGGGTTTTTGCGTAAATGTTGTTTTTTGTTCGTATTTAAAAAGGATTTTTCATGTAAAAATAATCCTTATTCGCGCGAATAAAACACATTTTTTAGCTGAAAAAAGGCACAACCTTCGCACTGAAAACAAATTTGTTTTCACGCGAATAAAACAATTTTTTCATAATTAAAACTATTTCTTATTCACTCGGAAAAACAGCACTTCTTCGCGCAAATGAACAGATATTTTTAGTTGGAAAAAAACGCATTCTTCACGCGGAGAGGGAAAATTCTTTTCACGCGGGTAAGAGTGATTTTTCATACAGAAAAATAACTGCTTATTCGCGTCAAAAATTTACAGTATTTCGCGTAAATGAACGAATATATATTTTCAGCTGAAAAAACACATTCTTTGTGCGAAAAAAGGATTTTTCTGACTAAAAATACAACATTTGGTGTGTGAAAAAGGAAATTTCTGACTGAGAAAACAACCTTTTTTGCGCGAAAAAAAGATTTTTTTTCCGACAGAAAATACAGCATTTGATGCGTGAAAAAAAAGAAACTTCTGACTGAGAAAACAACATTTTTCGCGCAAAAAATTG
The DNA here is from genome assembly GCA_945261195.1 of Cryptosula pallasiana. Classification (NCBI taxonomy): domain Eukaryota; kingdom Metazoa; phylum Bryozoa; class Gymnolaemata; order Cheilostomatida; family Cryptosulidae; genus Cryptosula; species Cryptosula pallasiana. The sequence goes on from OX183137.1 coordinate 38,098,022, forward strand.
TTTCTGACTAAAAATACAACATTTTTCGCGCGGAAAACGCGAAAAAAACCTTGTGTAGTATTATAGATTTTCGTGCGAGAAAAAATTCTTCTCGAAAAAACCACTATATGTATATATGTATATATATATATATGTATATATATATATATGTATATATATATATATATATATATATATATATATATATATATATATATATATATATATATACTAAAAGGTAAAATAGTAAAAGATGTTAAAACTATATATATATATATATATATATATATATATATATATATATATATATATATATATATATATATATATATATATATATATATATATATATATATATATATATATATATATATATGTATATATATATATATATATATATATATATATATATATATATATATATATATATATATATATGTATACATGGGCGTCACCAGGATTTTTGAAGGGGGGCTCTAAAAATGAGGGTGGGAGGGGAGGGGGTGCGGGGGAGGGGTGGGGTGCGGGCACCCCTCCCCCGCAAAGGCCCCGCGCTAGCGGAAAACTTGAGAAATGTCACTTCTGAGATGTCTAGAAATGCCGTCTAAGATACCAAATGTTTTTGATAACATACATTACTTTGCAACACAAACATCCAGAGAAACTGATGTAAGAGTTGAGTTTTTTAGATGAAATTTTTTAAGCATGCATAAAGATCAACTTTTGAAGTAAATTTTTTGTCATTTGCAAACAATCCAGTCAACTTGATTTTTATAGATTTTGCTGACCCTTACAATCAATAGCTATTCAAATTTGAGATGTTGATTGCTCAAATGTCTCTTTGTAATTGTGAACCTCAATATTTAATCAAAATTAGTTGTGGTAAGAAATTAATCCAGCTCTTGAAACTATTATTATCCCCATAAACAGCTCACTACCTTTCTTGAATTTTAATAGCGAACAATCCTGCTGTGATGAAATAAACTCTTTCAATCAAACCAAAAACCTAAAGGTGATAAAGATGGGCTATATAATATAGTTTATCCATCCACATCTATTTAAAAATTAATACACAGTTAAATTGTCAACTCGAACTATAAGAATTAAAAACACCACTATCAAATGCAAATATAAGTTTTAAAATGGTATTAAATATACTAAACATTGGAATACACGTATGTATCTTAGCTTGGTATGAATTTATGACCGATCCTCTCATCTAAAATATGCAATAGTTCAGCTCCATTCGCCTTTGATGAAGGACTGAAAATTTGTCAACAGTTTTTTGAATATCAATTTCTTGGTCACAGTGAATGTGCATTATAACTTATTATATACTACTAATAATTTATTTATTATTATTGTTCGTATACATTTATTATAATTGTAATAATAATATAATAATTATAATTATTTACACACTTTAAAATCATTAAACCACAATGAACAGATACAAAAACAATCATAATTAATAACAATTATAATAATATAAAAGCCCTAACAACAAGTAAATAAATAATTGTTATTATTATAATTATAAATTATTGTTACTTTTTCAATTAAATTATTAATTTAAACTATTAATATCATAATAGTAATAATAATAATTATAATTTATTATTATAATTAGTAAATTCAATTAATAATTCATTTAAAAAAGATAATAATAATTAATAATAATAACAATTATTATAATTTATTTATTTACTTGTTATGAGTTTTATATTATTATTATAATTCTTTAGATTGTTATTAATTATTATTATTTATTAACATCAATTATAATTGAAAAGAAACTAAAATTATTATTATAGTAATTACTATAATAATTAAATTAATAAGAATAATTTAATCATTATTATAATTATTATAATAATAATTATTATTAGACTGACTACTTATTATTATTATTAGTCAAGTAGTTTTAATTAATAATACCAAGACAGACTAATTCTATTGCTATTCTTCTATGTAAGTCCAAGTTCAACATCATCATACAAAGCAGGCTACCTTATCTCTGGCTTTTGTTTTTGGATCAGAAAGACTTTTAAAGTTCTCTGCATGATGATTGTAACCACTAAAGTATAATTAGTGATTGTGACTATTGATTGAGTCTCTATCTACCGAAACTTACATTTCGTTGGTGCAGAACATTGTAGATTGAGCTCTAAAGAATGTTTTGTGATTCACTAATTTATTAGAAATTTGATAGAAACAGCCTAAGAACACAGGCCAACCAGTCTCTTTAGTAGGAGGTTATAAAAGTGTTCACTTCGAAATGTTGCTCAAACTGAACATACAGTAGAACATAACTCCTGCTGAATCACGGTTATACAATGTTAAATGATAATTGTTTAAAATTTTTTTTTTTTTATATATTTTAGGGGGGCTCTGCAGAGACCCCCAGAGCCCCCCTGGTGACGCCCATGTATGTATATATATATACATATATATATGTATATATATATATATCAGAGGCGTATTGAGTACCCCCGACCCCCCGAACAGTCGGGGGTACAACTCCCAACCCCCTAACGTTAGGGGGTCAAGTTTGTCGGGTATTGTTTTGGTTTACGGGGATTGATTGTTTGGAGTTATCTTAGCATTACAACATGAAACATAGACCTAGCCCAACTACATGCTTTTACTTTTTTTGTGGACTGACTTTGACCCACCCTTGTGATGAAACGATATAGTTGTCCAAAAACTAACAAGGTACATCATTGACTCCTGAATATATGGTTGACCAATCAAATAAATGAATATTCGTGCTTTTAGATAAAAATGTTGTTGGGGAATCCTACGACAACGACGAAAGTAGCTACCGGAAGGACATTACTAAGTAACAGTAAATTCGGCTTCGGCCTATATTCTATTCCAGATATATGTTCTATCATACTCACTAGTTCGGCCTATGCAATCACCATTCGGCCTACTACACATTCATGTATTTTTATAACATTTATATATATTATATAGCTTTGCGTAGAGAGGCAGCATTTCAATCAACAAATGCACATGTACCTATTTATTCAACCATTACGAAGTGCTGCCCCCCCTTTTGTTATCTAGGCCAATCAGGCCAAGTGGGTGTGACCACCTTTTGTTCTATGTTGGCAGCACAAACATTATGTAACTTACCCTGTATAAATGTGTGTGTTTTGTATACAATAAAGTAGAGTTAACATGGCACTCTCACTGCTTCTTTGAATCCTTTCAATAAGCACCTTGCGCACACAAAAGAATAGCTGACAAGCTAAGTGGGCTAGCAAAGACTTCTTACAAAGATTACTACAGCAGTAGTACACAACACATAAAGATTATTGCAATAGCAGCATTGCGTGCTGACAGTGCATTCATACAGATTGAGCAAATACAAACATCAACAGCCACTTGGACAAGTCAATTAGCAGAACGAACAATAGTCAGTAGAAAGTGGTCAGTCGAATCGACTTACACTGCACACTACCCTCGGGCGTGTGATACTGGAACGATTGTTCCACCTGTTAATTCGACCCTGCACAGTCATCCTGCCGAACTAGAAATCAGTGGAAAGCAAGGCAGTTGTAACAACTCCTCGCTGTGTCCAGCTCACGAGCTGCCAACACTGCAAATCAAGTTCGACCAGTTTAACTTGCTGGCCTTGGGCTTGTTAGAGACGAGACGCTGTACTGCCTGCACACACTCACTACTGTGGGCCGCTGTACAGGTGAACGCTACCACACCACCCTGAAATCCTGTACAATATTTCTTTACATTGATTATTATTAAACAACACACAAATAATAAAGCTGCAATGCAACAACTTACAACTGTCTGTATGTGGCTTGGTGGTTAAAATTATTATTACTACTACTGTAACTATTATTATAATTAATAATGATTGGATTTTCCCTCACTTCACTACTACTACTATCATTTATAATCATTAGATTGTTATTAATTAATTATTGTTATTATTTATTAATTATTTTAATTATTATTATGATGATTATTATTACTTATAATAATTGTTATAATTAACAGTTAATAACAATTTGAAGCAGTCAAATTATATTATTATTTATTATTATTAGAATATTAAAAAAAAAATAAAACTATATTAATAATAATAACAATAAATAATCAAAATAATAAAGCACATATATATATATAAAAAAATAATAATAGTAATTATTGTCATCATTAATAAACCACAAAAATTAAAAAAAAAGAATAATGATTAGCTTATAAATAATAATATAATATGACATTAATAAAACCTGACCCCCTAACATTCATGGTGAACCCCCTAACAGGCAACCCCCTAACAAGTTCCTTCAACCCCCTAACAAAAAATTTTCCGTGCTTCGCGCGGTTTTATTTTGTTAGGGGGTTGGATTTTTAACTCAAAACGCCCCTGATATATTGTACAGGATTTTGCTCTGTGGTAGCTTAGCCTCTGCACCTGTACTTCCTCCCTTCACTCAGGTTGACTTTGCTAGCTATATTGGCACGAGCCGTGACCAGTTGTCGTACTTAGTAGGGAGTCATTGCTGACTATTAGCTAAGTCGACTGGTCATGCATCCGCCTCACACTGCAGTGGTCGAACCGTTGCTTAGGCAAGGTTGAGTAACTCGGTGTATATTTATCTGTTACACTTGTCAGTATATGTATAGCAAGCTATAAAGCATATGTTTCCAAGGTAAGTGCGCAATGAAGTATTTTGTTAAACAAAGTGACTTCGGAGAGTAAGTGGAGTAACTCTGATTTTATTATGGTAAAACTGAGTATTTATGTAAAACTGACAGGACAAGATTTGAGATAAGACAAAGGCAGGCTACGCCTGCTGCATAGTGATTGGTTGGCATAACAATATGGCCAGCCTTAAAGATAAATATTGGTAGTCCTGCCCTTAAGGGGTGGTACTTGCATAGAACAACATGTAGACATAGAACATAGACATGGACACAGACATAGAACGACACAATAGAACTGCGCAATGTGTAGGAGAAGGTAATTGCTAAATTCGTGAGTTAATTGTTAGTGTTTGTGTTGGGTGCGCTCGTGGCATCCTCCACAATATATATATATATATATATATATATATATATATATATATATATATATATATATATATATATATATATATATATATATATACATATATATATATATATATACATATTGTACAGGAATTTGCGTCTGGGTGGTAGCCACCTGTACACACTCCCGACGTGCTCTACTTCTGCCCAAGTCTACTTACAATAATTTGCTATTATTGTTCGTATTGTCTGGAGAGCCTTTATTGGTTTGTGCATTTATGGGTGCGGCCGAATCTGGCTTGTATGTGTGCTGGCAGTAGACAATAATTATATCCGAATTATTGGCTGCCTCTGAACCTTCCCAAGGTTCGACAATAATCACTGTCGTGATTATGGTCTAGTTTATAGTTTGTTTCGAACTGTGCTCTGACATTAATTCCTCAGGAATTACTTGTCTAGTTTATAGTTTGTTTCGAACTTTTGGCCACTGACAATAATGGTGCGGTAATTACTTTGTCTAATTCGACTCAGTCGAGGTCGACAATAATTACTCCTTGATTATTGTTGTGGTAGTTTTTGTGCGAACTCCACAGTTCGGCTTCAGTAAGAGTCGAACTACTAGGGCACCAGGTGCTTTGCGTCGTACACCTCGAGTCGAGGGAATACGCAGTAAGAGAGTGAACAATCTTACTTTCCGCCAAGCCTCGTGCTTGCTAATAGTCGACCAGCGCTTGTAGTTATAGTGCTCCTAGCTGTGCTTGCTTCAGAGAGAGAGAATCATCTGAGAGTCAGGCTAACTCTGATTTTTATTATGCTTACATCAATTTAAATACAGAGAAGGCGGGTACACATTACAAACCGCACCTGAGCAAAAATATTGGTACAAGCCACGCCTTGTCCTTACAGTCAGCACCCAATTGCAATAATTAAAAATCGTGGAAAAAGTATAACATGTAGTAAATAATTATTTGGTGTACAAGATAGAACGCACTGAAATAGACTCTGGTATCGTGGATACATACAAACAATAGAACTATACACAGACGTATACAATGCGTAGCGAGTAGATATTGAGATGTAACATAGACAGTGAGTTAATGGCTTAAATTGTACGCAAAGGAATACGGACAATGAGATACAGGCTTAGACAGTAATTACGAGATAATGTCTCTGGCGTAATAATAAGTGAGAAATTGTCTTAGTGAGTATAAAATAATAATAATAAAATAGGGAGAGTACTAGCGTCCCTCACAATATATATATATATATATATATATATATATATATATATATATATATATATATATATATATATATATATATATATATATATATATATATATATGTATATATATATATATATTATGATCAACTATTTTCGTGCAAATAAATCATTATGAAGGGGTTTTTGCGCTAGTATCCTCATTGGTTGTAGGGATAATACGAAGGTGTAGTTTTTAGTATTTAAGATCCCCTCTCTTTATGCAGAAATCATTCTCCCTAGTGATAACCTCTAAAGAATCATCTAGTACACTATTCATCACATAACTATCAGTAGAATTCTTGTTGGAAAGGTAAGAATCAATAAAAATACTATTTAGCACTAGTTAAAAAATAAAAACTCATAATTGTTTTACTTCTTCAATTATCACCTTTTTGCTATTGTATATACTTGTATTTTAGAGCAATATGGCAACAAAAACAATCTACTTAAAGGACTTCCTCCCAGAAATTTATCATAAATATGTGAGAGACAATAATGTTGTTCAGGAAAAAGCTGTACAACGTTTGACATTTCAAGTTATCATATTCTGCATAACACAACACATGCTGAATATGGGAACATCACACAGAGAACATGATGATGGTACAGAGTTCTTTGATGACATGATAAAAGATAATTTTAAAACCATTTTGTCAATGGTAAAAGTCGTACACATTAATGATTTTTTAAAAAAGATTAAGAGAAATGCTTGGGATCAAGAACTTTTTGAAAAATTATATGAAATGAAGTGGAGTAAAATAACTTTTTACAAGTTCCGATCTCTTATTTATCATTACACACAAATAGATGAAGGGCTATCTGCATCTGCTCATATTTTAGAGTTAATGTTAGAAGCGTTCCACACGTATTTATTATATTTTTTTAAAATGTTGCCATAGTCTTTCATAATACGCTTTTCAACCTATTACACTTTATTATCATGCTTACAAATACATGGAAATAGATAAAGAGCTATCTTCTGTACATACTTCCGAGCTTATGATAAAAGTACTCCATTTCTATATACGAATTATGCTATCGTGGTTATAGTCATAAGTGGACATGTACATAGCTATACAATGTTAATATGGACATGAATGCGGATATGGATATGAATATGTACATGAATATGAACATGGACATGTACATAAATGGATATGAACATGGATATGAATATACACATGAATATGAACATGGACATAAATGGCCATGAATATGGACATGAATGTATACATGTACATGGATATAGAGACATGTACATTAATGAACATGAATATGCACATGAATATGAACATGAATATGTGTATGGATATAGACATGCACATAAATAGACATGGATATGGACATGAATATGATCATGAATATGAACATGGACATGTACATAAATGAATATGGTCATGAATATGAACATGAGTATGTACATGGATATGAACATGTACATAAATGGACATGAATATGGTCATAGATATGGTCATGTACATAAATGGATATGAATATGGACATGTATGTGTACATGAATATATACATATGGTTATGTATGAAAACAGCTTAAACTTTTTTATAATAAAACTATACCAGTATAACAACGTTAATATAACAATCAAAATCACTATACTCAGTACTCACAAAACTCAGTATAAACCCACACAAACCAGCCAAGCTCTAACGACATGCAAAATTGCAATATAAACCCCCTGCCCAACTAAATGCAACACAAACAATGCACCACGAGAACCTACAAAACATCCAACAAATACTCATAACATACAAACCATCGTCCAAACCGACATTCAACACCATAATAATTACCACCCATTCAAACAACTGGTGCACACAAAAAGGCACCTCACCGGGTTCACTCGGAAACAGGTGCGTAATTTACATTGAACCAGGAGAACCTTCAAATCCATACACTCCATGACAGAGATCTGCTCCCTTATTACTACTTATAATAACAAAAACTATATAACCAATGCAACACATGTGAATCCAACTTTGATATGTTGGAAGGTCTGTTTTCTTATGAAATTTTGCTCCTATTATACTACTTATATACTTACATAGAAATGGCTTTTTTTCTTTTTCTGTAAGTATTTTCCACATCAGGAAAACAAATGTGGGAGCGGATTCAAGCAAACTTTCAAACACACCCAGTGTTTGGCAAATCTGTGATTCAAATTCAGATTTGATATAGTTTTGAAGTTTGCACGGACAGTTGAGAGAAGCTTTTCTGTTTAGTACTCCGTATCCAAATGCTTCAACCTGCCTCGCAACTTTTCCTCGAGAAAACAAGCTTGCAACAAATCGTACTCTTTTCCAAACTTTCCAACATTTTGCATTCATTTGTTTTGAACAGCTCCAACAATTAGGATTCCTAGGGCCTTTTAGTTCAGGAAGCTGAAATCGCTTTTTTTCTTGAACCTTATGCCACCAGGTGCTAAAGATGCTGTTGGTTACGCCTGATATGACCAAGATTGCTGAGCCCAGAATCAGGTATTCTGGATTCGCATCCAACTTCTGGTAGTTCAGTACAATTGCTGCTATATCTGTTACAATGCTTGCAACGCCAAAGACCATGGATACAAGCGTAAGAATCAGCGACATGATTGGAATTTCTTTCTATAACATGAATAAAATGATTCCGTCTTGTATAATTTTATACATGCACAATTATTTCAATCAAATAAAAGATATGCAATGCACGCAAATGAACAAGTACGATATAACATAAGTAGTAATTTAGGAGCAGACCTTTGGCATGAAGTCTAAGGAAAAGAAGGTTATCCTTGTTTCAAGTGTCTTTTCGTTGGTACCAGTTGCCATGAGAACCGGAGAGGTACGATTTTTGTGTGCACCAGGCGTTATCATTTAATATTTAATATTTTTGTTTGAACTAAGTATTTATTGTGCAGGGGTCGTTTATATTGTGATTTGTATGCTAATTTAGATCATGGGGTTGAGTAGTTTATAAACATGGTATGCATGTTCTGTTTATACCGGGAGTTTATATTGTGTTTGATTTTTGGATTAACATTGTATAGTTATTGGTATAGTTGTATTACAGAGTATTCACTGACAATAAAATGTTGTATTATTTTATAGTTTTTTTATACAAGAAAAAATATTAAAGGTTTGTATTGTGTTTTGTTATAGTTCATTTATATAATAGGTAAAATACAATGGGTAAAATGTATAGAATAATCATTATAAAGCTCGAGTTTTGAAAAGACGTTTGTATTAGTAAGAGAATAAAATATATAACAGCATAATACAATATTTGTAGTAACGAAGATGATTTCATTAAAATGGTAGAAATAGTTCACTAGTTATCATCAGCGCTGAGTTTCCCTTCAAACTCAATAGTAGTAATATATGAGCAGATCTCCCTACCAAGTGTTTTTTTGTGGATTAGACCTTGGGGTTGAGGCAATGGGTTACGACGTTGGATGGATTCGCCGAGTTTATATTGTATTTCATTTGAGGGGTACTTGAGTGGCATTTGAGTGGCATTTAAGTGGCATTTGAGTTTTGATTATTTTTTTACTTGATTTGAACTCATATGGCAGCTAGATTTTGAATGTATGGCATTTAAGTTTTGATACTTTTTTCACATAATTTGAACTCATATGGCATCTTGAGAGAGAGGAGAGAGAAGACAGAGAGGAGAGAGGAGAGTGGATATATTTATATCTACATAGAGAGAGGAGATATATCTACATTGAATAAATATATTCATCAAAAATGAAAATGATATGATTATATACCTGATTACATAATAAGTAGGGAAAATCTTCCTATATAATAAAGCTAGAGTCAGTAAATACTAAGTTATACAAAGCAATACAACTTGTAATGACAATCAATGCATTCATACATACATACATATGGTATCTTGAGAGAGAGAAAGAGAGAGAGGAGAGAGATCTTTTAGTTTTCTAGCAATTAATGTATATATGGTCAATTATGTACATATTTATGGGTATATTTATATCTACATAGAGAGAGAAGAGAGGAGATATATCTAAATTGAATAAATACATTGATTAAAAATGAATCATTATATGATTATATACATTTATTACATAATAAGTAAGGAAAATCTCCCCACATAATATAGCTAGAGTCAGTAAATACTACATAATACAAAGCACTACAACTTGTAATAAATACAAAGTAATAACAGTTAATGCATAGTTTGTTCCTTTATAATGATGTCTTTGATGTAGTGATGTTACATCTTAGGAAGGAAGACTTCTGTTCTATGTGCTTTTAATTTCGTAATGAACTAAAATAAAAAAATTATGTATTAGTATAGAATGATTAAGCAAAAATGTAAAATAATTACATGAATTTGAATTATAGTTCTAGTTACATTGGATAGTTTACATTATTAGAAAAGGGAAATAACTCACCAAGTTACATTGTTCAACTTGTTCTTTCTTGAGCATTATTTTCAACAAGTGCTTTTGATTCTCTTTCATCTATCTAAAAACAAAACAAAAAATACTTGCTTTATAAATATGTTGTAAAAAAATACACTAATTACACCAAAAAAGTGCTTTTTTTTTTTTTTACCTGAAAAAATGTATATGTTCAACATTTTGTTGTAAAAACTACGCTAATTACACCCAAAAAGTCCTTTTCTTTACCATGAAAATGTATATATTCAGCATTTTGTTGTAAAAAATACACTAATTACATCAAAAAAGTCCTTTTTTCACCTAGAAAATGTATATATTCAGCATTTTGTTTAATTTATGGTAAAAATTAGTAAAACTCACCTATAGTGATATGATTGCCTTGAGTTGTAGATTAGCTTTTTGAACTCTTGTTCTGGACAGTTTTTTCAGCATCATCGAAATATAATATAAGTAATTTTTAGAGTCTTCATTGGTTTGGTATCATCTAAGTAGGTGATAGATCTTGAAAGAAATTCTTGCTGTGTTGGAGAAGTGTGCTGTCTTCAGAATCCATGTAGTTTGAGTCTTTATTGATTTGGTATCATCTAAGTAAGTCGTAGATCTTAAAAGGAATTCTTGCTGTGTTGGAGAAGTAGATTGTCTTCAAAATTCATGTAGTTTGAGTCTTCATTTGTTTGGTATCATCTAAGTAAGTGGTAGATCTTGAAAGAAATTCTTGTTGTGTTGGAGAAGTGTGCTGTCTTCATCTTCATTGGTTTGGTATCATCTAAGTAGGTGGTAGATCTTGAAATGAATTTTTGCTGTGTTGGGGAAGTATGCTGTCTTCAAAATTCATGTAGTTTGAGTCTTCATTGGTTTGGTATCATCTAAGTAGGTGGTAGATCTTGAAAGGAATTCTTGCTGTGTTGTAGACTGTCTTCAAAATTCATGTAGTTTGAGTCTTCATTGGTTTGGTATCATTTAAGTAGGTGGTAGATCTTGAAATAAATTTTTGCTGTGTTGGAGAAGTATGCTGTCTTCAAAATTCATGTAGTTTGAGTCTTCATTGGTTTGGTATCATCTAAGTAGGTGGTAGAGCTTGAAAGGAATTCTTTCTGTGTTGGAGAAGTATGCTGTCTTCAGAATCCATGTAGTTTGAGTCTTCATTGATTTGGTATCATCTAAGTGAGTCGTAGATCTTGAAAGGAATTCTTGCTGTGTTGGAGAAGTCGACTGTCTTCAAAATTCATGTAGTTTGAGTCTTCATTGGTTTGGTATCATCTAAGTAGGTGGTAAATCTTGAAATGAATTCTTGCTGTGTTGGAGAAGTGCGCTGTCTTCAAAATTGATGTAGTTTGAGTCTTCATTGGTTTGGTATCATCTAAGTAGGTGGTAGATCTTGAAAGAAATTCTTGCTGTGTTGGAGAAGTGTGCTGTCTTCATCTTCATTGGTTTGGTATCATCTAAGTAGGTGGTAGATCTTGAAATGAATTTTTGCTGTGTTGGGGAAGTATGCTGTCTTCAAAATCTATGTAGTTTGAGTCTTCATTGGTTTGGTATCATCTAAGTGGGTGGTAGATCTTGAAAGGAATTCTTGCTGTGTTGTAGACTGTCTTCAAAATTCATGTAGTTTGAGTCTTCATTGGTTTGGTATCATTTAAGTAGGTGGTAGATCTTGAAATGAATTTTTGCTGTGTTGGAGAAGTATGCTGTCTTCAAAATTCATGTAGTTTGAGTCTTCATTGGTTTGGTATCATCTAAGTAGGTGGTAGAGCTTGAAAGGAATTCTTTCTGTGTTGGAGAAGTATGCTGTCTTCAGAATCCATGTAGTTTGAGTCTTCATTGATTTGGTATCATCTAAGTAAGTCGTAGATCTTGAAAGGAATTCTTGCTGAGTTGGAGAAGTCGACTGTCTTCAAAATTCATGTAGTTTGAGTCTTCATTGGTTTGGTATCATCTAAGTAGGTGGTAGATCTTGAAATGAATTCTTGCTGTGTTGGAGAAGTGCGCTGTCTTCAAAATCGATGTAGTTTGAGTCTTCATTGATTTGGTATCATCTAATTAAGTCGTAGATCTTGAAAGGAATTCTTGCTGTGTTGGAGAAGTATGCTGTCTTCAAAATTCATGTAGTTTGAGTCTTCATTGGTTTGGTATCATTTAAGTAGGTGGTAGATCTTGAAATGAATTTTTGCTGTGTTGGAGAAGTATGCTGTCTTCAAAATTCATGTAGTTTGAGTCTTCATTGGTTTGGTATCATCTAAGTAGGTGGTAGATCTTGAAAGGATTTCTTTCTGTGTTGGAGAAGTATACTGTCTTCAAAAACCATGTAGTTTGAGTCTTCATTGATTTGGTATCATCTAAGTAAGACATAGATCTTGAAAGGAATTCTTGCTGTGTTGGAGAAGTCGACTGTCTTCAAAATTCATGTAGTTTGAGTTTTCATTGGTTTGGTATCATCTAAGTAGGTGGTAGATCTTGAAATGAATTCTTGCTGTGTTGGAGAAGTGCGCTGTCTTCAAAATTGATGTAGTTTGAGTCTTCATTGGTTTGGTATCATCTAAGTAGGTGGTAGATCTTGAAAGAAATTCTTGCTGTGTTGGAGAAGTGTGCTGTCTTCATCTTCATTGGTTTGGTATCATCTAAGTAGGTGGTAGATCTTGAAATGAACTTTTGCTGTGTTGGGGAAGTATGCTGTCTTCAAAATCTATGTAGTTTGAGTCTTCATTGGTTTGGTATCATCTAAGTAGGTGGTAGATCTTGAAAGGAATTCTTGCTGTGTTGGAGAAGTGTGCTGTCTTGAAAATTGATGTAGTTTGAGTCTTCATTGGTTTGGCATCATCTAAGTAGGTGGATCTTGAAAGGAATTCTCGCTGTGTTGGAGAAGTATGCTGTCTTCAAAATCCTTGTAGTTTGAGTCTTCATTGGTTTGTTATCACATAAGTAGGAGAGAAAGTCATGTTGTTTTACATCTATCGTTGGTGTTGGTAGATCTTGACCACATGTTTATAGTCTTTGCTACTGCTGCATTTCGTCTCAAACAAGAGTCCGAAGTAGACATCATAACTACAAAATACAAAAAATTGATTGTTACAATTGATTCATTTATTTTCATTGGCTTTATCTACATAGAGTAGCGAAGAAAAAGTTTGTGTGAGTATAAAACTATCTAGTAGAGATAAATTTATATCTAGGTTCAACTAGCATTGAATAATTATTATTATTTTGTTAATAATAAATAAGTAGAGTCGGCTACTTTACTAGAGCTTGGACAAACACTTATTTCAAAAATGAATAATTAGAGCTTTCTACTAGTGTTAAATAATTATTGATAATAATTTACCTTATCACCACTTAGAGCCAGATGATTTAAATAACTAAAGACAAATAATTATTTTAGCATTTCTTACCTTGATGGTCTCCTAGTAGCTGTAGTAGATGATGCTTCTCCGCTTGCTGTTGAAGAACTGGATACAAACCAATGCTTTCGCGGGAATAAATACTTTATTTTCACGCGAATACAAACCGTTGCTTTCGCGGGAATAAAACTTTTATTTTCACGCGAATACAAACCAATGCTTTCGCGGGAATAAATAATTTATTTTCACGCGAATGGAAACCGTTGCTTTCGCGGGAATAAACAGTTTTTATTCCCGCAAAAGCATTGGAAAAAATGCTGATTCATAGGGTTTAATCAGTGCAACTTTAGCTATTTAAGAGCCACTGTTTTCACATAGAAAGCATCCAGTTCTTCAACAGCAAGCGGAGAAGCATCATCTACTACAGCTACTAGGAGAGCATCAAGGTAAGAAATGCTAAAATAATTATTTGTCTTTAGTTAATTAAATCATCTGGCTCTAAGTGGTGATAAGGTAAAAAATAATCAATAATCATTTAACACTAGTAGAAAGCTCTAATTATTTATTTTTAAAATAAATATTAAAAACTTGTGAAAATGAACTGGTAACATTACGCCGACTGAAATAATGCCTAAAACGTCTCGCATAAATTTTGGTCTGACCCAAAATGGACTGAAAACCTTTAGAGCGAGTACAAAATTATCGTAACTTGCTATAGAGGATATTATAAGAAATATTTATTTCTCCGTTGCTAACTTAACGTAAATATTTGTAACGGATGTCACATGATCTCAATCGGTTTTTGCCAGCTGAATCACTTAGTTACTCGTAAACATTTGATACTCGCTTGATTTTTTTGTTGATAACAGCAATGTCCCTAGTTTTTTTTACCGAATCGCTTAGTTACTCGTAAACATTTGAAAATCGCTTGATTTTTTCGTTGATAAAACATGACGCAAGTATCTATTAACAAATATTACCGTGATTTCAATCAGTTTTTCTTACTAGATTACTTAGTTACTCATCAACATTTCATAATCGCTTTCATTAATAGTCGTTGCAAAGCAATGTTGTATTTAAAAAATATTACTACGATTCCAATCATTTTGGTTTTAATTATTTATATTTAAAATAATCGAACCTCAACTAGAATTCACTCCTAGGTAATTTATCTTTACTAGATAATTTTATGCTAATAGTATCTAAGTTATTTCTTTGTAAGATCACAGACTTTGACATTAACAAAATTGTGTGTTTGTCCGAGCACTAGTAAAGTAACTGACTCTAATTATTTATTATTAACAAAATAATAAGTAATCAATATTTAATGCTAGTTGAACCTAGATATAAATTTATCTCTACTAGATAGTTTCATACTCACACAAACTGTTTCTTCGCTACTTTATGTATATAGAGATAAAGCCAATGAAAATAAATAAATCAATTGTAACAATCAATTTTTTTGTATTTTGTAGACACAATGCCTACTTTGGACTCTTGTTTGAGACAAAACGCAGTAGTAGCAAAGACTATAAAACATCTGGATAAGATCCAATTGAAGTAACTGCAGATAACTAAAGAAAAAACATGTGCTACAGCATACAAAGTGAACAAGGTGTGTGTAGATTATTACTCAGTCTCATTACACTACTATTACTAAGAATTATTGTAGATGTTGGATAAAGGATTGAGCAGTAATTTTAATAAATTCTAACCATTGTAAATAATACTTCAACTCAAATAAAATTAAGGAAAATTGAATGGAATAAAAGAATATTTCACCAAATACCCCAGTTTTCTTGTGGGTATATACAAATAGATGAATATCTAGCTTCATCTATTTTTTTCATTTGAGTGCAATTATTTTCCCTCCTCTCTCCTCTTTTCCTCTCTTCTTTCTCTCAAGATACCATATGAGTTCGAATTATGTAAAAAACTATCAATACTTAAATGCCATACATTCATAATGTTTTTTATTGTAGTTATTTCCCAAATACTGTAAATTTTAACCATCTAGAGGTCTAATTTGACAATTTTCCAAGATATTTTATAGTATTCAATATACTTATTATGTAAATAACTAAAAGAAATATTTACGCTTAAGCCTCCTCTCTCTCCTCTCTCCTCTACCAAATACTCCTCTCTCCTCTCTTGCAGTTATTTCCCAAATACTGTAAATTTTAACCATCTAGAGGACTAATTTGGTGATTTTCCAACATATTTTATAGCATTCAATATAGTTATTATGTCATAAATGTATATTATTCAATCTAGATAGAAATATATCCATAAATATGTACATAATTATCCATATATACATGGTTGTATAAAAAACTAAAAAATCTCTCTCTCTCTCTCCTCTCTTCTCTCTCCTCTTAGTATTTACTGACTCTAGCTATATTATATAGGAAGATTTTCCCTGCTTATTATGTAATCAATGTATATAATCTTATAATGTTTCATTTTTGATCAATATATTTATTCAATGTAGATAAAACTCCTCTCTCCTCTCTCCTCTACCAAATACTCCTCTCTCCTCTCTTGCAGTTATTTCCCAAATACTGTAAATTTTAACCATCTAGAGGACTAATTTGGTGATTTTCCAACATATTTTATAGCATTCAATATAGTTATTATGTCATAAATGTATATTATTCAATCTAGATAGAAATATATCCATAAATATGTACATAATTATCCATATATACATGGTTGTATAAAAAACTAAAAAATCTCTCTCTCTCTCTCTCCTCTCTTCTCTCTCCTCTTAGTATTTACTGACTCTAGCTATATTATATAGGAAGATTTTCCCTACTTATTATGTAATCAATGTATATAATCTTATAATGTTTCATTTTTGATCAATATATTTATTCAATGTAGATAAAACTCCTCTCTCCTCTCTCCTCTCTCTCTTCTCTCTCCTCTCTCTCAAGATGCCATATGAGTTCGAATTATGTAAAAAAATTATCAAAACTTATCTAGCTATATTATATAGGAAGATTTTCCCTACTTATTATGTAATCAATGTATATAATCATATAATGTTTCATTTTTGATCAATATAGTTATTCAATGTAGATAAAACTCCTCTCTCCTTTCTCTCTCCTCTCTCCTCTCTGTCTTCTCTCCCCTCTCTCTCTCAAGATGCCATATGAGTTCAAATTATGTGAAAAAAGTATCAAAACTTAAATGCCATACATTCAAAATCTAGCTGGCATATGAGTTCAAATCAAGTAAAAAAATAATCAAAACTCAAATGCTACTTAAATGCCACTCAAATGCCACTCAAGTACCCCTCAAATGAAATACAATATAAACTCGGCGAATTCATCCAACATCGTAACCCATTGCCTAAACTCCAAGACCAGATCCACAAAAAAACACTTGGTAGGGAGATCTGCTCATATATTACTACTCTCAATAAAGTCCTCATCCAGTAAGTCAGCAATATCCCTATCAGCATCTGATTTTGACAACTCCTCTTTCAATTTTGCTTGACACGATTTTGTTCCCAGTCAGCACTACTGGGCGTAGAGAGAAAGGCGGCTTTGTGGTATGTGTTTGGATTTGGACTCTTTTTCTTTCCATTGTAAATCATCAGACCCGGAGCACATTTTTCAGCTTCTTCAATGCATCTGTATAGTAAAAGAAGCATTCTTGTCTCTTTCTTTTCATTTTTTCCAAGACATAACGGATAAAAGTAGCAACAGATTATTTCCCATTAAATTGATGAGGTATGAATCTTTTAACAACGTCAGTGTTAGGATAAACTGCACACTGTTAAAAATTAGTGAGATATTCAATGTTGAAGCTGAGTTTGAGTTCATTCTTGGTGATCATTCTCAATTGCTTGGCTTCAGCAGCAACTACTCTCACGTTGAAGTTTTTGTATGTTGATGCGTTTGAGATCGTAACAAGTAGCATTCTCATTTTTGGGACTTTGCACCTCACCAAAGTAGACGGCGTTGCAAGGTAATGGATATTTTGCATGATTGAAGTTCTCAACTATTCTTCTTGGACAAACTAATCTCTGAAGTTCTCTCACATCTGTCTTGCCATAGTAAGTGAGTACGAAGTAATCACACTATACACCAGTATTGCAATCAACAGCAACCACTTCCATAATGGTTGGGGCAACGAGTTCTGAAGGCGTTTTAAAAGTCCCGACTTTTGCAATTCGCTTCCTTTCCACCCTTCAAGAGTCTTAGCCATCTTTAGAGCTTTATCCACATTGGGAAATGCTTCCTTACAATCCTTCTCTTCACGGACTTGTTTTGTAGGCATAATCAATTTGGGGAGAGCTCGCTTTCTTGCTGGTGTTTCTTTTGCAACAGTATATTTTCTCTCAGGGATTGTTTTGGTTGCTTTGACCTTGCTCTCTTTTGAATTTGTGCTAATGAGAGCTTCGGAAATTTCATCCATAGTAATCTAAAAAACAAACAACAATGTTTGTATTAACATAAACAAATAAAACAAAATATGGTTAATTTTTAAACAAAAAACAATAAAATAATTGAAACCAAGTTGTTTTCTCTCTGACAAAAAAGGCAACTTTGTCATAATCAAAGACTTTGTAGACTTGAAAGCACACCAACTAGGTTTTATGAGCACACATTTTATAGATTTCGAACTTTTTAAGTACAAATAAAAACAAATAATTAAAACTGAGACTTAACTATTTTTCGCTTTACAATGTAACTACCTGATTTTTACCAACTGGTGTTAAATAATAATAATTTTTTAGTTTTTACCTTACTGCGAAGAGTCCTCCAAATATTTGTAGTAGATACTGTAGTAGATGTTGCTCTTTCAGACGTTGTTGCAGGAGTGGATGATTTCTGTGTAAAAACAGTGCTTCTTAAATAGTCAAAGCTGCACCAATTGACTCAAGGTTACAAGATGAACAAGTTGTCTTTGAGTGAAAATCTGTTTATAAAATACAAAGAGTTTTGTTTGAAAAAAAACTTATTTTTGAACAAAAATCCTTATATATTACAAAGGGATTTTCACGCAACAAAGCTGTTTTTTCATGCAAAGAATGCTGAGAATTTTCGTGCGAAAAAAAATCTGTATATATCATAAACAGATTTTTAAGTGACAAAGTTGTTTTTTCGCTCGAAGAATGCTGTTCTTTTCACTCAAAAAACTCTTTATGATATATCAGAACTTTTGCGCAAAAAAAGTTTTTCAAACAAAAACCTTTATAAATTATAAATAGATTTTCGTGCAACAAACTTGCTTTTTTTGTTTTGAAGAATGTTGGTTATTTTTCGCGCAAAAAACACTTTATGACATTTAAGGATTTTCAAACAGAGAAAAACAATTTTCGGGGCAAAAAATATTTTTGCAAATTCTTTGCTCAAAAAAAACAAAAGTAGCTAAATTATTGCACAAGAAAAACAGACAAAAGTAAATAAGTTCTTTTTGGAAAGAAAAAGAACACAAATAGCCAATGTTTGCTCCCCAAAAAGGCAAAAGCTGCTTATTTTTATGCAAAGACAAGAGAAAAAATTGATAAATTTTTGCTAAAAGAAAACATTGTTTTTGAAAATTCGTTGTACGAAAAAAAAGGAACAGTTCAATTTTTTGTGCGAAAAAAGGAAACTTTGCAAACTTTTTACATGAAAACAATACAAACCGAGCTAAATGTTCATACAAAAAAAAGACAAACGTATTTAAGTTTTCGTGCTAAGAAAAGTAATTTTTGCAGATTCTGTGAGTAAAAAGAGACAAGAACAGCTCAATTTATGAGTGGAAAAGGACAAAAATAGCTCAATTTTCACAAGTACAGAAGTAACTTTTGCAAAGTTTTTGCCTAGTAAGGCCAAAAATAGTTAAAGTTTTTAGGCAAAGAAAAAAGGACAAAAATAGCTAAGCGTTCAGGGGAAGAAAAGGCAAATTGTTTGACAAACTCTTCGCGCGAAATAAAGACAAAAACATCTAAATTATTCTACAAAGAAAAAGGTCAGAAATAGCTAAAAGTTTTGCATAAAAAAAGTCACAAAAAGAAATAAATTTTTTCTCATTGAATTTTAAAAAAAATGTTTTTTACAACATTTTACATGATGATTTTTTTGGATGTCAGGATAGATTACTCGGTGCTACTTTAGCCATATAAGAGCCAATTTTTTTAGTCAGAGAGCATCCACTCCAGCACCAGGATCTGAAGAACCAACGTTTATTGGAACTACTAGGACTCTTCAGCAATAAGGTAAGACCCAATAAATAATTATTTTACACTAGCTGAAGAACTCAACTGGTTGAGGTAGAGAAAGGCTGTTCTCCTAGAATCTTGGAGAGTTCTTCTTAAGACTGCTAGGCTTTCGAGCATTGATAAAAACAGTTTCATCAGAGTGTTAACTAGATTCTACTTATGGTTATTATTAATTGTAATTAGGTAGGTAACTCGGGCTTGAGAACACGATTTTCCACGAATCCAAGAAAGTTGTTCTCAAAACTGTGTACCTTTGACGTTGATAAAAGTGATTTTGTCAGAGAAACAACGACAACTATATTCTGTTCATTATTAAGTGTACTTATGTAGTTGACTCTTGAGTAAAGTGCTCTTCTTGAATCTAACAAGTTTGGTCTGAATATTGCGTAGTCTTAATGTTGATAAATTCAACTTTACCAGAGAGGAAACTATATCACATTTATTCTTAATTGTTATGATTAATTGAACTTAGGTAAAATGCACTGGAGGAAGGATTTCTTCTAGAATATAAGAGAATGCGAACTTTTATAAATAGCTGTATAATCTAGTTGAATGATTTTAAATGGCCAGCAGTTTTTAATACTTATTGTCTATATTATTCATTTTAGTTCTGTTGTCTAGACTAGAGATTAAGAATATCTTAGAGTCAACAAGGATTTCGTCAAGAATTTCAGAAAGAACAGCTATAAGAAAATTGTTTACTCAAAACAAAAAGAAGTATTTTGAAAGCAAGCGGGTCTTTGTAAAAACAGTATATAACGTGGTTAAAGAGTTTTCACTTTGCATTGGATTATCATTAACATTACTCATCATTATTATTTTCGTAACTACTTTTGAGTTGTTAGAAAAAGGTTCGGTTGAAAAGTGTGAAATTTTAAAGCAACATTGTTTTTTCATTATTCACAGAGGAGAGAATGAAATCGGAAGAATAAATGGATATGAGGATATAGCCGGGCGCAGAACGGCTCATGAAAAACCGTATTCGTATTATAATTCCAGAGGATAAAATCATTGATCAAATGGAGATTGATGACCAGCCTGGTGCCGAAACAGAACCTTAAGCTTTATCATCTAATGGAAGCCCTGAAATATCAAATAATAGGTGAGATTCAATTCAAAATAACCACTGAGCTTGTAACAAGTTATGATTTTTTTTAGTCTCCCTAACCTAAGTACGGTCAAGTTCCGAGCAGAGTTTGTATGTTCATTCTTTTTTGTTTTTTAGTCATTATGTGGATAGTCAAGAAACGGATATATATAGGGAGAGAGAATTCCAGGTAATTGGAAATGGTTAGAAGAAAATTCTTTTGCTTTCAGTATCCCTGAAGAATTTGTTAATCAAATAGGAATGGTTATGGGAGGTGTAGGGGGTGTCCATAGAATGGTTGAAGATATTGAACTGGTTGTTAGAAACTCAATTGGAAATGACAATAATGCTGGTGCACATCGAACTATGGAGATATACATGAAGAAGACAATCAAGAAGCAAGAGAATAGCTGAGCGTGTCGAGAGATGAAATACCAAGTGAGATAACAACCAGTAATATTGCTGATGATAGAGTTGCTTTCAGTTTTAAGATGTAGAATGGCATGAGCTGATAGCTAGGTACTGGGAAGCTATGAAAAACCAAACACAAATTGGGTAAAATAAAAGATGCCTTAAGTGTGAGACTTTGAAATGAAATTATGAGAGATCAAGCCGACACTTACCAAAATGACTATCATACATTTAGAGTGTTGGATCTGTTGAAAAAAGCTTGGGGACAATTGGGCTTGAGAGCAAAAGTGAGTTGTAGCGTCAGTAGTATTCTGGAAAACAAAAATTATGGTAAACTCTGCTATTACCATTTTTCATCTAACAACGCCACCGTATATCTCAGAACCCAGATGATTAATACCAATAATCATCTCTATGTTTTTTTACCGACATTGCTGAGACCTAACACAGTGACGAAGATTGAATATGGCTTGGAGACTGATGTTGATCACAAACTTCATGTTTTATTGCTCAAAGTTGATCGGAATGGGGAAAGTTATTAATAGTCTCGCCAACCTACATAAATGTGTTTTCATCAACAGACATATATTAACTATGTTGCAGCATAATGATGGCAAGCAGTTCACTGATAATTTTTGCTTTTTCAGATGTATAGCTTTGTAAGAAAAGATAGATAGCAGGAAAATTAAACTAAGCAAAGATTCTATAAATGCTGAAACGTCTCAATTTATTCAAAAATGGAAACGTCTTCAAAGAAAACCAAATATGAATTCAACAATGTGTGCTTTGAAAACAGAAAAGAAACAAAAAGAATCAAAGACTCAGACTTTATGGATTTGGAAAAACTGTTTTAGATAAAGACAGAAAAGATAACGACAAAAAAATTTATCTGGATCTTCATAACAAACACTTTAGCTTGATAACAAACTTGGAAGGATAGTCAAACCCTACACTGGTCCGACGTGCTAAACTTATATTGATAGATTTAGCAATGACACAGATGTTTGACCACGAAAGCAACAACTATGGAGTTTCCCGGAAGTGAATACAAACCTAGCCCTAAAACTTTTGACAAATTAAAGGAACAATTGGGAGTGAAAATTAACAAAAGATGATCTTGTGAGATATTATTCATAATTTGCAAATGCAAAGAAAATAGAGATACGGACACCACCTTTTGGCCCAGTGGAAATGAACTTTTGAGTATTTCCGTTTGTTCCAACGCATCTGGTTTTGAAACACCACGATGCATAATCAATGAAGGCGATGATCGGGATAGTGTTCGAAATTTTGTTCATTAATTGGAAAAAATCATCGGGGAGGCATACATTACATTGAAAAACAAGCTTTTGAAAAGTATCGAAAGAATAGAAGACGAGATAGACCCTCTGAAAAGAGCCAAACAAGAACATCTCAGGCAATTGCCTCTTGAACAAAAAGCAGTCAAACATAAATTCGACATTGCTAGAGTCTCGGATGAACTGGAAAGTATATGGAGCAAGTTCTATTCGAGGACTCAATTTGCAGACCTATGACATCAACGTGATGAAAAGAATTCTGCAACAAAAGATGGAATGAAGTCTCGGGCAAGGATCTTAGTTTCGTCCGTAAAAATATAAGCAAGATGCGTGAGATTAGCATAAGATCCTTTTTGTTTCTGGATTGCACAAACTTTATCACTTCAAGATACAGCTACAAAATGTATCTCAAAGCATACAAATGCAAAGCCATGAGAGTTCTCTTTCCTTGCGAATGGACGAAAAACTAGTCAACTGCAGCAAAAACATCTATCGTCGATACAAGAGTTTTACAGCTTGTTGAAATAGAAAGGTATTAGCGAAAAAGAGTGCACAAAAGTAGTATAATATGAGCAGATCTGCATGTGGGGGTTTAAGGACAAGATGGTTCTCCTGGGCAAAGTATTGTTTTAGTTGCACCAGGTGTCTGGTAGAACCCATAGAGTACCTGTTTGTGTACACCAGGTGTTGATTTTCAGTTTACACTGCAGTTTAGTTTGATACGTTCGCATCATTTTTGAGTTTAAAGTTTTGTTGTA
Organism: Cryptosula pallasiana; assembly: GCA_945261195.1. Taxonomy (NCBI): domain Eukaryota; kingdom Metazoa; phylum Bryozoa; class Gymnolaemata; order Cheilostomatida; family Cryptosulidae; genus Cryptosula; species Cryptosula pallasiana. The sequence continues at coordinate 38,121,817 of OX183137.1, forward strand.
ATTGTATGATTAATGTTAAAAGCATTTCACAAGTATTTATAATATTTTTTGCTCGCAATGACATTAAATATTTTACAAATTAAAAATTTTTTATAGTCTTTCATACTGCGCTTTTCAACCTAATACACTTTATTTCATTGCATTCACTTCACCCACTATTATTATTATTTACTTTATTACATTCACTATTACCAGTTTTTTTACTCAAATAAACATAATACAACACTTCATTTCTATACAATACTCAAACATCCAGCATTGTACAAACCGGTGTCTAAATCAACATCACACTATTCATCAAAACACCTGGTGCACACAAAAAGGCACTGCGAAGGATCAACTTACCACACCAATAAATATCAATAAATACCTAAACACCTGGTGCACACAAAAAGGCACCCAATGGATCAGGAGAACCTCCAAGAGAACCTCCAGTATAACCTCCAGAACATCCAACACACCATACAATGTATTAATCAACATTCAACACTATTAAATTAACATACATTCTAATCAACTGGTGCACACAAAAAGGTACCTCACAGGTTCTCATGGTAACTGGTACATACTTTACATGGAGAACCAGGAAAACCTTCTCCTTAGACTCCATGACAGAGATCTGCTCCCTTATTACTACTTATAAAATATATATCAGTATATACTATATATCAGTATACTGATAAATAGTATAATAAATATCAGTACGCTTGCAAATAAAATTTTGTTTTTCAAAACAAATTAGGTCTTTCACGAATTTAAAAGCTCGACAAATAATATAAAATTAAACATTAGGCAAATTTAAGTTATATATTTCATCTGCCATATATTATTGGATTGGATTTTTGTATAACAACTATTACCATTATCGACACAACTTATGTAATAAAACTATACTAATTATTACGTAGTGTTAATCCAATAATCAAACACGATACAAACCTACGTATAAACAACCCGCATACCATTTTTATACGCTCAACCCCACAATCTAAATCATGATACAAAGTCGAATATAAAACCAACCCTTCACAAGAAATACATACAGCAAAATTTAAACACGCGACAAAAAATGATGCAAACATCGAACTATACTACAAAACAAACTGGAAATCAACACCTGGTGCACACAAACAAGTACTCTTTTTGTTCTACCAGGCACCTGGTGCTAGTAACCTTCACCAGCAGATCCGCCCATGCTATACTACTTACACTTACACAACTAACATATACTATTAAGTCGTACAACAACAAAGACAACTAACATACATTACTATCATACAGATACTACTGACATGTACAACTGACTTATATATACTACTAACGTATAAAATTAACATATACAACTAATATATCCATTTAACATATACCACTAGCATATATTAGCAACAAAATGTTGAACCTAACATTTTGGGATGTTGAAATCATCTGTTCATTTTCTTCTCCGGTGTCGGGTTCATCGAGCTCTGCATCTGCACCCTACAATGATAAGTATTCAAATGCAAAGTTAAATAAAGGGCCCAAATTTATATTCTAAAAAAATTAAATGGTTCAAACAACCAATCATACAACAGGAGCATAATTGGTGATTTTTGCAGGAAACGATAACTCCAATGTGGGTTTTCATAGCAAGGCTTCTGTGTCACGACACTCATGATATTAAAACAGTCACCAAAAGCGTATTCGAGGCTTTTATGGGCTAACTTTTAATGGCATGGCTTAATTGAATTACAATGCCTTCGAGCAGCCATGCCCAACCTGCAAGCTATTTAAAAACGGCGACCTCTTTAGTTGTGAAATGCGGCCTTTTTGAATGATGTCAAAAAGAAAAAAACGGTTTTGCTTCTTTTGCGGACTCATGCAAAAAGTAAAATAATCTCTGACTTGGGTCAATAGAGCAATCTCAGATTTTTCCATTTCCAGAATAGGGGAATCCCCATAATTCGTGCTTGGATTGTCCAACCTGCAGTACTAATTAATCATCATTAGTGAGCATCATTAGGTAACTAGCCAACTAGTCAGCAACATGAGTTGAAGTAAAAGAATACGAACAATTGAGCAAGAGAACAGACAATTTAACGACACTGGACAGATGAGTTCTTAATGGTACCTCTCCTTCTGGAGGGATGCTTTGCATGGAATGTAACAATACCATAAAAACCATTAAACGAGCCAATGAATTCATACTTTGAAGCCAAGCATGGTGCTACCTATGCTGGGATGACTGTGCAATTTAAGAAGGAAAGAGTAGAGGCGTTGAAGCACAGTAGACAGAGGCAACAGACCATGATGAGAGGCCCTACCGATGAGAATAAAAGAGCAGTACTTGCAAGTGCTAAAATCACATATGTTCTCAACAAGAAATGTGACATTGTTATTTCAAAACAACAAAATATTTGTCTTTGTGATAACCATTGCTTTTTTTCGATTGACTTGTCAGGGCCCAGAAAAGTTATGGATGTACAAATTATCTGCACACACAATGATGTCATAAAGTAGAAAATTAATTTTTTTCAAGTAAATCTTTTATGGATGGCGGTATGATAAAAGAATGCATAGAGATCGCTGCTGATAATGTTTGTGATACTGGGAAGGATAAGCAGTTTTTCAAGAAAATATCTCTTTCTCGCATGACTATAACTCTCAGAACAGAACAACTGAGTCACAATATTCAGGTGCAGTTGCAGGGTAGGATCAAAGATATGATGGCATTCTCACTTGCGCCCGATGAGTCAACAGATATGGTTGATACCGCACAGCTATCAGTCTTTATTCGTGGTGTTGATAAAAGTCTGAATGTCACAGAGGATTTGTTAGCTTTGAGAAGTATGAAGGACACCACAACTGGGACAGATATTTACAATGAGGTAATGGCTGCTATTGAAGGAAAAAGACTTGATCTAGCAAAGCTGAGTGCTATCATCACTGATGGAGCACCATCTATGAAGGGAGTGAGACATGGATTCACCAAACTACTACTTGACAAGATTGAAGCTGACAACATTTTCCCCCGGCCACCAGCTTTGCACTCAATTATCCATCAGGAGAATCTTGCAGCAAAAACTCTCGGCATGTCTAACGTCATTCAGGTAGTAAAAGAAACGGTGAACTTCATGAGATTCAGAGGTCTCAAACACAGGCAATTCAGGGAATACCTTTCAGAATTAGACGCAGAATATGAGGATGTTCCATGCTTTGCAGAAGTAAGGTGGTTGTCGAAGGGAAAGATGATGGAACGAACATACAAACTGAGAACGGACATCCAAACTTTCGGTGAATCCAAGGGCAAAGATTTACCAAATTTCATAGATCCAGTATTCCTCAATGAATTCGCATTTCTTGTTGACATCCTCACACATCTAAACCAGCTCAGCACAAAGCTACAAGGCAAAAAATCGGATCTGTATCATCATGTGGGTTGGTTTTATGGAATGTTGGCGCTTTGGATAGACGACTTTGATTGGCACGACATTGATATTGAAAGCTTTCCAACACTGGCAAGTTGCCCAGGTTTTGATGAAGATCCTAAGGTGTTTCATTGATATAAAACCCTCCTGGATGAGCTGAGAGATGAATTTAACATTAACATTGGAGAAGATATCTGCGCATTCTCAGCCATAACACGTGTTGATGTGCCACGCAACCTAAAAGTAGAGGTCATACAACTGAAACATGACCCAATCTATTCCCCTCTGTTTGCACCTGGTGAAGACTTGCTCAAGTCATATCAAAGCATACAACCAGAAAACTATCCAAAAATAAGAGAGTTCGCTGCCCGCATGATCAGCATGTTCGACAGCACATACAGCTGTGAGCAGTTATTCTCTAAAATGGGTTACGCAAAGAACAGATTCAGATCTCGGCTAACCGACTCTCGCCTGGCCGATATATTGCATATCTCTGCCACAGATATACAACCAGATTATAGGACTCTTTTGGCCACTATACAATGCCAGCCATATCATTAAATAGCCATTTACTCAGATGTATTTCATCTTAAAAAGAATAAAAGTTACTAACTTTACACAACCCAAGTCTTCATATTTGTATGACATCATTTGGCTGCTTTTTAGAAAGATGGATAATGAAAATTTGGCCTAATTGAAAAAAAGGTTAGAGAGACATGAAGTTTTGTTTCTTAGAATATTGAATTTTAAGAAACGGCAACTTTGAAGAGTGCGCTGTTTAACTTCAGTAGCACCATGCAATTATCGCCCAAATGTTTAGTTATATTATTGCTAGGTATGATATGTATGATATTGTAATGGAAATGCACAGTGTTGCCACAATCTACAGCCGGCACTACACTTATATTAATCACCCTATACTACTCAAGACACCTATATACGCTTGAACGCCTTCAGCAGTGCAGCTGCACTACAGCGTAACTCAAGCAGCAGGAAGGACATTTTCCGCCTATATAGTTATTTTTATCCTGGCATGTGTCGCATGCTGTTTTGTTTACTTATGCTTAACCAATCATATATTTATACCTGATTTTGTGTCTCATTTATATAGACTTGCTTTAGCCCAGCAGGGCAGTTATTGTTTAGTAAGAGTAGTGTTCAGTTGTGCTCGGACATTGTGTGTGAGATACTGTCTAGTAGTAGTGCACTCAGCTAGTGGGATACTAGCCAGCTGTAGCCAAGACAGCTGAGGAAACGTTCAGGACTACAGAGAAGAGGTTCCCAAAAGTGTACAGAAGAAGACGCTTTGAACTCTTGTAGGAACGCCCAGCTAAGAGATTATACCGCCAGACGCCTACCTTCAGTATTCGGACGCCGTATTTAGAGACATTACATAGTAGCAAATTTGTGCATATTTAGTAAAGTGGAGTAATAAAGTCATTGCTTGCACTTTCAATCTGTTAGAATCTGTTTGGCTGGTTGCCAAATACCGTTGTATCTGCTAACCAGCAGCATCCTGTCTCCTCTAGCTCAGAGAGACATTCTAGCCTTGCACTCTGTAGCCACAGCTACCACTGAAACACGGAGTCAGCCATTGTAACATAGCATCTTGCAGTAACAGTGACCGTATTCCTTTCTTAACACGGGGAAAACCTTCACAATATTGCAATGAGTTTGCGTTGTCGGCCGACTAGCAGTCAACAATAAGAAGGGAATTCCTCAGTCGTAGAGCTGAGTGCCATAGACCAAACCGGAAGGTTTGTACGTGATGGCTGTTAAAAGGCTATTGACATCAGAAAGAGCTGCATTAGTCACCTCCCATCACCACTGCCTTGTATAATACAAACAGGTAGATGATGAAGGACTTTGTAACCCTGCTGGCCTAGAGATGCGATGATTACATCTCTGTTTGCTTCGACACGCATTATCTACAATTCAACCAATGACTAACGGTAGTTTTCAACAGTCCTGTTAAATACCTTATATGCCTGTCACTATTGGTAGACCTTGTACAGATTTTTTAATACTATAACTTTATATTTGATCAGAGATTTTAAAAAATTAATCAAAATCTATTATTGATCTTTGGATATAAAAACAAAAAAGTGGAATCGAGAGAGAGTGACCTTTAAATGTTATGATAGAAAATGAGCGGACACTTTGATCGGAGTTCGGTTCGAGTGGATGGTGGTATAGGTAGATCTAGGCGGGCAGATCTCCGAGGTGGGGCTGCAGGAGTATAGCTATGGGCTAGCTGGTGGAGACAATGTTCAGGGCTGCCCATGATGCGATTGATGTAACTCTTGCTGGTGTCTTCAAGTAGAGTAAGAATGGGCACTATTTCGGCTGTTTGAACGCGTTCATCATAGTCTCGGTTGCTTGGGTCCATAATCTTCAGAGCTAAGTTTTCTAGTCTTACTAGCCGCCGTCTCTGCTCACCGGTTGTGAATGAGTACCAGGACGGGCAGGCATAAAGGATGATTGGTCGAATGCATGTTGTGTAGAATTTTCTCATGATGTTTGTCGGCACTCCTGATCTCTTCAGGTCTAGTAGTGAGTACACAAGACCACGTGTTTTCTTTATAATATGGTCCACGTGATCTTTGAATGTCAGATATTCATCAATAATGACGCCGAGAAACTTGGTGCTTGTCTCATTCGAGATCTGCTCTCCATTCATTGTGAAGGTGGGTGCTTCAGGGACGAAGTTGTTGTGGATGTTAGAGATGGACATGGTGACAGACTTCTTGCACCATCTAGTGGTCTCGTCGATGGCGGTCTGAAGATTGTTGTTGGCGTCGGAGGTGTGGTTTGGTGTGAGAGTAATAGAAAGCTAGGGTACAGTTTGTGCTGTGCTGAGCATTTTTCTGTGTATTTTTATATTTATTGCAGACCCAGGCTTGGCTGCTGCAGATTTAGGGTGGGTTACCCAGAATCGATTATGTCGGTTTAGGATAGATGTATTGGCTGAGCATCCTAAGAATAGCCTCAGTCCTTTTTTAAGCCCAAGACTGTCTTTGGGGTGTACTTACCCTCCAACCTTGAAAATTATAGATCTTCAGCTACAGAAATCCTTAGAGCATACCAGGAGATGGCACCACTACAGACAAACAATGCTTACCGAGTAACTCCACCCATCTGCCACTAGGTGTTTGTTTACACTGTTTAACCTTCCCCATTCTCTAATTATTTTTCAGAATATTTTACCTTGTATTGTGGTTTATTAAGTGCACTTCTTGTACCCTTGATTAGCGACTTGTTTATATAGGCCATTGTCTTCTCGTGGTTCTGCGTATAAAAGTCTGAACTCTGTCATTAATCTACATTTTTATTTGTATTACATTCACCGCCAGGCATACAGTATTAGCCTTCTTTTATACTTACTGACATAGACTGAAGAACCGGAATAGCCTCAGAGGACCCAGAAGCCCATATCCACCAAGCACCTACCTATATATTTGATAAAACCATGAACAAAGGGTTATCAAGACAGAAAACCCACCACAGGAAGTGAAGGAGCTCAGGATTGGCCACACTTACTTTTCACTCATTTTCCATTATTCATTCGCAAGTATTTTTAAATTTTATGTTGGCTTGTTATATTATGCTCTACTTATGTTCCATTGGGCAATTGCGTATTCTACTTTCTGTGCTCTGCCTATATAAGGGTTTTTGTCATATTTTGTTGCACTGTATTGGATCTTGTACCTAATCGTTACTCTAGGGATAAAATAAGCACATTTCATTCAAAAGCACCAAGTAATGCACCTGAGCCAAGGATCTTTACTTGTTGTGGAG